>CM022303.1:556573880-556887876 GCA_011799875.1 Thinopyrum elongatum | reverse complement strand
AGCGCAAAGAATAAGTACAAAACACGTCAAATGTGCAAGCTGCAAATGGTTACGGACAAGTAAGCGCACTCGCTTCGTAGTATATGTCGAGAACTAGGTCACAAAGAGCCCAACATGCCCAAAAAGAGGTGACATGCCTCAAAAAGAGAGGAAAGAGGCAAAATGTTCCAACTGTGGCGTCGGTGGTCACAGGAAGAAACACTTGCAACAAACCTAAGGTCGTGCTCCACGTGTCGCAAACTCTACCTTGGATCCAAGTAATATGTGTGAGTGATTCCGTTTAAATGCAATGTTTTGTTCTGTCGTGAATCGTGATGAGAGCTAAGTAGCGTTATCTGCACTGAAATAAAATCCTGAAACACTGGGGTGGCAGTGACGTGTGATGTATCTGTTAACTGTCACTGTTCTGTATGCTTGTTGTTTGTAAAACAGAGGAATGTGTGAATCTTTGGCTTCTATCCATATTTCATAGTTTGATTCCACTGTATTTTCTTCAGTCATAAGTGAATGTGGTCTGTGGCGTGTGTGATGGAAGCAGTTGATGTACGCACAATTGCCACAGTGCATAACGTCGCCGCTTCTGCTTAGACGGTTGTCACCTCGCCACGCACAAACGTCGTCCCTCCTCGTTCTGTATCGCATTAAATATCCGCCATTTACTGTACTACAATACCGCACGCGGACTCTTACCGACGCTAATCAACGCCAGCGATACCGAGACCAGGCGAGGACGAGCGCTCCTGTGGATTTCTTGTAACTGCTATTTGAGTCTAACTAGATACTTCGGCACTGGAAATTGCTTGCGATCGGTTGTACCTGCTGATTGCTACTGCTGCTGACTCGTGCTATTGACGCTGCTGTGCAGATGTGAGTAGCATGTATGCAGATGTGAATGTGTTACAAATCACGGCAAAAAGCTGACCGTATATATGTGTTAATTACCAATCACTGCATAGAAAATCAGGTTGTAATCTACTTTCAGAACCACCACACTATTCAGAACATTTCAGAACAATGCATTATTGCGGGCATTCATGTCATTCTACTATGTTACTATGCATTTTATGGTGTTTATTTAACTCAGTTCGGTTCATTATGCTCTACCTTTGTATCAAGAAGGTCTTATATTTTGATACAGAGTACTTGTTATGATGCTGTTTTGCTTGTAAAGATTGGATTTTTAGATGTTTTGAACCATCTTATCTCAATATGCATTCCCTGCCTACCACACAACAGATTTATACAAAGGAGATTGTGGCTGCAGGAGGATTGGGGATTCAAAAGGATTTGAGGGGATTGGGTGGAAGAAAGGGATTCACCAAATCCCCTGAAGCTGGAAATCAGTGGTGAAGCCAAGGGGACGAGCAGGGGCCAGGCCCCCCAACCATCGACTGATGCTGTTGGAACCGGTGTACGCAACCAACGAAAATCACAGGAATAAACATACTTGCCCCCCCCCCCCCCATCTCATAGTGTATACGTTAAAAAGCCCGTCAAAAAATTGTGTACGTTAATAAAAATGAAAAAGGCCCATAGTGAAAGCCCACTAGCGGCCGATTAGCAAAGTAATCTCCGATCTTCTTGTCTCCTGAAGTACGTAACTGCCTTCTTGTTCTAAAAAAAAAAACGTAACGCCTTCTTCCATCCACGATTAGCGTCTACGTGGGTGAGATAGGCGCCGACGCCGTTGTGTGCTCTCGCGCCTTTGCCGCCCATCGATCTGCTTCACATCTCCCTGCTTTGCCGCTCACGATCTGATTTCTACGACGACTCATCGACTACTTATTGCTTCAGCCAACGAACTAGCATGTTAACACATCACACTATACTAATCTCTCAATTAGGAGTTCTCATCTCGTATCAGTGTGAAATTATACATCAAATTTTAGTTGTTTTGTTTTCTGATTTCAGATGCTATAAAGAATTCATACCTTGTAGTTGTATGTGTCCTAGAAATACCGTGATGCAAATTACTTATACTCCTTCTGTAAACTAATATAAGAGCGTTTAGATCACTACTTTAGTGATCTAAACACTCTTTATTTCTTTACGGAAGGAGTATGAGTTTCTATTTATGATGCAAAAATAAATAAATTATATGACGACCTTACAGAGTACGCTAATCAAAGAATTGAAATTCTTCACTATGAGAGAAAAAAATGTCGCTAAACACCATTAAGATTAATTTGTTTTTAAGCGGTTCTTCAAGATTGTAATTCTTCGACCATGGAAAGAAAAAACGCTGCCAAATATCATTAAGATTAAAAAAAATCTAAGTTAGTTGATTCAAATTCTTGACGTGCTGATGTGCGAGTTCTCAACCTTGTTCTCCGTAATTATCTTTTACATTGGATTTTTTATCTACTTAGCTTGACCCCCCCCCCCCCCCCCCCCCCACAAGGTGGGGGGGTGGGGGGTGGGGGTGTGGGGTTGTTGTGGGGGTGTTTTTTTTTTGCGCTGGTTGGGTGGTGGGTTTTGGTGGGTGGATGATATTTGGCAGCGTTTTTTCTTTCCATGGTCGAAGAATTACAATCTTAGAAGTAACCGGCTTAAAAACAAATTAATCTTAATGGTGTTTAGCAGCATTTTTTTCTCCTCATAGTGAAGAATTTCAATTTCTGAATTAGCTGTACTCTGTAAGGTCGTCATATAATTTATTTATTTTTGCATCATAAATAGAAACTCATACTCCTTCCGTAAAGAAATATAAGAGTGTTTAGATCACTAAAGTAGTGATCTAAACGCTCTTATATTAGTTTACAGAAGGAGTATAAGATAATTTGCATCACGGTAATTTCTAGGACACATACAAGCCTACAAGGTATGAATTCTTTATAGCATCTGAAATCAGAAAACAAAACAACTAAAATTTGATGTATAATTTCAACACTGATACGAGATGAGAACTCCTAATTGAGAGATTAGTATAGTGTGATGTGTTAACATGCTAGTTCGTTGGCTGAAGCAATGAAGTAGTCGATGAGTCGTCGTAGAAATCAGATCGTGAGCGGCAAAGCAGGGAGATGTGAAGCAGATCGATGGGCGGCAAAGGCGGCGAGAGCACACAACGGCGTCGGCGCCTAATCTCACCCACGTAGACGCTAATCGTGGATGGAAGAAGGCAGTTACGTTTTTTTTTTTAGAACAAGAAGGCAGTTACGTAGCTTCAGGAGACAAGAAGATCGGAGATTACTTTGCTAATCGGCCGCTAGTGGGCTTTCACTATGGGCCTTTTTCATTTTTATTAACGTACACAAATTTTTTGACGGGCTTTTTAACGTATACACTATGAGATGGGGGGGGGGGAGGCAAGTATGTTTATTCCTGTGATTTCGTTGGTTGCGTACACCGGTTCCAACAGCATCAGTCGATGGTTGGGGGGCCTGGCCCCTGCTCGTCCCCCTTGGCTTCACCACTGATTTCCAGCTTCAGGGGATTTGGTGAATCCCTTTCTTCCACCCAATCCCCTCAAATCCCTTTGAATCCCCAATCCTCCTGCAGCCACAATCTCCTTTGTATAAATCTGTTGTGTGGTAGGCAGGGAATGCATATTGAGATAAGATGGTTCAAAACATCTAAAAATCCAATCTTTACAAGCAAAACAGCATCATAACAAGTACTCTGTATCAAAATATAAGACCTTCTTTGATACAAAGGTAGAGCATAAATGAACCGAACTGAGTTAAAATAAACACCAATAAAATGCATAGTAACATAGTAGAATGACATGAGATGCCCGCAATAATGCATTGTTCTGAAATGTTCTGAATAAGTGTGGTGGTTCTGAAAGTAGATTACAACCTGATTTTCTATGCAAGTGATTGGTAATTAACACATATATACGGTCAGCTTTTTGCCGTGATTTGTAACACATTCACATCTGCATACATGCTAACTCACATCTGCACAGCAGCGTCAATAGCACGAGTCAGCAGCAGTAGCAATCAGCAGGTACAACCGATCGCAAGCAATTTCCAGTGCCGAAGTATCTAGTTAGACTCAAATAGCAGTTACAAGAAAATCCACAGGAGCGCTCGTCCTCGCCTGGTCTCGGTATCGCTGGGCGTTGATTAGCGTCGGTAGAAGTCCGCGTGCGGTATTGTAGTACAGTAGATGGCGGATAATTTAATGCGATACAGAACGAGGAGGGACGACGTTTGTGCGTGGCGAGGTGACAACCGTCTAAGCAGAAGCGGCGACGTTATGCACTGTGGCAATTGTGCAGTACATCAACTGAACTTTCCATCACACACGCCAACAGACCACATTCACTTATGACTGAAGAAAATACAGTGGAATCAAACTATGAAATATGGATAGAAGCCAAAGATTCACACATTCCTCTGTTTTACAAACAACAAGCATACAGAACAGTGACAGTTGAACAGATACATCACACGTCACTGCCACCCCAGTGTTTCAGGATTTTATTTCAGTTGCAGATAACGGCTACTTAGCTCTCATCACGATTCACGACAGAACAAAAACATTGCATTTAAACGGAATCACTCACACATATTACTTGGATCCAAGGTAGAGTTTGCGACAACGTGGAGCACGACCTTAGGTTTGTTGCAAGTGTTCTTCCTGTGACCACCGACGCCACAGTTGGAACATTTTGCCTCTTTCCTCTCTTTTTGAGGCATGTCACCTCTTTTTGGGCATGTTGGGCTCTTTGTGACCTAGTTCTCGACATATACTACAGAAGCGAGTGCGCTTACTTGTGCCGTAACCATTTGCAGCTTGCACATTTGACGTGTTTTTGTACTTATTCTTTGCGCTCCGATCATCATACAGGGGTTTATCTCTGCAGGTTGTTGGCCTACCTGGTTTTTGCTTTCGTTCTGAAGCCTTCAAACCACGAAATTACCAATCGCACTACCTTCGGCGTCACTCCCACCCGTGCTGTAGGCTGTGGGCAGGGGAATCATTTTCTTTTCTTTTACATTGTGTGCCTGGATTCTTGCTTCCAACCCCATTCCATCTTGCAAAGCTGCTATTGGAGTCAGTGTATCCATTGCTGTCTTCAGGATATCCATGGCACAATTGTATGCTTCTTGTTTGCATCTCCAAGGCATACAACTTCAAGAGCATGTGTGTACAAGTTTGAGTGTCTGAATGTAATTGAGTTAAGAGAAATGTTGTCTTTCTGAAGATGTGATAGGTGGCTTGGCAGAATATCCCTTGCGTCTTTTGTCCACCGTTTCAAAATATGTTTTGCTGGTATACAGTCTATGCCAAGGAAATTGAGGATCTGCAACATACATAGGTTGTAAGTTTAGGTGGGTTGTTTGACCAGCAGAATAGTTTGCAGTGGAAGGGATTTTTTTTATCATCACCTTGACTGAATGGCAGCAGAGCAAACCTGTGTGTTCAAAGTTAGCACACTCACACTTGAGTTCAGTCCCTCTTTCTCAACAACTACTTTACACACAACCCTGCTCATGTTTCTCTGGATGGTATGGTCGAACAAGATAAGTTTCTCCTTTGGCGACCTCTTCTATTTTGTACTGCATTGATTCATATATAACCTCTCCAAGTTTATCGAACATAGCCTGGGTGTAGATCTCACTAGCGTGCATTTCGAGTAGTGCGTTCATTTTCATGACTGGGGATGTCTGCATACATGTGGAAGTTGCATTAGTATGATGGCATGTTGTGTTGACCAAAAAACATAAGAAGAACTCGAAATCGTACTATCTTTGTACGCCTCTCTTCATAGTTTTCGCTTGCCTCCCTGTCAAAAAGGAGTCGCATGGGGCATCTTGCTGGCACATAACCCTTGAGCATATGGTTGGCACTCTCGCTACGCTGTGCGCTCGTCATTTTTGCACAAAATTTTCCATTGAAGTATGGTTTTGCCCATTTTTCTCTTGTTTCATATATGTTAGTTAGGTAGGGGTGATTGTGTAAACCATGTGCTTCTACCAGTTCTCTCCATGCAGTTGCAAACTCATCCACTGTTAGCATGTGCTGGTTTATTTTATGAAATTCTGACCTGAACTTGCTCCGCTTTGTGTAGTAAGGTCCAAGTCGCTCCTTTGCATTCTTCAGGACGTGCCACTTGCACCACCGATGAGTTGTGTCTGGCATGACCTTTTCCAATGCTAGCTCCATCGCCCTGCATTGATATGCAAACAAATGACTTTTCAGCATATTTTTTGTATGAATCAGCTATATGTTTGCTGAGAGTGGACTATGAAGATACTACCGGTGTTATACATTCTATATGTTTTTCCTAACCTGTGAGTACAATTTGTGGATGTTTGCCGCCCATCATATGGATGAATTCTGTGAATACCCATTCGAAAGTTTCAACTATCTCATCCCTGACTAGCACGCTGCCGAAGATAATACTCTGAAAGTGATTGTTGACTCCCACAAATAGCCCAAAAGGCATGTCATACATATTTGTGCGGTATGTGTGTAACACCCCAAGTCATTAGCCACAGTGATCACCTTTTGACAATGACATGTCAGCATGTTTAACAGTGCATGATCATCATTTGAATCATAATGCATTTCAACTCCTAAGTCAAAATTCAAATTTAAATGAAAGTGGAAAATAAAAGTTGTTCAAAATAGAAACTAAAATGTTCAATAAATAGCAAATATTCCAGAGACAATTATAAAATTATATCCAACATATACTAAATAAATTAGATGACTCTAACAAACACAAAATAGAGTTATTTAACCCTTATTCTCATATTTAAAATCCACATGAAATCATTTGTACTCCAAACCATTTTCTAACAATGTCTAATATTGCACTGTAAATATTTATGCAAGTCTCATATTTTACAAAAGTGGTTTGAAATAAAAACAAAAGACAAAACAGAAAACAAAGGAGAAAACAGAAAAGAAATAAGAAAAAGAAAAAGGCCCACAGCACTGGGCCTAAGTGGCCATAGTGCCCGGCACAGCCCGCGCAGCGCCTTTCCCCTACCCCCGCACTGCTCCTCCCGCGCGCTGTCGCCAGCGCCTCGATCGCACGCCGCGCCTGCCTCCCCCCCCCCCCCCCCCCTCGCCTCTGCTCGACGCCCTGCGATCCCGCGCCCGCCGTGGAGGGATAAGGGCAAGCCCTGGCCGCACTTCTCTCTCCCTCACTCTCTCTCGCCCGCGCCCCCTCCTCAGATCCCCTTCACCCGAACCGCCTCTGTGGTCGCCGGCGTGTACCACCGTGGCGACCGACACTCCCGCGCCCTCCTGTCGAGTCCACGAGCCCCTCCGCCGTCTCCCTCGTCGACCTCGACCATCGGTTCGAGCCCAACGCCCGTGCAACGACGAGGAGGCCGTCTTCTTCCACCTCGGGCACCGACGCCCTCGCCGTCGAAATCCGGCCACACCAAGCCTCCCTCGAGCCCGCGTTGCTCCTCTACAGGCTCCCGGTGAGCCTCCCGTTCTTTCCCCTATCTCTACGCCGCCCCGTTCGCGCCGTAGGCCCCGTTCCCATACGTTGCCGAGCCAGCCGCCACCGATGATCACACTCGCGCCAGAGCACGGCGACGTGCTCCTGGGTACCCAGGAGCCCAACACACGCACGCACAGAGCCCCCGACGCCTCTAGTATTGTTTTCGCCCGGACCCGTACTCCGGCAGCCGCCTAGCTCGGCGTTGACGTCGATTCCGGCCACTCCAGGGCGAAGCACCACCACCACTCGATGCGGCCCATCGCCTGCTTTCGAACGCGACCGGCCGCGCTCAAAACCGTGCACCACAGCGGAATCCCGAGCTCGCCGGAGCTCGCCACCGCGCTCGGGGCTCGCGGCGCGTCTCCGGCGGCCGGCGCCGACGTGGCCCGTCTGGCTCACCACCAGGGCCACTGACTGGTTGTCCCGGGGCTCCCCATTGACCAGTCCCGGGGCTCCCCATTCCCCATTGACACGCGGGTCCCACCCCATAAAATGTTTTAAAATAAATAGAAATCCTAATTAAAATGCTAATTAAGTTAATTACTCACTGACATAGGGCCCCACCTAGATAATTAACCCTGTTAATTAGTTAGTTAGCCCACTGTCTATGACAGGTGGGTCCCACAGGTCAGATTTGACCCTGGTCAGCAGACCGTTGACTGCTGACGTCGGCATTACGTCGCGATGACGTCACCCTGTACTGTTCTGGATAATGTTGATTTTAAATAATTAAATAAATTTCAGAAATTAATAAAAACTTTAGAAAATCATATCTTTTAAACCGTAACTCCAATGAAAATAATTTATATATGAAAGTTGACCAAAAAAATCCCACGAATCCGAATATGCCCTCCTTTATTTGTCACATGCTCCTAGCATGCTGAACAGGGAACTTCCCTCTCCGGATCGCCTGTCCGATAAATCCAAAGACCCAGGAAATATCGTCAGATATTCTCCCGCTCCGTCTGATACATGTAGTACTGCGTTAGACTACCCCTAGCACTGCGTATTGCCATGTCGTACTTCATGTTGCTCATGTTTGCTGTATATTTTACTGTTTCTTCCCCCTCTTCCTATTCGCTAGACCCCGAGACCGCTGACGATGCCCTGAAGATCGACGGCACCATTGACAACCTTGCCTTTACCGCCGAGCAACCAGGCAAGCCCCCCCCTTTTGAGCATACCGATATCGCCTATTCTTTCTCTCATGCTTGCATTAGAATTGCTGCTGATACTGCTTTACCTATTCTGATGCATAGCCTATTTATCGTAACCTGCTATTGAAACCTTACCTGCTTATCCTAAACTGTCTAGTATAGGCTGGGTAGAGACCTATCAGTGACCCCACTTCTCCCGATTGCCCCGCTGGATTATCCGAAGACCCGATCAACGGGATTGAAGACCAGGCCCCGGCACCGCACATCACCCCCCCCCCTTAGTTGTAACGACACTTCGGCGTTACTATCGAGTGCCGAGGGTGAAACCTCTTGTAGCACTTCTGATGTTAACTCTTTAGAGTAGCTATTCGGTCATGGTCATCGAGGGTGATTCCTCCTTCCCCACTTCCGATAACGACGCTGTCGTGCAACTCATCAAGTGTGAACCCATCGAGGGTGATTCCTCCGAGTTCACCTTGACGGATACATCGAGTAGGAATCCAACGAGGGTGATACCTCAGATTCCCCTGATGTTATGAACACACGGATACTTGGACCTTACACTGTTACTTGGAAAGGCGGGTCATCCCTGAGGGGTACCTGCGTGAGCCTAAGTGGTGAGTGTTGTGGAGACGGGTTGCCTGTATGGTGCTCGAGTGATGAATACGAGGCGCGGCCGGGCATTCTTAGCCCTTGCAGCAAGTCCTCGAGACGGGGCGACGGGGTCACATCGATCGTGAGTCTCTGCTCATTACCGCAAGCCCCTAGTCCGCCAACGATTTGGATATTTGATCCGAGCAGGCCTCTGGCCTGATAGCACTAACCATCATGTGGGAAGAGTTATGGGCACCCTGCATCGTATGCATCAGCCGAAAGCTTTGTCAAACGTCCAGTTCAGCCTCGTGGCCGGGCCGGGCCAGTACCATCCAGGACTGAGGTGGTGCTCGTCCCGACCCTGCACACACCAACCCGGAGTGCACAGGGCGATGGCCCAAGACCCCTGAGCGCTTAGGATATAGACCGACGGGGACCTCTCTGCTGAGCTGTAGGTAGGGTTGCGATGTATCATTTGGCCAAGGCCGGGCATGACCCGGAAAAGTGTGTACGGCCGGAGTTAAGCGAGCGTGGTGGGTAAGTTGGTGCACCCCTGCAGGGAAGAACACATCTATCGATAGCCGGTCCTATGGTAAAGGACACTCGGAGTTGTATCACGATCGACACAACTAGAACGTGAGATGATACCTGGATATATGGCTCTGGGATTGCTTCTCGCAGGGAGTCGAGAAGGGATCTCAGGACGAGGTTGATGACTGTATGTCTCTGGATTGCTTTCTCGCAAGGAGTCGAGAAAGGATCTCTGGGTGAGGTTGAGACTTAATGATACTGCTACATTATATTGTACTGTTCTACTCTCTTCTATTGCTGCAAGACCGCTGAAGATGCTAGTCTTCAATAGGACTAGGCTTTCCTCTCTATTCTGGCATTTCTGCAGCCCAGTCCACATATACAGCCTCCCTTTGATAATGTTGCATATGTAGTGTAGATCCTTGCTTGCTAAGTACTTCGGATGAGTACTCACGGTTGCTTTGCTTTATTTTTCCCCATATCATTTTTGATGCAATCAGATGACGGAGCCCCTGAGACCGCTGCCCCGGTTGACGACTTCAGCTATCACTTCTACCCCGAGGGTGGCTACTACTACGAGCTGGCTGACGACCAGGAGTAGGTTCGGAGGGTCCCAGGCAGGAGGCCTGCGCCTTTCAATCGTAGTGTTTTCTTTTGCCCTGCCTTCTAAGGGCCTATCTGTGTTTTCTTTTATATCTGTACTCAGATATCTGATGCTTCCGCTGACGCTTGTATGCGAGCTTATGTATTCGAGCCCTCGAGGCCCCTGGCTTGTAATATAAAGCTGGTATGACTTTATTTATGTTTTAGAGTTGTGTTGTGATATCTTCCCGTGAGTCCTTAGGCTGGATCGTGTGCATTTGCGTGTATGATTAGTGCACGATCGAGTCGGGGGCGTCACAAGTTGGTATCAGAGCCGACTACCTGTAGGAACCCCCCTTTCCAACTCCTTGGCCGAAGTTGAGTCTAGTAACCGAAAATTGTTTTACTAGCTTGGCTGTGTGGCTTACGGGCCCACGTCGTCAATTGGGTGGTATTAGGATCTTTTATTCCTCGTCTATACTCTGGGACTCTGACCTCCCTTCTATTCGGGTTAAATGAATTTTACTAACGCCGACACTTAGGATCTCGTAAATCTCGTCTACCCGGAGAGCTGGATATCTGTGCTTAATTCCTTACCATTGATCTGATTAGTCTGATAATCATTTTCCTTTCCATTGTTTTGTTTAACCTTTCTCTCTGAGTTGTATTATACTTCTCATTGTCATTTGACAATCCTGAATTTCCTCTGTTTCAGATGGATCGTTTGTTTCCACTATGCCCTACAACGCAGCTTGTGCTTCGCACTTGGGCTCGCGGTGCCCCTGGTTTTCCAGCTGTCCTGATCGCCCTCCTGACCAGACTTGGCTACCGCTGGTACCCCGAGTACATGGTCTACGAGGATTACCGCGAGTTCAACCAGGAGCAGTACCATGCTGATGTTCGTATCTATGATCAGCGCGATGACTCAGACATTGAGCTGCACCTTTTCCACGGTATCGGCGTGACGATTGAGATGGCAGTACATGATGCCGCCTACTCTGTTGTCGCACGTCTCCGAGGAGAGTTTAGCGATAGCTTGGATGCCTCTGAGTTCCGATGCATTCCGTATGCCCCTGCTGGAGATACTAGTGGATACTACATAGCTATCTGTGCCCTGTACGAGCGACGTCGTTACGACCCGCACGTTCTGATTCAGTGCACTCAGGCTCTGGATCGCACTGTTCGGGCTCTTGCCGTCGAGTTGGTTGCCACTCGAGCACGCCTCTACGATGCTATGACACAGTTGCTACCAGCTGTTCATGCAGGGATACATCCAGAGTACATCCTTTACCCGAGCAGGACTCAGATGTATGCTGGTATTGATTGGCCTGCTGTTGGAGGTCACACACCTGTACGTGGACATCTTCTTTCAGCTCGAGACCGGATTCTGCATTAGAGTGCACATGGAGCGCAGGAACCTTCCGCGACGAACATTCGTCATCCGCACGTGCAGCTACCCTGTTTTAGAGGATCTTCCCGACGTTGATGTAGCCCTTGCTATGTCTCGTGGTGTACTTCCTTACCGCGTGACTGCGCGCCGCCTACCATATCTAGCTTTTGAATTAGCGCCGTTATGCTATTCGCATGTAACCGACTCTGTGTATGGATTTGTATGTCTTAATTGACTGCTGTTATGTATCTGTTACACTGCTTAATTAGTTGTCGAGTTACATCCTGCTTGTCGCTAAACACTTGCAAATTTCTTTTGCTAAACTACCCCTGTTGATACTTAGCAGGATGGTTAGACCAGGTGGTCGTGGTCGTGCCCCTGAACGCCCACCACCGCCAGATTATATGGCAGCTATGATGCAACAATTCGAGCTCAACCGCCAGTTCATGACTGGGATTATGAATCAGTTCCCGCATCTGAACAATCAGAACCAGAACCCTCCTTCAATAACTCTGCCGGAATTTATGCGTCTTAACCCCACTCAGTTCCGCAACTCTGAGAAGCCACTGGATGCTGATGACTAGATTCGCGATATCACTCACGAGATGGAGTCTGCAAATGTCTCCCATGCCAACTTTGTCGCCTTCGCTTCCTTTTTCTTAAAAGGTCCCGCTGCTCAATGGTGGGACACCCACAAATGTACACTGCCTGCTGGGACAGCCGTTACTTGGTCTGAGTTCCAGGCTACTTTTCATGCCCGGTATATTCCTCAAGGAATCATGGACCGGATGAAAACCCAGTTCCGCAACCTCACTCAAGGCAATAAGACTGTCGAAGCTTATCAGCAGGAATTCCTTGACCTGTCCCGCTATGCTGAAGAAGACATCGCCACGGATGCCCGTAGACAAGAGAAGTTCCGTAATGGACTCCATGCAGACATCGAGCTTGCACTCGCTGCTCAAGATTTCACCGACTTTACTGCTCTTGTGAACAAGGCTATTCTGCTTGAGACTGCTCAAATGAAGCATAAGGAGTCGCAGAAGCGCTATCGTGATGTTGGCTCATCTTCGGGTTCAACACAGAAGCGAAAAACATATGGTCGTGGACACGCTTACAACATTGATATTAAACAAGTCCAGGATCAACCTGCCACCGAAATGGGTACCCTTCTCGTTAACTCAGTACCTGCTTCTGTTTTGTTTAAATCAGCAGCATCATATTCATTCATCTCTGGAAAAATTTGCATTCATGCATGACCCTCATTATGAGTAAATGAATACTCCGTTAGTCAGCTGGGCTAGTGAATTACCGTGCCCAGACAACTCAAAATGATGAAACTAAAATATACACCTTGAATGCGTTGAACGCTTCTCCGCTTGAGGGGATCGAAAACGTTCCAGTCATTCGAGATTTTCCGAACGTTTCTTCGGGAGAACTTCCAAGAATACCACGATTTTTTTCCCCTTCTACCTCTTAATTCTCGGGACGAGAATTCTTATTAGTGGAGGAGAATTGTAACACCCCAAGTCATTAGCCACAGTGATCACCTTTTGACAATGACATGTCAGCATGTTTAACAGTGCATGATCATCATTTGCATCATAATGCATTTCAACTACTAAGTCAAAATTCAAATTTAAATAAAAGTGGGAAATAAAATTTGTTCAAAATATAAACTAAAATGTTCAATAAATAGCAAATATTCCAGAGACAATTCTAAAATTATATCCAACATATACTAAATAAATTACGTGACTCTAACAACCACAAAACAGAGTTATTTAACCCTTATTCGCATATTTAAAATCCAAATGAAATCATTTGTACTCCAAACCATTTTCTAACAATGTCTAATATTGCACTATAAATATTTGGGCAAGTCTCATATTTTACAAAAGTGGTTTGAAATAAAAACAAAAGACAAAACAGAAAACAGAAAAGGAATAAGAAAAAGAAAAAGGCCCACAGCACTGGGCCTAAGTGGCCACAGTGCCCGGCCCAGCCCGCGCAGCGCCTTTCCCCTACCCTCGCACTGCTCCTCCCGTGCGCTGTCGCCGCGCGCGCGCACACCGCGCCTGGCCCCCCCTCGCCTCTGCTCGACGCCCCGCGATCCCGCGCCCGCCGTGGAGGGATAAGGGCAAGCCCTGGCCGCACTTCTCTCTCCCTTACTCTCTCTCGCCCGCGCCCCCTCCTCAGATCCCCTTCACCCGAACCGCCTCTGTGGTCGCCGGCGTGCACCACCGCGGCGACCGACACTCCCGCGCCCTCCTGTCGAGTCCACGAGCCCCTCCGCCGTCTGCCTCGTCGACCTCGACCATCGGTTCGAGCCCAACGCCCGTGCAACGATGAGGAGGCCATCTTCTTCCACCTCGGGCACCGACGCCCTCGCCGTCGAAATCCGGCCATACCAAGCCTCCCTCGAGCCCGCGTTGCTCCTCTATAGGCTCCCGGTGAGCCTCCCGTTCTTTCCCCTCTCTCTACGCCGCCCCGTTCGCGCCGTAGGCCCCATTCCCATACGTTGCCGAGCCAGCCGCCGCCGTTGGCCTCGCCGCCACGGCCACCGATGATCACACTCGCGCCAGAGCACGGCGACGTGCTCCTGGGGTTCCCAGGAGCCCAACGCACGCACGCACACAGCCCCCTACACCTCTAGTATTGTTTCCGCCCGGACCCGTACTCCGGCAGCCGCCTAGCTCACCGCCGACGTCGATTCCGGCCACTCCAGGGCGAAGCACCATCACCACTCGATGCGGCCCATCGCCTGCTTTCGAACGCGATCGGTCGCGCTCAAAACCATGCACCACAGCGGAATCCCGAGCTCGCCGAAGCTCGCCACCGCGCTCGGGGCTCGCCGGCGCGTCTCCGGCGGCCGGCGCCGACGTGGCCCGTCTGGCCCACCACCAGGACCACTGACTGGTGGGCCTGGGGCTCCCCATTGACCAGACAGCGATGCTGACTGGGCAGCCCGTGTCGCTGACACGCGGGTCCCACCCCATAGAATGTTTTAAAATAAATAGAAATCCTAATTAAGTTAATTACTCACTGACATAGGGCCCCACCTAGATAATTAACCCTGTTAATTAGTTAGTTAGCCCACTGTCTATGACAGGTGGGTCCCACAGGTCAGATTTGACCCTGGTCAGCCGACCGTTGACTGCTGGCATTACGTCGCGATGACGTCACCATGTACTGTTCTGGATAATGTTGATTTTAAATAATTAAATAAATTTCAGAAATTAATAAAAACTTTAGAAAATCATATCTTTTAAACCGTAACTCCGATGAAAATAATTTATATATGAAAGTTGACCAGAAAAATCCCACGAATCCGAATATGCCCTTCTTTCATCTGTCACATGATCCTAGCATGCTGAATAGGGAACTTCCCTCTCCGGATCGCCTGTCCGATAAATCCAAAGACCCGGGAAATATCGTCAGATATTCTCCCGCTCCGTCTGATACGTATAGTACTGCGTTAGACTACCCCTAGCACTGCGTATTGCCATGTCGTACATCGTGTTGCTCATGTTTGCTGTATATTTTACTGTTTCTTCCCCCTCTTCCTATTCGCTAGACCCCGAGACCACTAACGATGCCCTGAAGATCGACGGCACGATTGACAACCTTGCCTTTGCCGCCGAGCAACCAGGCAAGCCCCCCCCCCTTTTTAGCATACCGATATCGCCTATTCTTTCTCTCATGCTTGCATTAGAATTGCTGCTGATACTGCTTTACCTATTCTGATGCATAGCCTGTTTATCGTAACCTGCTATTGAAACCTTGCCTGCTTATCCTAAACTGTCTAGTATAGGTTGGGTAGAGACCTATCAGTGACCCCACTTCTCCCGATTGCCCCGCTGGATTATCCGAAGACCCGATCAACGGGATTGAAGACCAGGCCCCGGCACCGCACATCACCCCCCCTTAGTTGTAACGACACTGCAACGTTACTATCGAGTGCCGAGGGTGAAACCTCTTGTAGCACTTCTGATGTTAACTCTGTAGAGTAGCTATTCGGTCGTGGTCATCGAGGGTGATTCCTCCTTCCCCACTTCCGATAACGACGCTGTCATGCAACTCATCAAGTGTGAACCCATCGAGGGTGATTCCTCTGAGTTCACCTTGACGGATACATCGAGGAGGAATCCAACGAGGGTGATACCTTGGATTCCCCTGATGTTATGGACACACGGATACTTGGACCTTACACTGTTACTTGGAAAGGCGGGTCATCCCTGAGGGGTACCCGCGTGAGCCTAAGTGGCGAGTGTTGTGGAGACGGGTTGCCTGTATGGTGCCCGAGTGATGAATACGAGGCGCGGCCGGGCATTCTTAGCCCTTGCAGCAAGTCCTCGAGACGGGGTGACGGGGTCACATCGATCGTGGGTCTCTGCTCGTTACCGCAAGCCCCTAGTCCGCCAACGATTTGGATATTTGATCCGAGCAGGCCTCTGGCCTGATAGCACTAACCACCACGTGGGAAGAGTTATGGGCACTCTGCATCGTATGCATCAGTCGAAAGCTTTGTCAGACGTCCAGTTCAGCCTCGTGGTTGGGCCGGGCCAGTACCATCCAGGACTGAGGTGGTGCTCGTCCCGACCCTGCACACACTGACCCGGAGTGCACAGGGCGATGGCCCACGACCCCTGAGCGCTTAGGATATATACCAACGGGGACCTCTCTGCTGAGCTGTAGGTATGGTTGCGATGTATCGTTTGGCTGAGGCCGGGCATGACCCGGAAAAGTGTGTACGGCCGGAGTTAAGCGAGCGTGGTGGGTAAGTTGGTGCACCCCTGTAGGGAAGAACACATCTATCGATAGCCGGTCCTATGGTAAAGGACACTCGGAGTTGTATCTCGATCGACACAACTAGAACGTGAGATGATACCTGGATATATGGCTCTGGGATTGCTTCTCGCAGGGAGTCGAGAAGGGATCTCAGGACGAGGTTGATGACTGTATGGCTCTGGGATTGCTTTCTCGCAGGGAGTCGAGAAAGGATCTCTGGGTGAGGTTGAGACTTAATGATACTGCTACATTATATTGTACTGTTCTACTCTCTTCTATTGCTGCAAGACCGCTGAAGATGCTAGTCTTCGATAGGACTAGTCTTTCCTCTCTATTCTGGTATTTCTACAGCCCAGTCCACATATACAGCCTCCCTTTGATAATGTTGCATATGTAGTGTAGATCCTTGCTTGCTGAGTACTTCGGATGAGTACTCACGGTTGCTTTGCTTTCTTTTTCCCCCATATCCTTTTTGATGCAACCAGATGACGGAGCCCCTGAGACCGCTGCCCCGGTTGACGACTTCAGCTATCACTTCTACCCCGAGGGTGGCTACTACTATGAGCTGGCTGACGACCAGGAGTAGGTTCGGAGGGTCCCAGGCAGGAGGCCTGCGCCTTTCGATCGTAGTGTTTTCTTTTGCCCTGCCTTCTAAGAGCCTATATGTGTTTTCTTTTATATCTGTACTCAGATATCTGATGCTTCCGCTGACGCTTGTATGCGAGCTTATGTATTCGAGCCCTTGAGGCCCCTGACTTGTAATATAAAGCTTGTATGACTTTATTTATGTTTTAGAGTTGTGTTGTGATATCTTCCCGTGAGTCCTTAGGTTGGATCATGTGCATTTGCGTGTATGATTAGTGCACGATTGAGCCGCGGGCGTCACAATGTAGTGTCAAATGTTATTGCATCTCCAAAGAAATTGTATTGTGATCTACTTGCTCCGGTTGACCACAGAAGATTTCGTATTCGGCTATCCTCGTCTGGCTGAACGCTGTAGTACCACCCTGAATCTTTTGCTCCTAACTCAGCAAAAACATCCATTGTCTTCCGGACGTCGTCATCTGCTTGTTCTCTGCTGATCTCGCTGCACAGGCCCCTCAACGCTCTTTTGTTGAATGGCACACTACTCATTGCGCCAAAAAAACTTCCAATTATGTTGTAAACACTACCAATACTTATGTTGTTTTCACGCAGCTGTTTGACAACATCTCGTGTGTATATGTCAATATGTCTGTGTGAAGGCCAGTACAGCTTCTTGCCGCAGTTAAGGGTCAGAGAGTGATTATGGGATGCTCTGTGCTCACTTATGTACCATCCATTGTCATTTGACCGGAGCAATCTTATCATCGCGGGGCACCTGCAGCGCCAAGAACGCGTGTTGCTCCTTTTTGGGACCCCCTGCAGTTTTTTTCCAAAAGAAGCACATGTGTCAGTTGTCCTCTTTTGTGCATCTTGCTGCAAGCATTTCCCAGGAACATCGGCCATCAAGATTCATCAGAAGATAAACCTTACCGAGCAACCGCAGGCGATCTCCTGCATGCATTTTGTTCTCCCGACATTTAGTCTGCTTTTGCAGTGCCTAATCCCAAAACCAATTTCCCATGAATATAGATTGTAAAAAATCGTATGCCTCTCTGAGCGAATCAAATGTGTTTCCAACAGTAGGGACTATGACAGTAATTGTCTTCTCATGTGCATATCCTCTAAGAGCTTTCTCGAGGGCACTTATCCTGCCAGCACCGGGTGGGCGTTCAATTGGTGCTTTTCCAACGTGGACCCTGCAGAGTTTACTACTGTTTTTTCTTAGTACTACAGAAGTATCAACTGAAGGTAGGTGCCTGATTTTTTTAATAAAATCCTGCTCCTAATGCTTCACGAATGTGTGATGAGTCATAATCGGAGCAGGCAAGTTCCAAACTGCTGTTTTCAGGAGGGTACATAATGCAATCAAATCGAAGGGAAACCCAGTTTAGGGACGCACTGTCTGATGGAATATACTTAACTTTTTGTCCAGCCGGGTACTTGAGGATCGTCCTTGCCAGTTGAATACTCTGACAATGGCGCTGAGAGGGCGGCGCCCTCGCAAGTACTGTTCAAATCGGCCTCTGCTGTCAGTGCTGCGTCGCCCACATCGCACATACTCGACTCGGACGGGGCGGAGATCAAAGTTTTAGTTGGTTCATTGCGGAGCAGGCCGCCGCTGGATAGATCCACCAGGGGAAACCTTGGGAAAAGAAAGGGGAGCGCACTAGTAGGCTGTTCTGCTAGCTTCAACGGAGTCTAATACGACGGATAAAGACAGGGAATGAAAGATACCTGTCGACGGGATCTGACAAGAACTCGAAGCTATTATCTTCTGTTAGAAATTGTGGGCTATGCGGTCTACCCTCTAATTCCTCTGCCTTTTTCGTGGTGTTGCTCACAATGCATATTGAGGTTAGAGGGTAGGTACCTATTTATAGACTCCACTTCCGGATGTTTTAATATTTCATCTGTTTCCGGAAAGATCCATATGACTCCTGAACAATGTTACCAACCACGATAAAACATGTCAGTTTTTCCGAGTCTAAATATACTAGTCTCTAGCACACATGTGTGAGTCATGTGCCATGATTAGATTGTATATGTGAGATCAACTTTCAATCTTAATCATGTGGGTCAACAGCCTGCAGAGCCGATCCTGCAAAACAAACCCAGCTCTTCCACCCTGTGATGTCCCGAAAAAAATACGTACGCACATATAAATTCCAGTAGAGTCGATCCCTATTAATTCCTCTATTGTATTCCATCACAGTCGTCCTCGGCACCTCGAGTATTACATCCTCGAGTGAAATTCCACATCAATTATTCCCCGTCATAAACATTAATAATATGAGTAATTCCACGTTGAGTTAAATAAATAATAACCATGTTGAATAAATGTTGAAAGCCACAAAAATATCCAACATCTCCCACTTGGCTGAAACATATTAATCAATAAATGAAGTTCCATGTGTAAACATGTTTTGAAAAGAATTCCTGACTATAGTCAGTGAACCTGCACTATATTAGTATTATTATACAAATAAATGAAATATACGTACCTGAGTTTAATCATTCCACACCTCGTGTATACAATGGTAACTTCCTCAGTGTGTTTGCTTTTAACCATAAACTTCAAAATAAGTGACAGGTTGTGATGCGCATTCCACGATCATATATGATGTGTGAAATTCCCTTAGCGACACATAATTCCTCCCACCGCTTGAATGCGCGACAATAAATTCCGGTAGCTAAGGTTGATAGTATAATGAACATATATACAAACTCCAATACCATTTAGTATCCCCTTTTTTCTCATGAGTTCAAACATAATTCCTCACTGAGTATGATTTCCCTTATCAAGGTATTTTTAAAAAAATTGCAATTTTCCATAGAATTCAAAATATTCCCTATGTAGTTCCACTCCCAAAACATAGGAAGCTTCAAATATTCCTTTCATATGAAAGTTAGAATATGGCCAAGCTTTCACTTCCATCAATGTGACTTTATCATTGCAAACAACAAGAACAATGTTACATAAATAATAATGCAATTTTCACTTACCTTTGTACATGGTCGCTTCACTCCATTTATAAAACCATATGACCTGCTATTCCATTGATGTGAAGCTTGTTTCAAGACCACAAATTGATATATTATGTTGCAAACCTCGTATTTCCTCTTTGTCCAAAGATTTCCGTCTACAACATATATGATTATTTTCCTCCTGATTCCAAACATATGGGTTGCGGTTGTTTGGTAAAAACAATAAGTTCCCAAACTTCTATCTTTCCTCGTTGAGTTTCTTCCCGCATTACTTCCACCCATACCGTGCATTGATAGAAAATTCAAGCCTTCTTAAGAGACTTCAGTTATTCCTCGAAAAAATTTAGAGTGACTTCCCCCAACAACACATGATAATTATCTAGAAATGATATTCCAAGTTATTTCCTCCCACTTATCCTAAGCTTATTAGTATTGGGAGTTTCACTTGTATTTTCCATTGGGGTCAAGATTATATTCTAGTATAATTGTCAATAATTCCAGCATTATTCATAAAAATACGGGCTCCCACTTACTTTCCACCAGTTTTCCTTTTCCAGATAAAAAAAAACATACCCTTGACCCACTAGAATAACAATTAACAAATCCTGGTGTGTGTTTTGTAGTAATTGAGAACTTCCTTTCAAATAAAATAGTTCCTTCCAGTCCAGTCCACAAACCAGTAGATGAAAAAAGGTATAAATGTAATATGTAATGCTTCCTTCGAAAAAAAAGATATTTACTTCCTCCACTCAATTGTGAAGTATACGGGAGTATTAAAGATATTCAATTCCTCCTATCATGTGAAGTATACAATATATTACAATGGTGAATGAAGTTCCATGCTCTTATTCAATTGATATATTCCTGAAGTGTACTTCCCCCACCAATCAGTTGTTAAGATTTTGATATTCTTTAATCAACTGATTTTCCACTTCAGTACAACATGTGAACATCACAATAAAACCTTCTGACTTGTATAATGAGAGGTAAACATATAACCATATAAAGTGCAACCATCGATGAGTAAAAAGAAATAAACAATCTGACCTCTAGTGGGAGTGCAAAAATAAATAAATACCATAAGTATATAGGAAAAATGATGTGAAGATTTTCCTTCCACCTTAAAGAAAGGCGTGCAAGTCAAATACCCATTATATATGTGCTTTAGAAAACCAAATTCCTCCCACTAAAGTTTAGAATTCCGGAATCAGTAAGCCACTTGATTCGGTTCCATGATATGTGACCAAGTCGTCCATGACAAACATAATAAATCCCAAGCATGTGTTCCCAATATCAACATTCCTCTCTATGGAGTCATCTTCCCCAAATAACAATTTGGGTTTCTAACTTCCAATGGACCATCAAGAAAGAATAGACCATCGTGTGAAATTCCGTAATGCGCTAATTTTATCATTGAGAAATATTTCCGCTCTTCCTTTTCCAAATAGTATTTCATAAACAATGGGTTCCAAGATAGAACCATAAATTAAATCCCTACACACTGAAGTTGCATATAGTGTGTCGTATAACAATAATACTTTTCCTCCATCAAGGAGTTTCATGGCAAAATTTCCAGTTCCAAAGTGTATAAAATTTAGCAGCAATGGCAAAACACACAATATATATAATTTCCTTTGGTACTGTTAGGATGTCAATATAATTGCTATTGTATTCCAGCAATATAATACATAGAAGCTTAAATCCACATTCCAACTATTTGAAAAAGTATTGACATATATTTAATGCAAATATTAACAATGTGCATACCGTTAACTGAGAGCAAATTTCCTTAATTTCCCAAGGAGTGGTTCCCTTCTTCCTCCATAAATAAGTGATTGTCATAATAGACACTTTTTGAATTCCTTCTCATGCAAGGTTAGTATAATAGTGTATCCATCAACAATAATTTTCCTCCACAATGGAGTTTGTGGGCATAATTTACAATTCCATGTATATTAACTTTAGCATTTCCTTGGAATTGCTTGCATGGAAGTATATGATATATAACCAGAATGCACAACACGATTATTCTGAAAAAGTAGTTGTAAATGAAAATATCCGTGCATACAACTTATAGACATACCTTCCTCTTTGCTAATTGATTTGATAAAATATTATATCTTCCTCTTCGAGGTGCAACCAGTAAAATTTGGTCAAATCCTTCCCTCGGAGAGTTTCAATCTTCCTCCATAGAACAAATAATGTCCCATATTGCACAGTGTCAAATGAAGTTAAATTGGAAAATCATTTATTTTGATCAATTTGGCAGAGTTAGAAATAACCGATATAAACCAGCAATATGTATTTTCCAAGAGACATCAAATGAAAAAAAACAGTATTCCAGATTGCACTAATTTTCCATGCAATTTGTTCACTATGGTATGAAACTGACATAAGTATGCAAGCCATTTGACACCTATAGTACATTTCCTTTTCTTCAATAGCAGCTTTCTGAATTTGGCCTTGTCTAGTTTGTTTCAATCAATAATGTGATGGATAATTTCCACGGAAAATACAATCATAATATTCCATCTTCCAAACTGTGATATTAAATTTATGGATTGTAAATAACTCAGCGAACGGAGGGAAAAGTGTTACCAATTGTATATTAGGCGAAGACAGATGCTGTAATTACGCCGATTAATTCCTTGTGCTTTTTGTCCCAAATCAGGGTGCGCACAAGTATTAAGACAATCAAGAAATACCAGCCTTCCTCGTTATATTCTGATCCTTATAGACAAATAAAGTAGACGTGGACTTCAGCATGTAGATGCGCATGTAAGAATAAATTCCTTGCTCCTTGTGCAAGATAGACCAGTAGAACAAGTAGTACTGTATATAAACAACAGCAACAAAGCTTCCTTGATCCGCAGGGGCGAGAGACTTCCTGCGCTCCTTCCTCAATCTGAGTGATAGATCACATATACATGCTTTTCCTTTCCTTCCCCGTGCAAAATAAATAAAGAAGCAAGAGGAGAGTTTGACTTCAGCGTGCACCAAGTACTAATATGATCAAAATAGGCTTTTGCATGGAGTATACTAGCAATTGATGTGGCAACCTCGTGTTGATGAAGATGGCTTCCTCGGGACTTGGACCTTGGATGGATTCGATTGGGTTTCCTTGCCTGTCGCAAGTGCGTCATCCGTCGACGCGCAAGCCTCATGTGAAGGACCTGCTTTCCTCTCAATCAGGTATACTGTTAGCCTCAAGTGATTTCTTGCGTCGACTTGGCGACGCGGGTGATGCAGTGGACGAAGATGACGGCGGGCACCAGCGCGGACTAGCTACTGGCAGATGGGCGGCTAGAGATCGGGCCTCAGGCGGCGATGAGTGAGGCCGTGGACAAACATGGTGCAGCGGGAGGAAGCCGGCTTCCACAGATCGCCAGGGCGCGGTAGGAGGCGCCGGTTCCGCACGAGGACGGTAAGATCGACGAGCGAGAAAGCGAGCTGGTCCGGCCGCGAAATTGCAGATCAAATCGATCTGGAGCTACTAGTATGCGGAGCCACACACATCGATCTGTAGCGAGACAACAGATCGATCTAATTCCCAAGCAGACCTTGGTGTAGATCGGCAGAGTACGCAGCGGAGTTGATTACGTACGGATCGATCGAGTTGATGACGTCGTTAACCCTAATTGGCTCTGATACCAATGTTAGAAATTGTGGGCTATGCGGTCTACCCTCTAATTCCTCTGTCTTTTCCATGATGCCGCTCACAATGCATAGTGAGGCTACAGGGTAGGGACCTATTTATAGACTCCACTTCCAGGTGTTTTAATATTCCACCTATTTCCGGAAAGATCCGTATGACTCCTGAACAATGTTACCAACCATGATAAAACATGTCAGTTTTTCCGAGTCTAAATATACTAGTCCCTAGCATAAATGTGTGAGTCATATGCTATGATTAGATTGTATATGTGAGATCAACTTCCAATCTTAATCATGTAGGTCAACAACCTGCAGAGCCGATCCTGCAAAACAAACCCAGCTCTTCCACCCTGTGATGTCCCGAAAAAAATACGTACGAACATATAAATTCCAGTAGAGTCGATCCCTATTAATTCCTCTATTGTATTCCATCACAGTCGTCCTCGGCACCTCGAGTATTACATCCTTGAGTGAAATTCCGCATCAATTATTCCCCGTCATAAACATTAATAATATGAGTAATTCCACGTTGAGTTAAATAAATAATAACCATGTTGAATAAATGTTGAAAGCCACAAAAATATCCAATATCTTCCGCCTCCGCCATCGCCATAGCCACAACCTTGCGAGCTCGTGCGGCGACCAAAGGGATGTGTTTTATGTTGTTGTTTTTTCACACAGCGCCGAGTTAAGGTGAGAGCTGGCCGTTCGGTGGGCCTCACGAGGGGGAGGGAGGCGATCGGGTGATTAACGGCGCCACGTGTGGACCCAACGACGTTACATGCGATCAAGTACCGTTTTCATAGGGATTACATACCAACGGAACAGACAGAACCTACCGTCGACGTTACCAGACGCTATGCGGCCCCGTCTCCGTATACTCCTGTGCAATCGGACCTCAATACCTACGTCAGTATGGTTGCATTCATTGCCCGTGTCCACGTGTCCATGACTTGTTCGCTCGCGCTACCAGGACCAGGCGAGCCCGTGTGCTCTATCGCCGCACTCAAGCGACATCCATAAACAGAGCACGCTCACACAATATGGTCATTGTATCCAGAAATAAGAACCGAAGCAACTTCCCTGGCTCCTTAGAGTTTAGCAACTTCTGGCCGTCTGATCGAGTTGCTTGATGCGTTTCCAGGCGTTGGATCGAGCCGTCGGACGAGCTGGACCGTCGGATCGAAGCCACGACATTGTCGCAATGAATAGGTTCACTCCAGCGGTGCCACCGGGTGTAATTAGACTGCCCCGTCGAAGGCATTTTTGTCATTTCACATGTGGGTATATATTGCAACATCTCCCGTGGAGACCTAGCCGCCGCCTGCTCCTCCCGCACTCGCTCCTCCATCGCCCCTCCTCTGCCTCGCGCACTCGCGCCGCCCCACTCCCCATCGCACAGCCGTCGCCCCCGCAGTTATGCCCCTCCTCCTCCTTGTTCCTCTTTCGTCGCCGAGCTCGACGCCGCCACTGTAGTCCCCATCGAGCTCCCCTCTGGCCATCCCCGGGAGGAGAGTGACCAGGATCTCGTGCTGAGGTGAGACACTATCGCATGGGGGAGACCCACCCGGAGCAGGTCCGGGGCTCAGCAAGGCGCCAAGGTGGCCGCTCGTGTAACACCCCCCATGTAATAGCCACTGTGATCATCTGCTAATAAAGCCAAGTCACTTCATTTGCAGTGCCTAGTCATAGTGGTTAATTCAAATTCTATTCTGAAAATCAACACCAATTTAAAAGTGCAAAATAAAGTTGTTCAAAAGTTGCTGCAAAAATGTTCATTAAATAGCACATAATTCAAAAGCAATTATAAAAATAACATCAACATTTATTGAATTCCAAACCTGGCCCTAGTAATCAAAACAGTCCCCAAAACAGCCCTATTGAAACCAATTTCATTTTTGAAAATACCAAATGGATTCAAAAACTCTCCAAACTTTTGTGGCAGTGTCAGACATTGCATAGTAATTGATTTGGCAAGTCCCATAATTTACAAAATACAAATGCTAGCTAAAAGAAAAGGCAACAGAAAAGAAAAGGCAGAACAGAAAATAGAAAATAAAACGAGGCACTGTGCACTGGGCCTAAGTGCACAGTGCCCCGATCCGTGTCGGCACGCCCGTGGACGAGCGCGCGCGCGCCGGCCGCGCATCGACACGGCTACGGCCACCGACGCCCTGCCGTCGAGGGGGATAAGGCCGAAGCCCCGTGCATTCCCCTTGGTCCTCATCCACCATTCTCCCTCTCTCCCCTCGCTCTCTTCCCCTTGAATCCATCAGCGTCCGATGCCATCGCCGCCACGCCTCGCCATCGCCGTGGCCAGCGGCCTCCCTGCGACACCTGCACGAGTCCGGGAGGATCGCCTTGGACTGCCGCGTCTTCTGGTGCTGCTGGTTGGAGCCGGGAAGCTCCACGGCGAGCGGATCGAGCCACCCCGCTTCTTCCTGGACTCCGGCGATCTTCGACGCCCCCAACCCCTCTGCTGCTCCTAAACCGTCGCCGGGCCACTGTGTGCCTCCGCTGTGAGCTCCTCCTCCTTCCCCATCTATCTGTTCGCCCCGCACGCACGCGCTAGCTGCTTCTTCCATGGTGCCCAAACGCGCCGCCACCCGCGCACGTCGCCAGCGTGCCTCCGGTGACCAAATGGTCACGGGACAGCCACTGTTGCACTTGCCACTTCGCGCACGACTCGTCCGGCCTCTCAGTTCGCTCGCAAACGCGCTGCATCGCCGTTCTCCCTCGCGCCCGACTCCGGCTGTCCGCCGATGAGCTCGCCGCGCTCGATTCCAGTCACCTCCGCCGCCACAACCGCCACCGTTGGACGCGGCGCAGCCATAGCTTTTGAACGCGCCCGAAAACTCGACGAATGGTGCCCTGTACGAGGATTCCGGTCACCTCCCGAGCCGCTCTGCCGCGTCGGGAGCTCGCCGGAGCAGCTCCGGCGACGGCTGCCAGCTGGCTGGCCTGGGGCCACCCCCTGGGTCCCTGGCAGGTGGGCCCAGGGGCCCCGGTTGACCAGTTGACCTGGTCAACTGTGGTGACGTGGCAGCCACAGCCACTGACCAGTGGGCCCGCGTGGTTAATTAGCCTAATAAATGTTTTTAAAAATATAATAATTAGTTTAGTCTAATGTCTCACTGACAGACTGGGCCCACATCCCTAATTAACCCTGCTATATGATTTAATCCACTGTTAAATCAACAGAGGCTGACATATGGGTCCCACTGGACCCACATGTCAGGTTTGACCCTGGTCAGCGTTCTGTTGACTGCTGACGCAGTGGTGACCTCATGATGACATCATAATTCCTTTTTTGCTAAATCAAATAATTCCGGAAAATCATTTAAATCTTTGAAAATTCATAACTTTTAAACCGTAGCTCAGATTGAAAAACTTAAGACTTGAAAGTTGAT
Source organism: Thinopyrum elongatum (assembly GCA_011799875.1). NCBI lineage: Eukaryota > Viridiplantae > Streptophyta > Magnoliopsida > Poales > Poaceae > Thinopyrum > Thinopyrum elongatum. The sequence goes on along the minus strand of CM022303.1, from coordinate 556,860,786 downwards.
CAGAACGACGAGATGAATCTGATCGTGTCGTCTGTTTTGATGTCGGAACCCCCTACGTAGGAGAACTGTAACTTTTAGTTCAAGTCCGGTAGATGAATAGTGCATACATACCGGATAATAAATCCCACGTAAATCCTAAAAATAACTAAAATGACCTAGATGCATCTTTAGGCAACCCTGCACTGCATTCTAGGCATGGCATGCTCTGTGTTTGTGTATTTATTTGTTTCCTCCCCCTCTTCTCTCTCGACAGACCCCGACGTCGACCTAGCTCCCGAGACCGACGCAGCTCCGGAGGTCGACTACGCCCCTGACGATCAGACCCTTGCCGCAGAGCTTCCAAGCAAGCACCCCCCTTTTGAGCATTCCAATATCGCCCACTCTCTTCTCTCATATGCTTGCATTAGAAGTTACTGTTGCTGCTGTTATCCTATTTCTGCTGCATTGCCTATTTATTGTAACCTGCTATTATTACCTACCTGCTTATCCTAAACTGTTTAGTATAGGTTGGGTAGAGACTCAGCAGAGACCCCACTTTATCCCGACTGCCCCACTGGATCACTAGAAGACCCGATCAACGGGATTGAAGACCAGGCCCCGGCACCGCACATCACTTTCCCCTTAGTTGCTCGACACTACTGGGTTACTATCGAGTGCCGAGGGTGATACCTCGTCAGCACTTCTGATGATAACCTTGTAGGTTAGTTATTCGGTCGTGGTCATTGAGGGTGATTCCTCCTACACCAACCCCGATAATGACATCGTCGTGCAACTACTCAAGTGTGCACCTCGAGGGTGATTCCTCCTCCGTTCACCTTGATGTTTACGTTGTGACGCCCCCGGCTCAATCGTGCACAATCATACACGCAAATGCACACGATCAAGCCTAAGGACTCACGGGAAGATATCACAACACAACTCTAAAACATAAATAAATTCATACAAGCTTTATATTACAAGCCAGGGGCCTCGAGGGCTTCAATACATAAGCTTGCAAACAAGCGTCAGCGGAAGCATCAGATATCTGAGTACAGATATGAAATAGAAACAGAAAGGCCTTTAGAAAGGCGGGGCAAAATAAAACACTACGATCGAAAGGCGTAGGCCTCCTGCCTGGGATCGAAAGGCGTAGGCCTCCTGGTCGTCAGTCAACTCGTAGCAGCATCCATCCTCGGGGTAGTAGTAGTAGTCGATTGACGGGGCATCTGTCTCAAGGGGAACCGTCCTCTGGTCGCGACAAACTGATATGGGGAGAAAAGGAAAACAAAGCAACCGTGAGTACTCAGAAGTACTCAGCAAGCAAGGATCTACACTACATATGCAACATTTTCAAGGGGAGGCGGTATATGTGGACTGGGCTGCAGAAATGCCAGAATAGAGAGGAAAGCCTAGTCCTATCGAAGACTAGCATCTTCATCGGTCTTGCAGCAATAGAAGAGAGCAGAACAGATCATTATAAAGCATCAGTATCATTAAGTCTCATCCTCACCCAGAGATCCTTTCTCGACTCCCTGCGAGAAAGCAATCCCAGAGCCATACAGTCATCAACCTCGTACTGAGATCCCTTCTCGACTCCCTGCGAGAAGCAATCCCAGAGCCTCATAACCAGGTCTCATCTCAACTTCCAGCTGTATCGATCGGGATACAACTCCGAGTGTCCTTTACCGTAGGACCGGCTATCGATAGAAGTTTTCTTCCCTGCAGGGGTGCACCAACTTACCCAACACGCTCGATTAACTCCGGCCGGACACACTTTCCTGGGTCATGCCCGGCCTCGGCCAAACGACACATCGCAACCCTACCTATAGCTCAGCAGAGAGGTCCCTGCCGGTCTACATCCTAAGCGCAAGGGGGTCTTGGCCATCGCCCCTCGCCCTCCGGGTCGTTGCGCACACGGTGAAGCCAGGCACCAACACTACAGGAAGGCGCCGGTCCGTCCGTGCCGCCATGCTGAACTAGACGTCTGACAGAGCTTTCGGCTGATGCATACGATGCAGAACGCCCATACTATGCCCACGTGATGGTTAGTGCTATTAGGCCAAAGGCCTGCTCGGATCAGATATCGAAATCGTTAATGGACTAGGGCTTGCGGTACCGAGCAGAGACTCACGAAAGATGTGACCCCATCGCCCCGTCTCGAGGACTTGCGGCAAGGGCCAAGAATGCCCGGCCATGCCTCGTATTCTCACTCGGGCACCATACAGGCACCCGTCTTCACAACACTCGCCTCTTAGGCACACGCGGGTGCCCCTCAGGGTCGACCCGCCTATCCAAGTAACAGTGTAAAGTCCAAGTATCTGTGTGTATATAACATCAGGGGAATCCGAGGTATCACCCTCATTGAATTCCCACTCGATGTATCCGTCAAGGTGAACTCGGAGGAATCACCCTCGATGGGTTCACACTTGATGTGTTGCACGACAGCGTCGTTACCGGAAGTGGTGAAGGAGGAATCACCCTCGATGACCATGACCGAATAGCTACTCTACAGAGTTAACATCAGAAGTGCTACACGAGGTATCACCCTCGGCACGCGATAGTAACGCTGCAGTGTTGTTACAACTAAGGGGGTGATGTGCGGTGCCGGGGCCTGGTCTTCAATCCCGTTGATCGGGTCTTCGGATAATCCAGCGGGGCAGTCGGGATAAGTGGGGTCACTGATAGGTCTCTACCCAGCCTATACTAAGCAGTTTAGGATATGCAGGTAATTATCAACAGCAGGTTACAATAAACAGGCTATGCATCAGAATAGGTAAAGCAGCAGCAGCAGCAGTTCTAATGCAAGCATGAGAAATAGAATGGGCGATATCGGTATGCTATAAGGGGGGGGGGGGGGCTTGCCTGGTTGCTCGGCAGCAAGGGCAAGGTTGTCAATGGTGTCTTCGGGCTCCGGAACTGCGTCGGCCTCGGGGACGACGTCGGGGTCGGGGGCTATCGAGAGAGAAGAGGGGGAGGAAACAGTATAAATATAGAGCAAACAAGTGCAGCACAAAGCATAACATGGCAATACGCGGTGTTGGAGGTGATCTAACGCATTGCCGGGTGATACTAGCGAAGGGGGAATTCATCCAGGAAAGTATTCCCAGTGTCCGGCATTTCGGACAGACGAAAAGAGGGGAACGGTTGCATGTTTGGATAGTTAGGAACGTGTGGCGGATGAACGGACCGCGTGTTTGAATTCGTCTCGTCGTTCTGAGCAACTTTCATGTACAAAGTTTTTCCATCGGAGTTACGGATTATTTAATATGATTTTCTAAAGTTTTTATTAATTTCTGGAATTTAATTAATTATTTAAATTAGAATTATCCGAAACAGTGTTATGCTAGCATGACATCAGCAGGCGTCCTGACACGTGGGTCCCACATGTCATAGACTGTTAAGTTAATTAGTGATAACTAATTAATTAACATTTAATTAACTAATTAATTAAATTAGATTAATCTAAATAGGGTTAATTAACTTAATTAATTAACTAATTAATTAATTAATTAATTATTAATCTTAATTATTTTTATTTATTCATTATCTTATTTTTTTTATTTTCATTTTTTTAGGGGCGTGGGGCCCGTTCGTCATTGGGCCAGGGGGGTTCGGCCCCACGGGCCAGTGGCACAGGGGCGACAAGGCCCCACTCGTCAGTGGCAAGAGGCCACGGACGCGGGCGCGGCGCGCGTGCGCGTGTGCGTGCGGCGGCAGGGGCGCGGCGAGCGGGCGATGCGCGCGGCGAGGGCGCGGCAGCGCGGGCGCGTGCGGGCCGGCGGGCGAGCAGGGGCGGAGCGCGGCGAGCGGCGTGAGCGGGCGAGGCGTGGGCGCGGTGCGGGGCCGACGCGGTCGCGAAGCAGCGGCGAGGTGCGGGCGCGCGCGGCGGCACGCCGAGCAGGGCGAGGCCGCGGTGACCGAGGGGAAGGGGAGGGCGCGAGCGGCGCGGTGCTCACCGCGGGCAGTAGGGTCTAGGGCAGCGGGCGCGTGGGGAGGGCGACGGGGACGACGAGGCGAGCGACGAGGCGGCGGTGTCGGCGAGGGAAGACGAGGCAGCGACGGGGCGCGGTCGTCGAGCGCGTCGGGGGCGTCGGGCCAGTGCGCGGGCTCGGGGCGTCGAGCGAGGGCGCGTCGGCCAGCGCTCGGGCAGCGGCGGTGGCGAGGAGGGGCTCGGCCCGATCCGGTTCTGGATCGGGGGGGGCGATATGAGGGGGAAGTGAGCGGGGGGGGAGGGGGGAAGGTGTCGGTGGGTTAGGGTTTGTCTGGTCTCCATGGGGGAGGCCATATAGGGGAGGGGTGGGCCGGCCAGCTGGGCCTTGGCCCAGTTGGGCCGGGGGGGTTTTCTCCCTTTTTCTTTTTCTGTTTTGTTTTTCTTTTATCTTTTTCTTTTATTTAATCATATATCTCTGTTTAGTAAATAGTTAGGCCTCATATTGAATTTTGTAAAACATGGCAAATGTTCCAATAAAGACTAGGCATTACCTACCACTACCAAAAATTGGTTTGGAGACAACTGGAATTCACACAAATTTTATAATAAATAAAATGTATTAAACTTTGCTGTTTTGATAATGTTAGAGCCACCTAATTAATTTATTTATTGTTGGTTATAATTTTAGAATGGTCTCTGCAATATTTGCTATTTATTGAACATTTCAGTTTCTATGTTGGATAACTTTTATTTTCCACTTTCATTTAAATTTGGATTTTGACTTAGGAGTTGAAATGCAATATAATGCTAATGATGATCATGCACTGTTAAACATGATGACATGGCATAATCAAAAGTGATTACTGTAGCTAACCACCGGGGGTGTTACAAATCTCCTCTACTAACAAGAATTCTCGTCCCGAGAATTAAGAGGTAGAAGGAAAAAGTTCGGGGTATTCTGCACGAAGGTTCTCCTCGCGTTCCCAAGTGGCTTCATCTTCAGTATGATTTGACCACTGCACTTTGAGGAACTTGGTAACCTTCTGACTGGTCCGACATTCAGCTTCATCGAGAATGCGGATCGGATGCTCCTTATAAGATAGGTCATCTTGCAATTCGAGCATTTCGTGATCCACAGCTCGGTGCGGAGATTCCTTGAAGCAACGACGAAGTTGCAACACATGGAAGACATCGTGGACAAGAGAGAATTGCGGCGGCAATTCCAATTTATACGCCACCTGACCACGTCTAGCAACAATGCGGAAAGGACCAATGTAGCGGGGAGCTAACTTGCCCTTGATTCCAAAACGGTGAGTGCCCTTCATAGGAGTGACACGAAGATAAGCTTGATCACTAGGTTGATAAGTCAAACCCCATCGTTTGCGATCATAGTTGCTCTTCTGGCGGTCCTGAGCCGCCTTGAGATTTTCCCGGACAATACGAACTTGTTCTTCGGCGTGTTGAATAATATCCAGACCCACGAGCGGTCGTTCCCCAGTTTCTGACCAATTCAGAGGGGTTCGACACTTACGTCCATATAGAACTTCGAAGGGGGCCATTTTCAAGCTGGCTTGATAGCTGTTGTTATAAGAGAACTCGGCATATGGAAGCGATTCTTCCCACTTCTTACCAAACGATATAACACAAGCTCGTAGCATGTCTTCAAGCACTTGATTGACTCGTTCGACTTGGCCTTGGGATTGGGGGTGATAAGCTGAACTCCAGGTAATATGAGTTCCCATAGCTGTTTGGAAACTTTCCCAGAATTTGGAAGTGAAAAGGCCGCCACGGTCCGAACTGATCTCCTTCGGAATACCATGGAGTGATACAATTCTGGAGATATACAACTCTGCTGACTGACTAGCAGTGATAGTCTCTTTGACAGGCAGAAAGTGTGCAACTTTAGAGAGTTGGTCGACGACGACAAGAATAGCATCGTGACCCTTCTGTGACCTGGGGAGTCCTGTAATGAAATCCATCTGAACCTTATCCCATTTCCATAGAGGAATAGGCAGTGGTTTCAGAATTCCAGCAGGCTTCTGATGTTCTGCTTTAATGCGACGACACACATCACATTCAGCAACATAGCGAGCAATGTCCTGCTTCATTCTAGACCACCAGTACCTTTGACGGAGATCACGATACATCTTGGTGCTACCCGGATGAATAGACAGCGGGGTATCATGTGCCTCCTTCATGACTTTGTCAGTCATGAGTTCGAAGCGAGGTACCACAATGCGGTTTCTGAAATACAAGGTTCCATCTTCAGACAGCGAGAAATCCCTGTACTTTACAAGGTGAAGGTCTTTCTTCATCAGATCAATTTCAGCATCTTTAGCTTGCGCATTCTTAACAGCTTTCTCAACATCTGGTTGTATCACAAGGTTATTTAGAGAGCCCTGTGGAACAATACGCAGATTCAGCTTGCACAGTTCTTCAAAAAGACGAGGTTGAGCTCGCCTAACCATGAGGTTGTCGCAATAGGACTTGCGGCTTAAGGCATCAGCCATCATGTTAGCCTTGCCAGGGGTGTAGGATATACCCAAATCATAGTCCGCAATGGCCTCCATCCATCTTTGCTGACGGAGGTTTAGAGATGGTTGAGTGAACAAGTACTTCAGACTTTTATGATCCGTGTAGATCTCGCAATGATTACCGAGGAGGTAATGTCGCCACAACTGCAATGCGTAGATGACAGCAGCTAGTTCTAGATCATGTACCGGATAATTCTCTTCATGTGGGCGCAACTGACGAGAGCCATAGGCAATCACTTTACGCTCTTGCATTAGGACACAACCTAATCCTTCACGGGATGCGTCACAATAGATCACAAAGTCTTTGCGGGTATCTGGAGGAGATAGTACTGGGGCAGAGGTTAGCTTGTCCTTGAGTGTTTGGAAACTTTCCTAACATTTTTCTGTCCATTCAAACTTAACGCCCTTGTGAAGCAGATCAGTCAAAGGCTTAGCAATCTTTGAGAAATTCTCAACAAAACGACGGCAATAACTTGCAAGGCCGAGAAAACTTCTGACTTGCTTGACGTTCTTCGGAGGAGTCCAGTCAAGAATAGCCTGAACTCGTTCTGGGTTAACAGCAATTCCATCCTTGGAAATCACATGACCAAGGTACGTTACTTCAGAAAGCCAGAATTCACATTTGGAATACTTGGCATACAATTGATGTTCTCGGAGCCTTTCCAGTACAAGACGGAGGTGTTCGGCATGTTCTTCCTTATTCTTTGAATAGACCAGAATATCATCCAGATATACCACGACAAATTTGTCGAGGTAATCCATGAAGATGTAATTCATCAGACGGGAGAATGTGGCTGGAGCATTTGTTAAGCCAAATGACATGACAGTGTACTCGTAGGAGCCATAACGAGTAACAAATGCAGTCTTCGGAATATCCTCTTCACGAACACGGATCTGATGGTATCCCAATCTCAAATCAAGCTTAGAGAATACTGAGGAACCAGCAAGTTGATCATACAAATCATTGATCCGGGGAAGCGGATATTTGTTCTGGATTGTGGCTTGGTTAATGGGCCGATAATCCTGAACCAATCGGTTAGTTCCATCCTTCTTCTTAACGAAGAGTGAAGGTGCTCCCCAAGCAAAGGAACTGGGGCGGATGAAACCTTTCTTAAGTGACGTGTCGATTTCTTCCTTAAGCTCGAGAAGATGATGCGGAGGCATCTTATAAGGACGCTTCGCAATAGGAGTTGTGCCAGGTTTCAAGTCGATGACAAACTCAACAGCTCTAGCAGGGGGTATTCCTGGAAGTTCTTCTGGAAAGACGTCTTGGAAATCATGAACAACTGGAACGTTCTCGATGCCTTCAAGAGGTGAGGCACTCAATGCATTCAGAACATATATCTGAGCTTCGGCGTCCTGCACTGTACGAGCTGAGTATCTGACAGTCTGACCAGAAGGGTGTGTGAGGCGGACTGTTTCAGTGGCACAGTCAATCAAAGCTTTATGAGGCTTCAACCAGTCCATACCCAGAATAATGTCTATGTTGGAGGTCTTGAGAGCAATGAGTGAAACGGGGAACATCAATCCTCTGATCACAATGTGGTTACCGTGGCTTACCATGGTAGTTTGCCAATTAGCCCCAGGTGAATGGATTACTAATGGGATGGACATCTCCTCGAAAAGTATATCATGGCTTCGTGCAAAACTTTCGGACATGAAGGAGTGCGATGCTCCAGAATCAAAGAGGACTGAAGCTAGGATTGAATTCACTAGAAGGGTGCCCATCACAATTTTGGGGTCCTGTCGAGCTTCTTCCATGTTGACTTGGTTGACATGAACAAGTTGACTAGCAGGTAGTCTGGCACTACGATTTCTGGAATGATGGGTCCGATGGCCCTTCCTACGAACAACAGGATGACACGATGCATTCGGAGGCTGACCCTGATGACTGTTGAAAGCACGGTGCCCTGGCTGTCCACACTGGTGGCACAGACCATCATTATGGGGAGAAACACCAACATTGGGCTGTCCACTTGAAATGTTCAGTTGCCTTGGTGGTGGGGGCAGACGAGGTGCAGCATATGACGGCCTTGGTGTTGGAGCAGGTCGATGATGAATATTGTGTGGGATCCAGACTTGACATTTCTGAGTAGGTCGACCGGAAGACGAGCCGACATCTCGAGTACGCTTGAGCGACTCCTGGTACTCAGTCAGAGCTGTTTCAACTTGGAAAGATTTGCTGACAAGCGTTGCGAAATTTGTGAAATCATGGACAACAAGTGCAAGTTTTATATCAGTACGTAGTCCTTCACGGAATTTCTCCTGCTTGCGGGCGTCAGTGTCGAGGTCATCTTCAGCATAGCGGGATAGTTCGAGAAATTTCCTCTGATATTCATCCACAGTCATTTTGCCCTGAGAGAGTTTGCGGAACTCCTGCTTCTTCTGGTCGATCAGACCTTGAGGAATGTAACGTGCATGAAAAGCTGACTGAAATTCCTGCCAAGTGGTTACAGTTTCAGTAGGCAACATACCCTTGTGGCTTTCCCACCATTGAGCAGCTGATCCCCTCAGGTGATACGTCGCATAGGTGACGTAACTGTTAGGGATAACATTGGCTGACTTCATCTGGAAGGTAATGTCACGGAGCCAATCGTCAGCATCCATTGGATCAGTCGAGCTGCGAAAAGTGGACAGATTGAGGCGCACGAATTCTGACAGTGTTATTGGTGTAGGCTGCTGATGAGCATTCTGGTTTGGGAACTGAGCCAATATCCCGGTCATAACCTAACAGTTCAGTTCAAACTGCTGCATCATTGCGGCAATATAAGGTGGAGGTGGAGGATCGTCAGCCATCCTACCAAATCAACAAGGGCAGTTTAGCAAGAAGAACTGCAGGTGTATGGAATGATTCATGAAGTAACATGCACAACAGAAGGAGGTGCAGTAGACACTTCATCATGTTTGCACCAGACATTCGAATCCACACATAGCCTCGATTACAATCTGGCAATACGACAGCTGAAAGGGGAGGGCTAGACATCTAGGCGGCGCGCAGGCACGCGGTAGGGAAGTACACAACGAGACATAGCAAAGGCTACATCAACGTCAGAGAAAACTATTGGAGCGAGGAATCTGCAAGTGAAACACAGGGTGCCCTCGATAAAAGGATCCTGCAAGCAGAACCTGGCCCGCAATCTTGAAGGAAGGGGGGAAATTTCAGAACTCCGGGTGGATGTGATCATGAGAACCTAATGTTGGAGTTAGTAAAATTTTAACCCGAGTAGAAGAGAGATCAGAGTCCCAGAGTATAGATGAGGAATAAAAGATACTAATACCACGCAATTGGCGACGTGGGCCCGTAAGCCACACAGCCAAGTTAGCAAAACAGTTTTCGGTTACTAGACTCAACTTCGGCCAAGGAGTTGGAAAGGGGGATTCCTACAGGTAGTCGGCTCTGATACCAACTTGTGACGCCCTCGGCTCAATCGTGCACTAATCATACATGCAAATGCACACGATCAAGCCTAAGGACTCACGGGAAGATATCACAACACAACTCTAAAACATAAATAAAGTCATACAAGCTTTATATTACAAGCCAGGGGCCTCGAGGGCTCGAATACATAAGCTTGCAAACAAGCGTCAGAGGAAGCATCAGATATCTGAGTACAGATATAAAATAGAAACAGAAAGGCCTTTAGAAAGGCGGGGCAAAATAAAACACTACGATCGAAAGGCGTAGGCCTCCTGCCTGGGACCCTCCGATCCTACTCCTGGTCGTCAGTCAACTCGTAGCAGCATCCATCCTCAGGGTAGTAGTAGTAGTCGATCGACGGGGCATCTGTCTCAAGGGGCACCGTCCTCTGGTCGCGACAAACTGATATGGGGAGAAAAGGAAAACAAAGCAACCGTGAGTACTCAGAAGTACTCAGCAAGCAAGGATCTACACTACATATGCAACATTTTCAAGGGGAGACGGTATATGTGGACTGGGTTGCAGAAATGCCAGAATAGAGAGGAAAGACTAGTCCTATCGAAGACTAGCATCTTCATCGGTCTTGCAGCAATAGAAGAGAGCAGAATAGATCATTATAAAGCATCAGTATCATTAAGTCTCATCCTCACCCAGAGATCCTTTCTCGACTCCCTGCGAGAAAGCAATCCCAGAGCCATACAGTCATCAACCTCGTCCTGAGATGCCTTCTCGACTCCCTGCGAGAAGCAATCCCAGAGCCTCATAACCAGGTCTCATCTCAACTTCTAGCTGTATCGATCGGGATACAACTCCGAGTATCCTTTACCGTAGGACCGGCTATTGATAGAAGTTTTCTTCCCTGCCGGGGTGCACCAACTTACCCAACATGCTCGATTAACTCCGGCCGGACACACTTTCCTGGGTCATGCCCGGCCTCGGCCAAACGACACATCGCAACCCTACCTACAGCTCAGCAGAGAGGTCCCCGCCGGTCTACATCCTAAGCGCAAGGGGGTCTTGGCCATCGCCCCTCGCCCTCCGGGTCGTTGCGCACACGGTGAAGCCAGGCACCAACACTACAGGAAGGCGCCGGTCTGTCCGTGCCGCCATGCTGAACTAGACGTCTGACAGAGCTTTCGGTTGATGCATACGATGCAGAACGCCCATACTATGCCCACGTGATGGTTAGTGCTATTAGGCCAGAGGCCTGCTCGGATCAGATATCCAAATCGTTAATGGACTAGGGCTTGCGGTAACGAGCAGAGACTCATGAAAGATGAGACCCCATCGCCCCGTCTCGAGGACTTGCGGCAAGGGCCAAGAATGCCCGGCCACGCCTCGTATTCTCACTCGGGCACCATACAGGCACCCGTCTTCACAACACTCGCCTCTCAGGCGCACGCGGGTACCCCTCAAGGTCGACCCGCCTATCCAAGTAACATTGTAAAGTCCAAGTATCCATGTGTCTGTAACATCAGGGGAATCCGAGGTATCACCCTCATTGAATTCCCACTCGATGTATCCGTCAAGGTGAACTCGGAGGAATCACCCTCGATGGGTTCACACTTGATGTGTTGCACGACAGCGTCGTTACCGAAAGTGGTGAAGGAGGAATCACCCTCGATGACCATGACCAAATAGCTACTCTACAGAGTTAGCATCAGAAGTGCTACACGAGGTATCACCCTCGGCACGCGATAGTAACGCTGCAGTGTCGTTACAACTAAGGGGGTGATGTGCGGTGCCGGGGCCTGGTCTTCAATCCCGTTGATCGGGTCTTCGGATAATCCAGCGGGGCGGTCGGGATAAGTGGGGTCACTGATAGGTCTCTACCCAGCCTATACTAAGCAGTTTAGGATATGCAGGTAATTATCAACAGCAGGTTAAAATAAACAGGCTATGCATCAGAATAGGTAAAGCAGCAGCAGCAGCAGTTCTAATGCAAGCATGAGAAATAGAATGGGCGATATCGGTATGCTCAAGGGGGGGGGCTTGCCTGGTTGCTCGGCGTCAAGGGCAAGGTTGTCAATGATGTCTTCGGGCTCCGGAGCTGCGTCGGCCTCGGGGACGACGTCGGGGTCGGAGGCTATCGAGAGAGTAGAGGGGGAGGAAACAGTATAAATATAGAGCAAACAAGTGCAGCACAAAGCATAACATGGCAATACACGGTGACGGAGGTGATCTAACGCATTGCCGGGTGATACTGGCGAAGGGGGAATTCATCCGGGAAAGTATTCCTAGTGTCCGGCATTTCGGACAGACGAAAAGAGGGGAACGGTTGTATGTTCGGATAGTTAGGAACGTGTGGCGGACGAACGGACCGCGTATTTGAATTCGTCTCGTCGTTCTGAGCAACTTTCATGTACAAAGTTTTTCCATCGGAGTTACGGATTATTTAATATGATTTTCTAAAGTTTTTATTAATTTCTGGAATTTAATTAATTATTTAAATTAGAATTATCCGAAACAGTGTTATGCTGACGTCATCTTGATGTCAGCATGACATCAGCAGGCGTCCTGACACGTGGGTCCCATATGTCATAGACTGTTAGGTTAATTAGTGATTAACTAATTAATTAACATTTAATTAAACTAATTAATTAAATTAGATTCATCTAAACAGGGTTAATTAACTTAATTAATTAATTATTAATATTAATTATTTTTATTTATTATTTATCTTATTTTTTTATTTTCATTTTTTTAGGGGCGTGGGCCCCGTTCGTCATGGGCCAGGGGGGTTCGGCCCCACGGGCCAGTGGCACAGGGGCGACAGGGCCCCACCCGTCAGTGGCACGAGGCCACTGACGCGGGCGTGGCGCGCGTGCGCGTGTGCGTGCGGCGGCAGGGGCGCGACGAGCGGGCGATGCGCGCGGCGAGGGCGCGGCAGCGCGGGCGCGTGCGGGCCGGTGGGTGAGCAGGGGCAGAGCGCGTCGAGCGGCGGGAGCGGGCGAGGCGTGGGCTCGGTGCGGGGCCGACGCGGTCGTGAAGCAGCGGCGAGGTGCGGGCGCGCGCGGCGGCACGCCGAGCGAGGCGAGGCCGCGGTGACCGAGGGGAAGGGGAGGGCGCGAGCGGCGCGGTGCTCACCGCGAGCAGTAGGGTCTAGGGCAGCGGGCGCGTGGGGAGGGCGACGGGGACGACGAGGCGGCGGTGTCGGCGAGGGAAGACGAGGCAGCAACGGGGCGCGGTCGTCGAGCGCGTCGGGGGCGTCGGGCCAGCGCGCGGGCTCGGGGCGTCGAGCGAGGGCGCGTCGGCCAGCGCTCGGGCAGCGGCGATGGCGAGAAGGGGCTCGGCCCGATCCGGTTCTGGATCGGGGGGGGGAGAAGAGGGGGAAGTGAGCGGGGGGGGGGGGGTAGAAGTGTCGGTGGGTTAGGGTTTGCTGGTCTCCAGGGGAGAGGCCATATAGGGGAGGGGTGGGCCGGCCAGCTGGGCCTTGGCCCAGTTGGGCCGGGGGGGTTTTCTCCCTTTTTCTTTTTCTGTTTTATTTTTCTTTTATCTTTTTCTTTTATTTAATCATATATCTCTGTTTAGTAAATAGTTAGGCCTCATATTGAATTTTGTAAAACATGGCAAATGTTCCAATAAATACTAGGCATTACCTACCACTACCAAAAATTGGTTTGGAGACAACTGGAATTCACACAAATTTTATAATAAATAAAATGTATTAAACTTTGCTGTTTTGATAATGTTAGAGCCACCTAATTAATTTATTTATTGTTGGTTACAATTTTAGAATGGTCTCTGCAATATTTTCTATTTATTGAACATTTCAGTTTCTATGTTGGATAACTTTTATTTTCCACTTTCATTTAAATTTGGATTTTGACTTAGGAGTTGAAATGCAATATAATGCTAATGATGATCATGCACTGTTAAACATGATGACATTGCATAATCAAAAGTGATTACTGTAGCTAACCACCGGGGGTGTTACATACGTCAGGTGGGAGTCCAACGAGGGTGATGCCTCGGATTCCTTCTTAATGAGGTAGCCACACGGATGCCTTTACATTACTGTTGATATTAATTAATCTGGATAAAGACGGGTCGGCCCTGAGGGATACCCGCACGAGATTATGATGAGAGTGATATGGAGTCGGGTGGACCTGGATGGTGCCCGAGAGCTGAACATGAGGCGTGGCCGGGCATTCTTAGCCCTTGCCGCAAGTCCTCGAGACGGGGCGACGGGGTCACATCTTTCGTGAGTCTCTGCTCATTACGGCACTACCAACACACTAACGGTTTGGATATTTGATCCGAGGGGCCTCTGGCCTGATAGCACTAACCATCACGTGGGCATAGTATGGGCGTTCTGCGTCGTATACTTCAGCCGGAGCTTAATAGACGTCAGCGACTGAGCGGCACGCGCCGAATTGGACTGGTTAAGCCCGCGCTTGTATTAAGGGGGCTAGGTCTACTTTCGGCTGCCTAACGCAACGTGCAGGAGCTCCCGGGGCCATGGCCCACGACCACTGGGGTCATAGGTTAGTCCGGCGTGCTGACCTCTCTGTTATTTTTCGGTCGAGTTGCGGCGTATCATTTGGCCAAGGCCGGGCATGACCCAGAAAAGTGTGTCCGGCCGGAGTGAAGCAAGCGTGGTGGGTAAGTCGGTGCACCCCTGCAGGGCAGAACTAATCTATCGATAGCCTGTCCTACGGTAATGGACACTCGGAGTTGTATCCCGATCGGTACAACTAGAACTGGTGACTTGAGATGATACTGGATAGTATGGCTCTGGGATTGCTTTCTCGTAGGCAGTCGAGGAAGGATCTCTGGGCGAGGTTGATGACATTACTACTACTTTACATTATGTTAATCTGCACTCTTCTAATGCTGCAAGACCGATGAAGATGCTTGAAGATGCTAGTCTTCGATAGGACTAGGCCTTCCTCTCTATTCCGGCATTTCTGCAGCCCAGTCGACATATACAGCCTCCTTTGATAATGTTGCATATGTAGTGTAGATCCTTGCCTGCTGAGTACTTCGGATGAGTACTCACGTTTGCTTTGCTTTCTTTTTCTCCCGTTATCCATTTGTCGCAACCAGACGACGGAGCCCCGGTGCCAGCTGCCCCCGCCGACGGATACTACTACTACTACCCTCCCGGCGAGTACTACTACGAGGAGCCGACCGACGACTAGGAGTAGGTTCGGAGGGTCCTAGGCAGGAGGCCTACGCCTTTCGATCGTAGTATTTTATTTTGCCCCGCCTTTCTAAAGGCCTATTTGTAACTCTGTTATATCTGTACCCAGATATCTGATGCTTCCGCTGACACTTGTATGCCATCGAGCTATGTATTCGAGCCCTCGAGGCCCTGGCTTGTAATATAAAGCTTGTATGACTTTATTTATGTTTTAGAGTTGTGTTGTGATATCTTCAAGTGAGTCCTTAGGCTTGATCATGTGCATTTGCATGTATGATTAGTGCACGATTAAGCCGGGGTCATCACAGGTTGGTATCAGAGCCGACTGCCTCTAGGAACCCCCTTTATCCAACTCCTTGGCCGAAGTTGAGTCTAGAGGTCCAAAAACTGTTTTACTAACTTGGCTGTGTGGCTTACGGGCCCATGTTGCCAACTGGGTGGTATTAGGATCTTTTATTCCTCGTCTTTACTCTGGGACCCTGATCTCTTTTCTATTCGGGTTTAATAAATTTACTAAGGCCGACACTTAGGATCTCGTAAATCCCGTCCACCCGGAGAGCTGGATATCTATGCGATTTCCCTGTCATTGATCTGATTAGTCTGATAATCATTTTCCTTTCCATTGTTTTGTTTAACCTTTCTCTTCAAGATCTGTTATACTTCTCATCGTCAAATGACAATCCTGAATTTCCTTTATTTCAGATGGATCGTCTGTTTCCACCACGTCCTATGACGGAGCTTGTGCTTCGCACTTGGGCTCGAGATGCCCCTGGTTTTCCAGCTGTCCTGATCGCCCTCCTGACCAGACTGGGTTACCGCTGGTACCCCGAGTACATGGTCTACGAGGTTTACCGCGAGTTCAACCAGGAGCAGTACTATGCTGATGTTCGTATCTATGATCAGCAGGATGATTCAGACACTGAGCTGTACCTTTTCCACGGTATCGGCGTGACGATTGAGATGGCAGTCCATGATGCCACCTACTCTGCTGTCGCACGTCTCCGAGGAGAGCTCAGCGCTAGCTTGGATGCTTCTGAGTTTCGATACATTCCGTATGCCCCTGCTGGAGATGCTACTGGATACTACACAGCTATCTGTGCCCTGTACGAGTCTCGTCGCTACGATCCGCGAGTTCTGATTCAGTGCACTCAGGCTCTGGATCGCACTGTTCGGGCTCTTGCCGTCGAGTTGTTTGCCACTCGAGCACGACTCTACGATGCTATGACACAGTTGCTACCAGCTGTTCATGCAGGTATACATCCGGAGCACATCCTTTACCCGCGCAGGACCGAGATGCCACCAGGGATCGAATGGCCTGCTGTGGGAGGTCACACACCTGCACGTGGACCTCTTCTTTCAGTTCGAGACCGGGTTCTGCATCAGAGTGCACATGGAGCGCAGGATCCTTCCGCGACGAACATTCGTCGTCCGCACTTGCAGCTACCCTGTTTCAGTGGTTTTCTCCGACGTTGAAGTAGCCTTTGCTATGTCTCGTTGTGTACTTCCTTACCACGTGCCTGTGTGCCGCCTAGCATGTCTAGCTTTTGAATTTGCGCCGTTATGCTGTCCGATTGTAACCGACTCTGTATGGATTTGTATGTCTTTAATGACTACGGTTAAGTATCTGTTACACTACTTAAATTCCATTGTGTTACATCATAATTGTTGCTAAACACTCGCAATGACTTTTGCTAAACTACCCCTGTTGAATCTAGCAGGATGGGCGATAACAATCCACCACCACCGCCACCGCCTGACTATATGGCTGCTATGATGCAACAATTTGAACTCAACCGTCAGTTCATGACGGGGATTATGGATCAATTCCCCCGTCCCAATGCCAACCATCAGCCAGCTTCAATCACGCTACCAGAGTTTGTGCGTCTCAACCCATCGGTATTCCGTAACACAGTTAATCCGCTGGATGCCGATGACTGGCTGCGTGACATCTTCTATGAGATGGAGTCAGCTGTCAGCTATGTCACATTCGTGACATACTTCCTGAAGGGACCCGCAGCACAATGGTGGGCCACTCACTGACAGACCCTACCTCCTGGAACTGTCGTCACCTGGGTGGAATTCAAGGCTGCTTTTCGTGCCCGGTATATTCCGCAAGGAGTTATAGATCGGAAGAAGGCCGAGTTCCGCAGCCTCATTCAAGGCAACAACACTGTGGAGGTCTACCAGCGAGAGTTCCTTGACTTGTCTCGCTATGCTGAAGAAGACATCCCCACTGATGCTCGTAGGCAGGAGAAGTTCCGTGAAGGGCTACACCATGACATTCAGCTAGCCCTGCTCATCCAAGACTTTCCTGACTTCGCCACCTTGGTGAACAAGGCTATTATGGTCGAGACTGGTCTGAAGAAGCACAAGGAAGCGACCAGATGCACCCGTGAAGCGGGCTCATCTTCGGGCTCGTCTTCCCAGAAGCGCCGCATCTGGATTCCACAAAGCATGTACCGTCCAACAGTTCCAGTGTACATGCCTACTTATGCTGCACCTCGTCTGCCTCCTCCACCACCGAGGCAGCCTCTTCGAGCTCCACCCCCTCGAGCTCCTGCACCACGTCCAGACAGTGGACTCTGCTTCAAGTGTGGCTAGCCTGGTCACCGTGCCAGAGACTGTTCTCAGAGTCAGAATCAGCTAGCTCTTCCTCCTGCTGGCCGTGGTAATGGTCGCGGAATTTCTCAGCCTCGCAACAACAATGTCAGACCTTCTTATGGTCATGGACAGAACTATCACGTCAACATGGCTGAAGCTCAGGATCAACCTGAAACCGTGATGGGTACACTTCTTGTTAATTCAGTACCAGCATCTATTTTATTTGATTCAGGAGCATCGCATTCATTCATGTCAGAACATTTTGCACTCATGCATGGCGTTTGAAGTGAAGCGCTACACCATTCTTTAGCTGTAAACACTCCCGCTGGCCAGTGCTGAGCCTTTGTGTTCAGCCTTGATGTCATCATTGATATTGAAGGGTTAAAGTTCCGCGCTTCTCCCATTATATTCAAGTCTTCCTCAATTAATCTTATTTTTGGAATGGATTGGTTGAAGGCTCATTACGCCTCAATCAATTGCGCCACTAAGGTTGTACACCTCCTGCACCCATCAGATGAGATAGTAAATTATCATGCTCAGCTCACTCAGAACGCCGAGGCTCAGATTTATGCCTTGAATGCATTGAACGCTTCGCCGGTTGAGGGGATCAAAAACATTCCAGTCGTCTGTGACTTCCAGGATGTATTTCCAGAAGAACTTCCAGGAATACCCCCTGCTAGAGCTGTCGAGTTCGTCATCGACTTGAATCCTGGCACCACTCCTATCGCAAAGCATCCTTACAAGATGCCTCTGCATCACCTTCTCGAGCTTAAGGAAGAAATTGACAAGTCACTTAAGAAGGGCTTCATCCATCCCAGTTCCTCTGCTTGGGGAGCATCGTATCTCTTTGTCAAGAAGAAAGATGGTACGAATAGGTTGGTTCAAGATTACCGTCCTATCAACCAGGCAACCATTCAGAATAAATATCCGCTTCCTCGGATCAATGATCTATATGACCAACTTGCTGGATCATCGGTGTTCTCCAAACTCGACTTGAGGTTGGGTTATCACCAGATCCGTGTCTGTGAAGAGGATATTCTGAAGACCACCTTCGTTACTCGTTATGGCTCCTATGAATACACCGTCATGTCATTTGGCTTAACAAATGCTCCAGCTACGTTCTCCCGCCTGATGAATTATATATTCATGGATTACCTCAACAAGTTCGTTGTGGTTTATCTGGATGATATTCTAGTATATTCGAAGAATAAGGAAGAACATGCCGAACATCTTCGCCTTGTTCTAGAGAGGCTTCGAGAACACAAGTTGTATGCCAAGTACTCCAAATGCGAGTTCTGGCTTTCTGAAGTGACCTACCTTGGACATGTGATTTCCAAGGACGGTATCGCCGTTAACCCGGAGCGTGTTCAGGCTATTCTTGACTGGACTCCTCTGAAGAATGCCAAGCAAGTCAGAAGTTTTCTCGGCCTTGCAAGTTATTGTCGTCGATTCGTCGAGAACTTCTCCAAGATTGCCAAGCCCCTGACTAACTTGCTCCACAAAGGCGTTAAGTTTGAGTGGACAAACAAATGTCAGGAGAGTTTCCAGACCCTCAAGGACAAGCTTACTTCTGCTCCAGTGCTTGCTCCTCCCGATTCTCGCAAAGACTTTGTAATTTATTACGACGCTTCTCGTCAAGGATTAGGCTGTGTCCTAATGCAAGAACGAAAGGTAATTGCATATGCCTCGCGACAATTGCGTCCGCATGAAGAAAACTATCCAGTGCATGATCTCGAACTCGCTGCTGTGATCTATGCTTTGAAACAGTGGCGACATTACCTTCTAGGTAACCGGTGTGAGATTTAATCCGATCACCAGAGTCTGAAGGATTTATTCACTCAACCGGATCTTAATCTCCGTCAACAGCGATGGTTGGAAACAATCACGGACTATGATTGTGGTATTTCTTATACCCCTGGCAAGGCTAATGTGATGGCTGATGCCTTGAGCCGCAAGTCCTATTGCAACAACCTCATGGTTAAGCAAGCTCAACCCCAGCTATATGAAGAATTGCGCAAGCTAAACCTCTGTATCATTCCGTAGGGTTCTCTTAATAACCTTGTGGTACAACCAGATCTTGATAAAGCTGTAAAGATTGCGCAAACCAAAGATGCCGAAGTAGATCTAATGAAGAAAGAACTTCACCTCGAGAAGTACAGGGATTTCTTGGTTGCTGAAGACGGAACCTTGTATTTCAGAGATAGAATTGTCGTACCTCATTTCGAGCTTATGACTGACAAGGTCATGAAGGAGGCTCATGATACACCGCTGTCTATCCATCCGGGTAGCACCAAGAGGTATCGCGATCTTCGATAGAGGTACTGGTGGTCCAGAATGAAGCAGGACATTGCTCGATACGTTGCTGAATGTGATGTTTGCCGTCGCGTGAAAGCAGAACATCAGAAGCCTGCTGGAATTCTTCAACCACTCCCTATTCCTTTGTGGAAGTGGGATAAAGTGCAAATGGATTTCATTACTGGCCTTCCCAAGTCTCAGAAGGGTCACGATGCTATTCTTGTCGTCGTCGACCAACTCTCCAAAGTTGCACATTTTCTGCCTGTCAAGGAGACTATCACTGCTAGTCAGTTAGCAGAGCTGTATATCTCCAGAATTGTTTCACTCCACGGTATTCTGAAGGAGATCAGTTCGGACCGTGGTGGTCTTTTCACCTCCAAATTCTGGGAAAGTTTCCAAGAAGCTATGGGAACTCACATTACCTGGAGTTCAGCATATCATCCCCAATCCCAAGGCCAAGTTGAGCGAGTTAATCAAGTGCTTGAAGATATGCTTCGGGCTTGTGTTATATCGTTCGGTAAGAAGTGGGAAGAATCTCTCCCGTTTGCCGAATTCTCTTATAATAACAGCTATCAAGCTAGCTTGAAAATGGCCCCCTTCGAAGTGCTTTATGGACGTAAATGTCGAACCCCTCTGAACTGGTCAGAAACTGGGGAACGACCTCTCGTGGGACCAGACATTATTCAACACACCGAAGAACAAGTCTGAATTGTCCGAGAAAATCTTAAGGCGGCTCAGGACCGTCAGAAGAGCAACTATGATCGCAAACGATGGGGTCTGACTTATCAACCAGGTGATCAAGCTTATCTTCGTGTCACTCCTATGAAGGGCACTCGTCGTTTCAGAATCAAGGGCAAGCTAGCTCCACACTACATCGGCCCCTTTCGCATTGTTGCCAGACGTGGATAGGTGGCTTATAAATTGGAGTTGACGCCGCAATTCTCTCATATCCACGACGTCTTCCATGTGTCACAACTTCATAAATGCTTCAAGGAATCCCCTCATCGAGCAGTGGATCATGAGATGCTCGAATTGCAAGATGATCTTTCTTATAAAGAGCATTCGATCCGCATTCTCGATGAAGCTGAACGTCGAACTCGTCAGAAGGTAACCAAATTCCTTAAAGTTCAGTGGTCGAATCACACTGAAGATGAAGCCACTTGGGAACGCGAGGATCATCTTCGGGAAGAATATCCCGACCTCTTTTCTTCTATCTCCTAAATTCTCGGGACGAGAATTTCTTTTAGAGGAGGAGAATTTGTAACACCCCCCATGTAATAGCCACTGTGATCATCTGCTAATAAAGCCTAGTCACTTCATTTGCAGTGCCTAGTCATAGTGGTTAATCAAAACAATTCAAATTCTATTCTGAAAATCAACTCCAATTTAAAAGTGCAAAATAAAGTTGTTCAAAAGTTGCTGCAAAAATGTTCATTAAATAGCACATAATTCAAAAGCAATTACAAAAATAACATCAACATTTATTGAATTCCAAACCTGGCCCTAGTAATCCAAACAGTCCCCAAAACAGCCCTATTGAATCCAATTTCATTTTTGAAAATACCAAATGGATTCAAAAACTCTCCAAACTTTTGTGGCAGTGCCAACCATTGCCTAGTAATTGATTTGGCAAGTCCCATAATTTATAAAATACAAATGCTAGCTAAAAGAAAAGGCAACAGAAAAGAAAAGGCAAATAAGAAAATAGAAAATAAAACGAGGCACTGTGCACTGGGCCTAAGTGCACAGTGCCCCGATCCAGCCCACCAGCCCATCTCTCTTTCTCTCTTCTTCGCCGTGTCGGCTCGCCCGTGGACGAGCGCGCGCGCCGGCCGCGCGTCGACATGGCGACGGCCACCGACGCCCTCCTGTCGAGGGGATAAGGCCGAAGCCCCAAGCATTCCCCCTGGTCCTCATCCACCATTCTTCCTCTCTCCCCTCGCTCTCTCCCCCTCGAATCCATTGGCGTCCGATGCCATCGCCGCCGCGCCTCGCCATCACCGTAGCCAGCGGCCTCCCTGCGTCACCTGCTCGAGTCCGGGAGGATCGCCGTGGACTGCCGCGTCTTCTGGTGCCACTGGTTGGAGCCGGGAAGCTCCACGGCGAGCGGATTGAGCCGCCCCTCTTCTTCCTGGACTCCGGCGATCTCTGACGCCCCCAACCCCTCTGCTGCTCCTAAACCGTCGCCGGGCCACCGTGTGCCTCCGCTGTGAGCTCCTCCTCCTTCCCCATCTCTCTGTTCGCCCCGCACGCGCGTGCTAGCTGCTTCTTCCATGGTGCCCGAACGCGCCGCCGCCCGTGCACGTCGCCGGCGTGCCTCCGGTGACCAAATGGTCATGGGTCAGCCACCGTTGCACTTGCCACTTCGCGCATGACTCGTCCGGCCTCTCAGTTCGCTCGCAAACGCGCTGCATCGCCGTTCTCCCTCGTGCTCGATTCCAGTCACCTCCGCCGCCACAACCGCCACCGTTGGACGCGGCGCAGCCGTAGCTTTCGAACGCGCCCGAAAACTCGACGAATGGTGCCCTGTACGAGGATCCCGATCACCTCCCGAGCCGCTCTGCCGCGTCGGGAGCTCGCCGGAGCAGCTCTGGCGTTGGCTGCCAGGTGGCTGGCCTGGGGCCACCCCCTGGGTCGCTGGCAGGTGGGTCCAGGGGCCCCGGTTGACCAGTTGACCTGGTAAACTGTGGTGACGTGGCAGCCACAGCCACTAACGAGTAGGCCCGCGTGGTTAATTAGCCTAATAAATGTTTTTAAAAATAAAATAATTAGTTTAGTCTAATGTCTCACTGACAGACTGGGCCCACATCCCTAATTAACCCTGCTATATGATTTAATCCACTGTTAAATCAACAAAGGCTGACATATGGGTCCCACTGGACCCACATGTCAGGTTTGACCCTGGTCAGTGTCCTGTTGACTGCTAATGCAGTGGTGACCTCATGATGACATCATAATTCCTTTTCTGCTAAATAAAATAATTCCAGAAAATCATTTAAATCTTTGAAAATTCATAACTTTTAAACGGAAGCTCAGTTTGAAAAACTTAGAACATGAAAGTTGATCAAAACGACAAGACGAATTTGATCGTGTTGTCTGTTTCGATGTCGGAACCCCCTACGTAGGAGAACCCATAACTTTTAGTTCGATTCCGGTAGATGAATAGTGCATACATACTGGATAATAAATCCCACGTAAATCCTAAAAATAACTAAAATGACCTAGATGCATCTTTAGGCAACCCTGCACTGCATTCTAGGCATGGCATGCTCTGTGTTGCAATATTGCTGTGTATTTATTTGTTTCCTCCCCCTCTTCTCTCTCGATAGACCCCGACGTCGACCTAGCTCCCGAGACCGACGCAGCTCCGGAGGTCGACTACGCCCCTGATGATCAGACCCTTGCCGCAGAGCTTCCAGGAAAGCACTCCCCGTTTGAGCATTCCGATATCGCCCACTCTCTTCTCTCTTATGCTTGCATTAGAAGTTACTTCTACTGCTGTTATCCTATTTCTGCTGCATAGCCTATTTATTGTAACCTGCTATTGTTACCTACCTGCTTATCCTAAACTGTTTAGTATAGGTTGGGTAGAGACTCAGCAGAGACCCCACTTTATCCCGACTGCCCCGCTGGATCATCAGAAGACCCGATCAATGGGATCGAAGACCAGGCCTCGGCACCGCACATCACTTTCCCCTTAGTTGCTCGACACTACTGGGTTACTATCGAGTGCCGAGGGTGATACCTTGTCAGCACTTCTGATGATAACCTTATAGGTTAGTTATTCGGTCGTGGTCAGCGAGGGTGATTCCTCCTACACCAACCCCGATAATGACATCGTCGTGCAACTGCTCAAGTGTGGACCTCGAGGGTAATTCCTCCTCCGTTCACCTTGATGTTTACGTCAGGTGGGAGTCCAACGAGGGTGATGCCTCGGATTCCTTCTTGATGAGGTAGCCACACGGATGCCTTTATATTACTGTTGATATTGATTAATCTGGATAAAGACGGGTCGGCCCTGAGGGGTACCCGCACGAGATTATGATGAGAGTGATATGGAGTCAGGTGGACCTGGATGGTGCCCGAGAGCTGAACACGAGGCGTGGCCGGGCATTCTTAGCCCTTGCCACAAGTCCTCGAGACCGGGCGATGGGGTCACATCTTTCGTGAGTCTCTGCTCGTTACCGCACTACCAACACACTAACGGTTTGGATATTTGATCCGAGGGGCCTCTGGCCTGATAGCACTAACCATCACGTGGGCATAGTATGGGCGTTCTGCGTCGTATACTTCAGTCGGAGCTTAATAGACGTCAGCGACTGAGCGGCGCGCGCCGAATTGGACTGGTTAAGCCCGCGCTTGTATTAAGGGGGCTAGGTCTGCTTTCGGCCGCCTGACGCAACGTGCAGGAGTTCCCGGGGCGATGGCCCAAGACCCCTGGGGGCATAGGTTAGTCCGGCGTGCTGACCTCTCTGTTAAGTTTTCTGTCAGGTTGCGGCGTATCGTTTGGCTGAGGCCGGGCATGACCCAGAAAAGTGTGTCCGGCCGGAGTTAAGCGAGCATGGTGGGTAAGTTGGTGCACCCCTGCAGGGAAGAACTAATCTATCGATAGCCTGTCCTATGGTAACGGACACTCGGAGTTGTATCCCGATCGGTACAACTAGAATTGGTGAATTGAGATGATACTAGATAGTATGGCTCTGGGATTGCTTTCTCGCAGGGAGTCGAGGAAGGATCTATGGGCGAGGTTGATGACATTATTACTACTTTACATTATGTTAATCTGCACTCTTCTAATGCTGCAAGACCGATGAAGATGCTAGTCTTCGATACGACTAGGCCTTCCTCTCTATTCCGGCATTTCTGCAGCCCAGTCCACATATACAGCCTCCTTTGATAATGTTGCATATGTAGTGTAGATCCTTGCTTGCTGAGTACTTCGGATGAGTACTCACGTTTGCTTTGCTTTCTTTTTCTCCCATTATCCATTTGTCGCAACCAGACGATGGAGCCCCGGAGCCAGCTGCCCCCGCCGACGGATACTACTACTACCCTCCCAGCAAGTACTACTACGAGGAGCCGACCGACGACCAGGAGTAGGTTCGGAGGGTCCTAGGCAGGAGGCCTACGCCTTTCGATCGTAGTATTTTATTTTGCCCCGCCTTTTTAAAGGCCTATTTGTAACTCTGTTATATATGTACCCAGATATCTGATGCTTCCGCTGACACTTGTATGCCATCGAGCTATGTATTCGAGCCCTCGAGGCCATGGCTTGTGATATAAAGCTTGTATGACTTTATTTATGTTTTAGAGTTGTGTTGTGATATCTTCAAGTGAGTCCTTAGGCTTGATCGTGTGCATTTGCGTGTATGATTAGTGTACGATTAAGCCGGGGTCATCACAGCTCGTTCTCCTGCTGCCTCTCCCATGCTGCCCTCGCCCCCATCTCCTCTCACACTTCTCGTCGCCGAGCTCGAGCTGCAGAGGCGCGCCGCTACAGGGAGAGCCCACCCCTCACCTTTTCTTGCTTGTACGCCGCCGCCTGTGAGAGCCAGTGAAGGAGATGGTCCCCTTTGTTTACTCGTCTTTAATTGATTTGGGATCTCGTTTGGTTGCAGGTCCTCTCTTTCTTCCACTCTCTCCGCCGGATCTGCTGATGAACTCATTGATCTCTAGGTATGTGTCTACTTTCTCCTGTTCTTGGTGATTGGGTGCTGCTCATCTCTAATTTTCCCTTTGTTATACCTGTAGATTGGTCCTCTGTTGCTCGATCCCCCACCTCAAGCTTACAGTAGAGTTGGCCTTCCTCCACATGAGTACAGAGGACCAATCTTCTACTTTTCGCTCCTCTTCTACTTGAGTGCTAGGTATACGGCAGCATGGCCAAGTGCTTTTTTTAGGATTGACTATGTGTTTGGCCAGCAAGGGCCATTTGTTATTTGTCTTTCCACTGGTAAAGGCCAAATGTGCTACCGGTTGTTTTTGGTGGGGTGTGGATTTATGTCTTTTCCTCTTTGTCTGGTCCTGGTAGGGCATGCAATTGTTGCTTCTCCCTTGGTGGAGAGTGCTGTTGGTTTTGTTGCTTTTAGTCTAGCTAGGTTCCAAGGAAGGGGATATTTAGATTTTTTAATGAGGATGGTCAGGTAGATGGCTCCAAGAATTCAGAGGTAATTCTTCTGTTACATCCATTTGAACTTTTTGACTCTGATTTGTCATTGTTTCATGTAAGTTGACCTTGTTATTCTTTATGTGATGCTGGCAGGCACAAGGCATAAATGCTGAACTGGGACTTGGTGCTACTATAGATATTGCAATAGACTTCTTTGCTGAAAAGGCTGAAAGGGAGATTGTTTCCTATACTTGTGAAAAGAACCTTATTGGACATTGTGGACCATTTCTATCAAAACTCTGCAGGAACCTGACTTTGCTGCAAAAGGTTTGTATTGTATTGCCCTTCCTACATCTTTGAAACATTGGATTCCATTGCTCTCTGTGGTTTTGGCATTATGGAATATTATTTTTTGGGTGTAGTTCCCGGAGTTACATGCTTCTGCAATGCTTGCTCTTTGCAGACTAATGATTATTGATGCAGAATACTGGTATGCAATTATATTTCAATTTCCACATGATTCTGCTTGTTTAATATTATCGGTAGCATCCTGTTTTATCTACAAATTTATGATGACACTGAATCTCATTATACTCACTTTTCCAGTGAGGCCAATCTTCAGATCCTATTTACTGTCGTGGAAAATTCATCCTCTGAAATCGTCCGATCTAACTGCACTATAGAGAAATCACCATGTTTAGAACCAGGCAGGAGCTTACCTCATGCTGGAAGAACTTGGAGGAGCGGAAGGCCAATGCCTCGCTTCGTCTGAGTCCTCGTAGGCTCGTAGATCCTACATGAGCTTCTTCCTGTGCCGGCATCCACTTCATCCTGCGCTGCCGCTTCATCGTCGATGATGCTCATGGGGCAAAGAATGCCAAGATATGACACTCTTCGTTCTTATCCTAAAGATTAGTATATTATCAAAAACAAAATGCCCCTAGACTGTATTAGTATTATGTGGCTAGAGTGCAACTTTGAAAAGGCCAGCCTTGCTCTCTATCTGATTGTTGATTTATATATTTTCCTCTAGAAATGAAGAAGTTTATTTTATGGTTTGTAGCCACCACCCAAATTGATTGTTTCATTAGTATTTTGCATGCCTTTTTATTATAGGTTTGTAAAAATGCAGTCTGTGAGTTGGTACCTCCTTTTATTTATTACCATGCTTTGATTTTTTCTGTGCTTGGATTATAAGGGGGACGTGTAGTAAATTTGAATTGCACACCTACAAGATGATTCTTCTAGGGATTTATTTTTCTAAACGAGCTTTCAGTTGCGCTTCACAAATATGTTGCTAGCCGAGGTTTAGAATTTATTTGGTAGAAACTGTTCTAGGATTACTATTGTAGTATCTCTGTGAGGAATTTCTGTTAATATTCGATCATTGCCAACAAATTTAAAATAAAAAGCATGGAAATGATTGTTTGGAATGGATACTACTTTGCTGCTTAGGTCCATCTCTTTTCTTGCATACCTTATTTTGCTTACATGTTTACTACCAAACTTCTGCAAGGTCCCCTTTTTATTGCGTAGACAAGAACACATCCCCAATCTATTTTTTCTATGTGAAATGTTGTGAGTAAAGTGTTCTCATCCAATTAACAGCTACCATTTTTATCCTCCCTCTGAACTCTTACAATATCGTGTTGGTTGTTTCTTCCTACATTGGAGTGTGTTGTTATGGTGATTTCTATTCACTGACGAGTGCATGCTGCTATTCACTATTTTACATTTTTTTTAATGGATGGACCAGAAAGAGCACTATCAACTATCTATTATGCAGTTTGATTTCTTGGCACCCTGTCCATGCGTGTGGTGTTAACCAATCGGTAATTATCATTATGTGTTGCCACTGGCAGTTTGTTCTTGCTATGAGCATTCTATTTTCTTTTTGTCTGGCTTCAAGCAAGGGTCTGAACTTGCAAGATACAGTTCACAAGTGCTTCCTCCGTCCTGAATTACTTGTCTTAGATTTGTCTACATACAGATGTATCTAAAAAAACCTCAGACAAGTAATTTGGGACAGAAGTAATACTACTTGTGACCTTTGACATTTAGCTTACCGATGAGCTGTCTTACTTGTGAGAGTTAGGTTGACAGTATAATATGTTAGAGACTACTATTTCTCTGCAATAAATGAATCATCACTGTTTATACACTTAGAACTAGGTTTCCTTTGTCTAAGTAAGACATGCCTTTCTTCAGGTCCAGCTGCTGCAGAGACACGACAGGCTGGGAGACATGAGCAGTTGCTAATTAGCTCTGTTGCTGGTGTCCTGCAGGTTTTCCCTCCACCATCTGATTCTCTTTGTTTCACTTGGTTACACCATCAAATAATCTCTTGTAGCTACCAGCTGCTACAAAATGCCAACTAATTAAGGCCAATCAGTATGAATCGAGGCGCCTCCTCTCCTTGACGATTTATTGTAACTAAAATAAAACCATCATACCTTATGTATATAGTAATAGAAAGCTATCAAGCTTATAACTTTCCTGCCTTTAACAGGTTTTGTGGTGTCATACTTTCCACCTTGAGGCTTCCTATGCATAAAAAATTGTGAATTTGTTACTGCATCAAGCCTATAACTTTCCTGCCTTTAACAAGTTTTGTTTTTCTTTTCAGGTTGTGGTATGAGTGTTTTACGAGGGCGATGCTTGGGTGTTTCTAATCGCTGTTATTCAATGGCATCGGTGCGTCATGAGGTTGGTTAAGGTGGCCTCTTCTTTCGGATCCAATTTTGTTGTTGTTGTGGCCGTGCTTGACTAATTTTAGATCAGGTTTGTTGCAGGTCCACTGTTCTAGCCGTCTGTGCGCCGAATCTGTTGTTGTGACCCTCCATATATATGTGCTCGTTCGTTTTTTACCGTCCCAGTTCTGGTTGGTTGGAGGTCATCCTTGATTTGCCTGTTTTCCCTTGCAGGTTGGTCCACTGTTCATTGATTTGGGTTATTTTTTTCATCCACCTCCCAGGTACTAATGTTCAACCTGGGCTAGGGACATTGGGTTTGTTTGTTCAATCCAGATCCCAGGTACTAAAGTTTTTCTCTAGAATTTATTCTGTTGAGAGCTTTGATATTACCCTTCCTTGAACTGTCCTACTTCACTGCTCTCCTCAAAATATCTTTAAGTTTTCAATCCTGAGAAGGAGAAGAATTTGCATCATAATAAGTTGAGCCATGAGGTAGATGTTATTTTTTTTCTTGATCATGCCCTTGTACTGATGTTCAGGGTGAATTTTCACTACGAGGAGCAGCATGGTGGACGTGGGCGATGGAGAGCATGGGAGGATGAGACATGGTCACTCCTTCCTAGGATTCCTCTTAACATGGTTAGAATACGATTCTGAGATCGAAGGTCCCTAGCCCAGGTTAAGGTTCTGCTCCTTCCATTGTTTTTATCTCTAGGTTAGGACTAATCTATCCCCTTCACCATGATAAACTGCTTTTCGCCTCCAACCATCCATGTCACAAATTGGTTTATTTATTTTGATTTTGGTTTGCTTGTGCTTCAGTTCGGATAATTCAATCTGAGGTTGACATAGCCATAGTTGAGATGATAAATTGCGTTGATGGAGTAATTAAGGGCAATTCCTACCTCGACAAGTGTCTGTAGTCTTTACTTTATAAGTTTTCCTTGCAATATGACATTTTGTATCCAATCATTAGCCCTTGCTGCCGTCCCTTCAAGCTCTTAGAACAATTCATCTTTGTATGTTTTTCACATTTCATTTGCTCCTGTTTTCATGGGATAGTTCATTGATGGTTAATTTTTTTGGCCGCAGTGGCTACTCCCACTGCATGTTGAATATATCAGTTGTGTAATTAAGTACTTTCAAGATGTTAATGTATATCTTTAATGCACTAATTGTTTGCTCCTTGTTTTTTGGCCTGTAGTGTATAGGTGACTAGTTCTTGGTGCTAATTATCTCATCCTCTTCTATTTTAAGTTTGTGAATTTAAGGCGCTACCATCATATGAATTTTTGCAGTTCCGCGCATCTCTCATTGATTCTAGTTTCAATACCATTATCATGCTTGATTATCATTTTAGTTAAACTCTATTCTCGTAAAGTGCTTGTGGCAGGCACCCGGGAATAATTTATATGGATACTACGTTTGCGAGTTCATTCGCAAATCGACCCTTGAGCGAGGCATAACTTCAAAACAATTAGAAGTACGTAAACAATATTCACAATTTTATTTTATTACCATCAATTGTGTTGAGTTTCATTCATATATATATATATATATATTGACCCTCTTCTTTAAATTAGATCTGGGAGAAGCGGGATCAACTCCCACCACATGATCGCATACGAGCAATTCAAGAGGAATCGGCGGGATTCTTTGTTGAGCACGTCATACCTAAAGACGGAGAATACCATCGGGAATTGCAATGCGATTTTGGTAGATGATGTTAGGGATCGTAAGAGATGTTATATTGTATATATGCATGATTGTGTACTATATGTAGTAGCGTCGAATAGATATACGAAAACTTGTTGTTCGACCAAGCACGGAGAAAGAGAGGTCACTTCTCTATGTTCATGACGATGTTGTGTAATGGTTCCCTCATTGCTATATGTAGTAGTTAAAATTGAGTTGAATGGAAAACATAAAATAAAAATGAAACCCTAAATGTAAAAGAATTGAAGGGTAAAAACAAAAAGAAAAGGGGGAAACACAATATGAAACACCTATAAACCCTCCAAAACCCATAACCCCTCCTTCCAAAAAACCCCCAGCACCTGGCAGGTGCTGACGCGTGGCTGCCTTTTAGTCCCGATTGGTGTCATGAACCGGGACTAAAGGTCCTCCTGCCTCGGCGCACCGCAGCGGCCCCGTGGAGCACCTTTAGTCCCGGTTCGTAACATGACCGGGACTAAAAGTGGAGGACATTAGTCCCGATCGTTTAGTTCCGGTTGTAGAACCGAGACTAAAGGGCCGCTGGAACCGGGACTAATGGCCCGTTTCCTACTAGTGCTACATTGGACCTCAATGACACCTTCTCGACCTACAGTTTCGTCTCTCTCTTTCCCCCCTCTCTCTCTCTCTCTCTCTCTCTACAGTTTCTTTTCATTCTCAACCTAATAATAAATCTGAATGACTCTGATAGAACTGCTCATCTATCTTGGACTGGGTCTCTTACCATATGTTCAAACAAAATAGTTTAGGTTCATATCTATGCTCAATGTGAAATTAAATATTGGACGTGCTTTTGAATCTGCAATATTTTCAGCATGTAAGTTTTACTTGTGCTTTTAAATATGCAATATTTTCAGCCTGTTATGGCTATATGTTTGAACAGAATAACTCAAGTTTGTCTTTACATGTGGTAGCAAATTAACTAAGAGAAGCATGTGTTATGTATGAAGCAACAATAGACTGTACGCATTGGGTGATTTTTCCCTATCATACGGAACCAATGAGACAACCCGTTTGTTTTGAATCTCATTTATGAATTTCTTCTTTGTTCAGAGCAGGTTTTTATCTTTGGTCTCCAAGCTTTGAGTATTCACCCCCTAGGTTTTTTTATGCGGTTTCAGGTTTTGTCAAATTGGTTTTAGTTAATGTTTCTTGTGTATTGTGGATAACTAAGGGGGAATGGGCACAACTACAGCACTTAGATGATTACACATTGCTATTCTTTTTTACTCTTTTTGTGTCTATTTTTTCCTGCCTATTTTAACAGTATACATCTGTGTTATGCTCTTTCCTTGTTAGGTAATTTTTGTGTGTGGCCAGTGGAGATGACACGAGAGAAACTGAGTTTGTATTATCTGGAAGAACCGCCGACAAGTCATTGGTCTACCTGCTTTATAGGTTCTGAAAAATAGTAATTGCAATGACATCTCGATTGGCAACGTATATGTCGCCGCCTGACCAGATGGATGCATTCCGAATGAACTCACTAGGATTATTTCTATGCTATGCAAGTTTGTTTGCTTGTCTTGACTGGTGATTTCTACAGAAAGTGGCCATCCTTCAGGTCAACTCTGTGGGGGCATGCTACCCCTGTCCACCCGAATCTTTCCGTGGTAGACATCATTCCATTTAAATGAAATGTTCTCGCGAGTCACGATCAGGCCATCAGCATTGTTTCACAGCTTCTGTTTGTTACTCCTGATTCTTGATGGAAGGAGTATCAAACACACACTGTGCTTACTATAATTCATTTGTGGTACTATTCTGTGTAAATCTGTATGTTTCTGCTTCAGACTTAGATGTATCTGTCTTGCCTCAACATCTTTGAATCGTGTAGTTCTTTTGCTGCCTATTTTATACTACCAGAAGAAGAGCTCTCTGTTATACTTTAGTTATCACCTTTCATCGTTCTTTTACTACTTATGATGCAAGATAGTTCTCTGGGTTTGCTATTTTACCTTACCATACCTAAGAATGGAGATTCATGTTGAGTGGCTGCACTTTTGGTATTGAACTTCATCTCGAGTGGCTATCTTTTGTGGTCTTATGAACACATTGAAATCGATTCTGACTTATAATCTCGTGCCGATATTGAGCACCACTATGTTTCGCTTCTATCACAATTGAATGTTTCTTAACTTTATTGTTATTCTGTATGAATGCGTATGATAAACCTGGATTCCTACTAACTTGATCAAAATGTTCGAACCGGCACCCTCGCGCCAAGGCGTGATCCCGATCTAGTATACTCTAGAGGACGCACATAGAGAACACAAGCAGCAGCAGCACCTCACAGCTCACTGTCCAGCGCACACGCACACGCCGAGCAAAGAAACACATGCATGCGTAGAAAGCAAGCTTGGGAATGCAGGGCAAGAGAAGCGAAGGGTGGTACCTTGGCCTCGGTACGAGGCTTGGGGCGGCGAGGCAGCGACCTTTGCATTGGGGCGACTCTCGAGTCGGCTTCCAATGCGTAGGAGTGGGTGAGGCGGGGCCGCGTCCAGAGCTCAGGGAAGTGGGGCGCGGTCTGGTGCTCGGGGGCGGCGGGGCAGTGTCCGTGGGATGTGGTCCGGTGTTGAAGGTGGCGGGGCAGCGTCTGTGCCGGCGCCCGGTGCTTCAACCTGCCTGCTCCTTGAGGCAGGCGGAATTTTATACTGGGGGCGGAGCGGCTCCGATCTGCCGGTCAGTGCCGTGGCGGCGTGGTGGCCACAGCTGGCTACTCTGATCTCAAAACCTATTTTTAACCCAGCTTTAATTCTCGTAATCCAAAGAACCACTTAAAGCTGGCTACTATGATCTCAAAACCTATTTTTAACCCAGCTTTAATTCTCGTAATCCAAAGAACCACTTAAAGCCGGCTACTTTGAAAAACTGATGTAGGAATCAACAGTGAGTGGAAGAAAAAATCTTTTCACTTTCCGTTACTATTTTCCGAGTAAATTAGACATTACATCAGGTCCTGACCTGTTTCTTCATGTTCTTGTATCTTGTTGATGTTGTTTTTTTACAGGATCATGAGGTTATTCGTATGTTTTGGAATGTCTTAAGGAGGTTCCGCCAGAATGAACAAAAGCAGTATGTTATTTTTTTCTTCACATAATTATTTTTGTTCTTTATTTGTTTATTTATGTTACACATTGTGATAATATATTGACTCAATAACCACTTAAAATCAATGCTCACTTGCACCATAGGTTTGTAACTGGATGCCCTCGCGGTCCTATTGAAGGTTTTGAAACTCTTGACCGGAATTTCAATATAGCGAGGTGTGCTTGTCTTATAATGTTACCCTCTTTTGCGTTTGGCTGAGAAATATGCTTACATCTCTTCTCTTGCAGTTATGTTATTCCTGGCACAGACGATACAGGCCGTCTGCCTAGAGGACATACATGCTTTAATGAGTTGATGCTTCCTCCATATCTGACGTTAGTAAATAATATAAATACACGAGCACGTGCTATCATTTTGTTTATGCTTCATTTGGACATGGTATAACATATTGGTTGGTTCTTATCTTACAGAGAAGAACAGATGCGAGACTGATTGTCCGTAGCTATATCTGCGAATGCTGGTTTTGATCTCATGTGATTCATCATTGGTGTAGAGTGTAAGTAGTTGCTAGATAACATATCAAGACTTAGATGGTAGGCGTTTTGGGTGGAAGGTTGAGTGCTGCTTGTAAAGTTATGGTAACAACTTTTATAACGTTGTAATTTGTTGAGCATGTACATTTGAGAAATTCGGATATGGAAATGTGTATATCCTGACCGCACAAATTGTGGCATGACACTTGCTTGTTATACCTACTAGTGGACCCGTTGCGCCAAATGGCGCATAGGCACGCTAAATCCATGTGCGCGATGAAAATAATATCCATGGTTTAATCCCCTTTAATAGGAGACATGGTGAATTGTTGTCTACAATAAGTCTAATTTAAAACCATGAGCGCTTTAAAAAAAATGCATTTGTTAGTAAGTTTAGGTCTGGACAAGCACATAGGATATTAATTGTAACCTTTTTTATATGAAAAAAAAGGACGACTTATCTTTCCAAATATATGGAATATGTCAAGCAGGTTAAAACACATTTGAGTATATAGAAACATAGCCAATAGATTCAACAAAAGGGCAAGTCCAAATAGTCGTCATCACAGGTGATACATTGTAGTTAAGATAGTATTCCATCCATCCCAAAATAAGTGACTCAACTTTGTACTAACTTTGTACCAAAATAAGTGACTCAACTTTGTACTAATTTAGTACAAAGTTAATACAAAGTTGAGTCACTTATTTTGGGACGGAGGGAGTACATGATAAGAGAGACTTCACTGGATTTGCAAATTTGCCTTTCCAAACGTGGTTGCGGATTCACAATTCACTACTCATTACCGTGGTTGTTGCATGAGTAGGGAAGAAGGTTTGTCCAGTTCATCGATTTGCGTTGATCGCGGTCATTGGAGGCTAGACAGGAGCTTGGAACATGGTATCGTCTGTGCAGCTGTAGAGTGGAGTATGAGGTTGGTGGCTCGGCTGGGGCGGCTGGGAACCCTAAAGCTTTCAGGTCATATCACGATTACAAACACAGTCCAGTACAAAGAATTTCTTAAGGCAACATGATAGCAGCAATTTATCTTTGAAAATATATACCTGAGCATAAATAATTTGTTATCTTATTCAGGTGATAGAGGCATAATTGTTGATAAGGTACATTGTTACTGGGAAAGAAAACTAAGGCCGCTCCATGAGCATTCCACCTTTTTGTTGTTCTCAACACCACAGATCATTAACCATAGTCCAGTTGTTTCCCCATAAGACATATCAAATATGTGAGATCTATTAATTTCCTTTCTTTTTTTGAGAGAGAATCTATTCATTTCCTTGAGGGGAACACAATTACATGAAAGGGTGCAAACAGTCACACCCAAAGCTTAGAGCATGACTGTCGGAGGGGCAAAAGCTAGAGATATAAGATTTTCATTCTTCTCCTCGACCACAGCTTTCACCAGATGTCAGCAAGGAGAGGCTAATATGCAAAAGATCCTGTAATACAATGAATCAGATTAGAACCACAAATTTTAATTGTTTTTGTAAATAAGAACTGGTACTGAGTGGCAGATAGCAGAGGTAGCATACCTATACACCTAATAGTTACAATATTCCGCCAGAAACAACATAGGGAAAGCCCTTCTTTTACCACTGATATCTAAATAATAACAAGATATTCAAATTTTCAGTAGACCTAGAGGGTGTGCATAGTACGGCTGTCAATCCAAAAAGTTTGTAAAAGACAGCTTCTACCGAAACATGTATGCAAGGCATAGTGGTGATTTAATATCTTTTTTAGGACAAATTGTAATGTAAATTGGTACCCGTATGTGGTATAAACGGCATTGAAAGCTCTATCAATATAGTTTAGAAGAGTCATTATTAACAGAGCATGGTAAAGATTGCCATGAGACCAGGCTGGTCTTACCAAGGATTCTCACTATACAGATAAACAAAGATCAGTTGTCCAAATTAGTGAAATGATCTGTGGTCTGGTACAAATGACCCTAATCCTCGAGAAACGATCTAAAATACGGTGAGGTCCATGAGTAATGAAAGCGAAAAAGATGTCGTCAAGCTTTTCCATCTTCTTCGCACCACTTTGCGTCCTGGGCCCTGTCTCTCTTAAACTTCAAGCACTGCATGTAAATATAGCCAGCAAAGCATGCGTGCGTCCGGTCCGTTGGGCGGTCTGGCTGGTCGGCTCCGGTCCGTTAGGCGGTGGGGTTGGAGTGCGGGAGAAATCCTTGCCGGTTCTTCGGCTCCGATGCGGTGACACCTGCGGGTGCCACCATTCCTTCCTGGAGGGTGTCGGTGATATCCATCCCCCACCTCCCTCCGCGTGCCGGGGGAAACCCTAGGACATGTCCGGGCAGCAGTGTCGTCGGCGTCGCATTCCTTCTTGGAGGTGTTGCTTGGTACGCGGCGGTTCGGAGCCTCGGGTTGTGGTGGTTTGTTTCTGGAGGGCGTAGCGGTGGCGGGTCATCCACGCTTTATCGAGCTGCCGTTGTTGGCATTTGTTTCTTTTCTTTTTCTTTTGGGCTTGATGTGCTGCTCGCCCCAGCGATCCTTGTATCGGTGTTGGTTGCTTTGGAATACAAAGCGGGGGGAAACCCTTTTTCGTAAGCATGCATGCGTTACTTCAATCAAAGTCTAAGCTATATGCAGCTGACATAAGCTCAGTCAGAAATTAATGAAGGACACCACATAGTACTATTCACTGCTGTCAAACATAATATTGCTTGCATTTTAAATCATAAAGATTGGAGACTTATTTGAAGAGTCATAATTATCCGTCGGTCGAAGTTCAAGATCAAAAGTGATTAACAATAATAACAAGACTTTGGAATCTTGGCAAATCAGTGATATGTTGCGGTATAAAACTTTTGTAGATGTTTGTCAGAATGAACAAACAAATGGGGAGAGGGAAACTCAAGATTCTGCACATGATAACAGTGAAGGGTCCTAGTGTGCGACCATAAGCTGGAACAGCATATCTAAATATCATTGGCACGAGTGTTTGACATATAGTATAGCATGCTTAACTTACTGTGCAAGAATGCAAGTAGTACTACATATTCATCTGTACTGTTACTATTGTATATACCCAGGGTACTACATAATACATGAATGGAAGCAAGACTAAACAATAAAAATAGTAGAACAGATAGTTTATTTAGTATAGCAGTTTTTCCTTCCGAGGGATTTGGAATAGCAGCAAGGACCAATAGAACTCCATTATCCTGATCAGATGTTGGAGCTGATATACCAAGTTTTTTATGTTAAGCTAAAGTATCCATGTTTTGGTCATCACACAAGTCTATTTGTGAAAAACTTATCTGTCTCATTTAGTAAGTAGAAATAAGCTTAGCTTTGTATCTAAGGATGAGTTTAATTGTATGAACACTGTATCAGCATCAGATTCAAGCAAGAAACAAGATCATCCTACTCTGTAATCTCTCTCCTTCATTTGAGTACCAGGCAAAGGAATTGGATAGAACTCACCAATTCCACATTGATGCAGGCTAGACTCTCTGATGAATATGGCCAGTGAAAGACAGTAGAAAGACCCCCACCTCTGTCATAGGTTTCCCAGAATCAAAACCATTAGTTTTCCAAAATTGAATTATCTATGGGGAGGCGAGGAGGATGGGAGCACACCTACCGCGTCCACAGAAAACCACTGAATCCTCGTCAACATAGTTATCGTTGTCAGCATGAGAATATACTGCCACCCATTGTCCCAAACCAAATCATTCTAGGTCGCACCTGAACATCTGCAGAGTAGTCAAGTAGAAAATATTTTGTTCTCAAAAACGTGAAATATCCCTTCGCCTTTTATTCATCTTTCAATATTAAAGTGTATCGAGGAATATGGCAACATTCTATGAATCTTCCAAATGTCAAGTATATTCCAACAGAAGCAGCGGCAATGGATTTAGGAGGCAGCGCCCCCTCGGCCATGAACATGTTGGCCGTTTGGATGTTCCACTTGAGAAAATAGTCATGGATGTGTACACCCCTGCACGACCCACCACCATAACTTAACCGAAATAGAACAGCAAGAAAAGGTAACAAAAAGCATCCCCAAAACACATGGAGATAGCTCACATTATTTCCGTAGTCCGCTTCCCACTTGCTCTGCGCCATTCTGCAACCACAACGACAAACTTGGGAACTAATAAAAGACGGAAGTAGCTCCATATTATCCATAATCAATAAGGGAAAGAAACATTTCACATAATTACATTCTAAAGGCTAAAGGCTGGAAACTCACCACTACAATGTAGAAAAATCAGAAACATAAGCGTCATATCGAGCCTTGGTACTTTCTACAGAAATCTTCAGAAGGTAACACATCAAAACAATTCCAATAATGACCTGGCATAAAAAATGAGCTATAAGCATAAACTTATCACATATACAGAGGACATATTTATTAGCCTAACCTACGCTATGCAATTTACACATGTTATATCCTTTCTAGCTTTGTTGTAT
Source organism: Thinopyrum elongatum (assembly GCA_011799875.1). Classification (NCBI taxonomy): domain Eukaryota; kingdom Viridiplantae; phylum Streptophyta; class Magnoliopsida; order Poales; family Poaceae; genus Thinopyrum; species Thinopyrum elongatum. The sequence goes on along the minus strand of CM022303.1, from coordinate 556,822,304 downwards.
TCTATTATTTCCTGAATATATGTTGAACTCATGTTCAAAATGCAAGTACTAACTTTGAACTCATGCTTACATCAACACAATCATATCATCAAAATACAAGTGCAAACTTGATTGGGTTTATAAGAGGGATAAAATCAACTCACCTTGGTCTTCTTCATCTCTTCAGCTAAAATTGTACTTCATCTGTTCTTGCTCAGATCTGCACATATCATGTTTAGAAAATCCACAGAAAACTAAAACGCGCGCGCGCGTGTGTGTGTGTGTATGAGAGAGAGAGAGAGAGAGAGAGAGAGAGAGAGAGAGAGAGAGGAGCACCTAGTTCATATTCGTCTTGGGCTATCCATGTCTTTCCGCCACGCCATGTGCACCTCATTGGTGCTTGACCTTCTTGCTGCTGCTACTGGTTTTGGCCATGAAGGTATAGGAGTGAGGGGAGGAAGAACGAGATGGCCCCGACGAAAGTCATTGGTGGGCGTTGGCGGCCTGGCCGAGCCTCAACCAGCGCCAGCCCCTACCGCCATCTCTCTCCCTCCATCCCCCTCCCCCTGTGATGGTGGCAGTCGACTCGGAGGTGGAAGAGGAGGACGAGCCGTGTCGCCCCAGATCTTGGTCCTGCTTACCGCCGCTTCTGCGGTGACAAACTGAATCTAAGGAAGTTCAGATTTATCCAGATGACTAAAGGGCTGCTAGAGGAGCACAGGCAGAATTTTTCAAGCTTCATGTTTGCTAAATAACTGAATGTGTCTGGATGTGGAGTGCAGATAGATCAAGACAAGTATCTGATCCATTGTTAAGCCTGGATATGCTACGTCTGATGCAGTCCGGGAATCTCTAAAAAACGGAACCTTATGTGAAAGAAAAGGTCCAAGAATAGCACATTCAGTTGTTGTCATGAAAAGATGGAAGCCATGGTGTTCCCATCCAAACCCCTGTGGTGTTCTGGATATCTGAATCGTCAGATGAGAGCATGAATATAAATGCTGGATAGCTACGCCGAATTCACCAACAAAGAATACTTTTTTCCAAGAGGTTTTCCCAACAAACCAAACTTCCCTGGTGGTGTTTTTTATGTGCCTCCTACAAGTGATCTGATGATGGTGTTTTTGAAGATCACTGTGTAACTGTGTTGGACTTCTTTTTGTCCATGCCATTGCAAATATCACCAGATTACTACTACCAGACTGCATTACAAATAAGCTAAACAACGTCAACCCTATAGGTTCGAATTATGCATCATGGTACTAGTCGATGACAAGTGGAGTAATAATACTAAGAATTAATTTGGGAAAAGTAGTGCCATGCACCACAGCTTAGTGATGCTATCTTATTTAGGAGATATAAATTATTGAGGCACTTGCAGCAGGAGATTTGCCAATTTTGGCAAGACATAGGAAGCAAGAAAACATAATTATTCAGAGAAGAGACTGCCAAATCCCATCAAATCTATGTACAAAGAACAAAAACCTGATGGAGCAACGTGCTACCAACCGGCAAAACAGGAGTGAGCATGGACTGGAGCGCGGCACACGAACTACCAGATTCATAGTATTTGTAACGGAAAAAGAGAAACAAGCCATGCTTGAGTTGAATGAACCATCAAAGCAAAATTACTTGGAAGATCTTAACCAGCCCTTGATCTTAAATAGACCGAATTGTGATGAACTTCCTTGAGCCGCCGAACAAGACATTGGCAAAGAATTACTCTGCTCAGAACCGAGAGCACAAGAATGGATGAGCTAAAAAAACGCCGGAATCAAGAAGAAAAAGAAGAGGAAAAGCAGTAAAGATGCCTGCGCTTCTGCAAGGAGAACAACCGAATTACCTCAAACACACCCCTCCTTGCTTCTCCAATCAACCCCACACCACTCGTAAAGGAGACAAGATTTCAAGAAGAAACCAGCAACGAAGGTCAGGCCATGGCTCCCCGCAAGACCTAGCGCCGCCTGCTAGTCCTAGAACTCCTCCGTCCTGCCCCGACGGCGGTGAGCAGCGCCGATCGCGCGGCGGGGGTGGGGCGGCCACGCACGCACTCCTCCGTCTCGAGCTGGATGTCGAACTCGACGGCCTTCTTGAGGCCCCTGCAGCGCTGCTTGCCGCACTTGCGCGCTTGCTGCTCCAGCAGCCCCCACCCGAGCGCGGCCCCGGCCACGGCCCCCGCGAGCGGCGCGGCCGAGGCAGGACGCGGCCGGGTGGAGCAGTGCGCGTGCCTCGAGCAGCAGCAGCCTGACGTGCGGGCCCATGAGGAAGCCCAGCGCGGCGAGGACGGCGAGCAGCACGAGTGCGTCCACCGCGGCCATCGGCGAGTGGTCGCAGAAGGGCTCGACCGGATTCAAGGTGTCCCGCGGGTTAATTTGACAGAACGACGGGGGAATCTGCAAAATGTGCGGCAACGACCGGCCTGGTCCAGTTGGCGCCACTTGGCTGCTCCTGATTGGCCCAGAACTAAACATGCACATCTGAGACAAATTCTAGGACTAGATAGTTAGCTTTTGCAAGTTTTAGGACCAAATCATCACATGCACGACAAGTTCAAGGACCTGCGATGCTATTATCTCATTTTCTAACCCAGCCAATGGAAGAACCCGACGAGCTCACCAGTCATCGTAGTCCACGTTCGATCGTTGGGTCAAAACACGCAGTAAAAAACGGGCGGCGGACAGGGGCGCGTTGACCCAACCAGCCGCGATCAAACGGCCAGAACGACGCGAAATCGATGGATCTCTCGGGAGGGCGGGTTGTCCCGGATCCTTATATGTTAGAATTTCTAGATTAAAAACATTCATGTATTGTTCCCGTTTATAAACTCTCCAGCCAATTCACTGTCGACTTCTATACTACTGTAGTCTCGGAATAATTGAAATATTGACTGCTGGATATGCCGTCCGGAGGTCTTCCCGGTGTTACCGACTTGCCGTGTCCGACGGCAGCTGGGTTGTCATGTGCGCCACCGGACAGCTGGTTCGTCCCACATGTTCACCGGCTTTGTGATGCGGATCATCCAGTGAGCATCAGTAGTGAAGTCCAACTGGACGTATGACAAGGACGCATGCATGCGCCAATTAAATCTCTCATATTTTGAAGTCCTCGTGCATTCATCCGAGACATGGCAGCTGCCTGGACCCAAAACTTTATTATAAGGATGCTGGGGTGCTAAGCGCAACCGCTGGCTCCACGTCCTCATGAATAGTGCCACACGAAAAAAAAAACAGCAAGCAGCGAGATAAGAAGGGCCGAAGGGAGCGGGCAGCGAGAGAGACCTAGCCCGCATGTCCCCCACGGCCCATGACCCTGGTTCCTGTTGCCGCCGCCGCCGCCGCTGCTCACGACGCCCACCCCTCTCTCGCTCGATTCCTCACCTATCCTCGCTCGATTCCTCACCTCTCCTCGCTCAAGTCCTCTCTCTCTCCCCTTCCTGACACCACCGCCCTCCCGTCCAGTGAGGGGCCCGTAGACGTCGTCTTTCTGGACGCCGACTTCGCCCAGCCGGCTGGACGCTGCCTCGGCGACGAGGGCCCCGTAGACGTCGCCAACTTCGCCCAGCCGGCCTCCCACCACGTTGTCTCCTTCGGCGCTATGAGGTTCGTCCGCTTGCCTGTCTGATGCGATCTTGGAGGAAGAAGACGCGATTTTAATTTGATTCGACTTTGGTTCATGCGGCCAGGGGCGTGTTTCCGGTTCAAGGTGTCGTGGATAGCGCACAGGATGGGGGACCAGGGCGGTGACGTCAAGCTCCTACTGTGGAGTCCTAGGGCTGTACGCCAACAACTGTATTTCTCCTCCCCTCAACCCCCACGAACTATCTATTCTGTTTCTGCAATTTCAATGGCTTAGTTTCATGTGTCAGCTCGTTGTTGCCCAATTTATACCAGTCTGATTACAGTAGACCATCTATTCAGTACGGTACCTATAGGCTTTCCTATTCTGGTCTTCCTACTATAATTATATTTCATGTATTTGTATGAGAGGCATTATTTAAGAAGATCAACACGCGTCAAGTTTGGTAATTACCTGCTGCCACCTATGCCAAACATAATTAAATTTACTGCTTGCTAAATCCATCAATGGTAGTTCTTTACCATTAGTTTGTTTCATAATTTGAACTATTCCCCATGAAATGATGCCCATTATACAAATGCAATTCCCACACCACATAAACCATGTGGTGTGCTCTTAATGGATTCATTGGTTGTGACAGCTGCGGGGCTGGCGGCGGCATTCGGGGTTTGAGATGGCACGAGATGCAGAGCTTCTTTTGCCATTCTCTCTGCAAAGGTGATGTTTGCGCCCATTCATGGCTTGGTTTGCTAAATTAGTTGGACTTGTGATTAGCTAGCAGTTCTTACAGATATGTGCTTTCATTACAGATATATGCTAGATTAGTTGATCCAGGGCTGAAGTTGTATACCAAAATAATGCTGAGAAATTTAAAGGTGAGTTCTGTCAGAAGTACCTTGAGCCTTTTTATTTTGATAATCTCTTTTGCGCACTCATTTAATGCCACTTGCAAGCTGAAGTAGACAATATCATAAAGAGCTTGATGACTTTTGTCGTTATTGGTCATAATATATTAAAGGGTGTTTAGGTGACCAATTAGGAAATAATCAATTGGTCAGTGCTTAATATAGTTATAGTGTGTCATAGAAATTACCAAAATGTTCAGATTTGGGATATCAAGGCTAAAGCTAAGGTACGCTGGCCACTTTGAACATTGAGACTCAAATGGACAGGTTTCATAAATAATAAACATACCTCATATACTGGTGGTCAGTAAACCAACTACTAAGATGGATAGGCTCCATAAAGCATTGACCTTGTGGTAATCTTCAACATCTATCTCTTGGTTGTGTGTGTGTGTGTGTCTCTGATGCCTTTTGACGCCTCCTTTCAGTTCATCATGGTACTAGCAGATAGGCAGGTATTCGTGTATCAGTTGCTTGATGTGCTTACTGTACTAGCAAACAAGCTTCCTAGTTGATTAGGTATTTCCTAGAGTTCAACCTCCTCTCAGTTTCAGATGGACAGCCATTAATTGTTAGAGATGAGAAGTACCTTAATGTAAGACTGGAGGTTGCTATTTCAGATCAAGGGTTGGTGTCAACGTTTAACAACATGTGTTTAGGGAAAGTATCCTGTGCCCACACTTTACATTTTTATTGGGTCCTTTCACCATTCTGCATATATATATGTTGTTTGTTGAGATATATATATTTTGTTTATGTGATAACATTCTTGAAAAATAATTATAGTGTCCTGTTGTGCTAGATGTTTGGTGTTTCGCTTGAATAAGAAGCTATTTGTGAAGCAGAGGAATACAATTAAATGTACAAATGGTACCACTTTACGAGTTATGCCTGATAGTTATTGGTGTCATTTCCCCTCCGGAAATCAGCATTTTCCTATTCGTAGGAGCTTCAGTGAGGTTGCTCACCAATGAGCTGGAAGGTTTTTTGTCCTGGGTACCTGCAGCTCACTTTGTTAATTACCACAACACCATTTCATATTTAAATTTAATACTCCCTCCCTTCTTTAAAACAAGGCATGTCAGTTTTGGTCAAAGTCAAACAATGTAAAGTTTGACCAAGTTAATCCAACAAACTTGTACGTCTTCTTTCCTAGCATGGAGGGAGTACTTAGTTTGATTACTGCATCTACAGTTTATTTTTGCTTCTACTTCTACTTCTACTGTATTTCTGTACTTAAATTTAAATTATTTCTGCACCTACTTTATTTCTACTTCTACTTTTTCCTGCACCTATAGTTGTAGTGCTTAATTTATCTGCTCATGGAGCTATGACTCTGTTGCAGTGGGCTAAGGTTGATTGCTTTCAGGGGTATGTCAAGGTGTAGGTGCAGACTCATTGTTGATGTTGAATACTGGAGTAAGAATGATGATCAATGCTCTGACCGTGCCGCTGGAGATAATGATGCGAGCTCGACCAGTTCATGGTGAGGACACACATGCCGCCTATATCTTTCTCTCCGTGTCTCCTTCTGTTGCTATTTGGAACTTGGTGGGCTGGTGGCTGCGTCGGATTAATCAAGGGATTCTGTTTAGCTTAGTTTCATTACCGGAAAGCCTAAGAGTGGTGTTCTTTATTGCCTGGTTAAATCAATCCCTGCCTCCCGCTGGTCGCCAGCTCCGATGCTCCGCCGAGTGGAGAACCAGGAAGGAGGAGGGGCATGAAGGGGATAAGGGGGTGCGGCGGCACGCCCGCAGGAGAGCACGGAGCGCCGACGTGCTCTGCTAGCCGCGGCTGCTCATGGAGCTCCGACATGTGCTGCACCTGCACTTTATATTCCTGTCTTGCTTTTGTATTTCATCCTCCTTTGAACCATCTAATGACTTCTGGACTACAAATGAGAAGTGTGAGGTGTACAGAAACCTGCACTTCATATTTCTTACATGCCTGTTTTATTTAATGTCTGAGCCTCTTTATATTGCTTACATATGTGATTTATCTAATCTCTGAGCAAGTGTGACCGTGTCTAATTGAGTTAATAAGCCCAGTTGTTTGAAGAAGCAATTTGCTTTCTAGATTTTAGGATTGTATCCACCAACAATCCCATAACCCTGCATCAGGTCAGAAAAAATATTCAATAATTATTTCTTATGCAGGGTCATGGGATTATTGGCTTGAAGCATACTGTACTGTTGGGCTTCAAGCATACTTCAGTTCTAAACTTATTCCCTTTTCCCTTCATTTTTCTAAGACTATACTGTTGGGCATTAAGTAGGAGTAGTTACTTGTACTAAGGAACAAATATGTTTGATGTGTTAATTTCACTTATTTTTGGAACGAAGATCTCACTTCATTCATATTAGTCCTTGATGTCCGTGTTCTTTATTGTGCAGAATTGTTTCTTTCTGGGTAGATAAAAGTGCAAATTCCACCAAAGGAAGATTTAGTAGGCTTTCTGTTATCAATTTCTTTCCATTACATGTTGCTAAAAGTAAATGAATCGAATTTCTTTCTATTTTGGTTCAGGGCAATTTGATTTTGGGAGGATAAAGGTCGGACAAGGATGAGAATGGGATACCAGATTACAGCGATGGAGGCTCGGACATGGACCTGCTCATGCTCTCAGCGGGAATATTGGCTGTTCTCGAAGCTTTGCCATACACATGTGCTACCTTTGGCACTTGCATGGGCTCCAGTTTGTGACAATGCAATTTGCATCTGTCAGCGGATTATGGTGATCAGGCTTGGCTATTGGCCTACAGGTATGTTTGTGTATGGATGTCACAAAATTGTTGATACAGAAAATAAGAGTGTAGTTCATTTCAGAGATACGTACAAGTGATCTTATTCAGTTTAGTCAGAGCACATACAAACAAGTAGTTCTCTAAGGTGGAGGCCTTCCATTTGCTTTTGCTAGCTACATAAAATAGACTAAACCTGAACATAACTACAATTGGATGTCTAAACTGAATTGTTGCATCCCTAGACATGGAATTATGGATCAGTTTTAATTAGCTCTCAAGAACTGCATACTTATGGTCCAATGTAATCCCAATTTATTCAGGCAAGAATGCCAAAAGTTCACTAATGAACAGAGCAATATCACACAGGTTCTAAGTTTTAGGCCAGGTTACTGTAATGTATTTTCAAAGATGTATGTTAGATAAATTGTTCAACCAACTATCCAATTGAATTTACATGCAGCTATATATATTTACTAATAAATCTTTTCCCTTCTCTCTATCTAAATTTAGCATTGCACAATGATTTATTCCCTGTTTGTAGCTTACAGTTATTCATATTGGTTTCTTAGGATCGCCTTCAAGAGCATGCTGAAGAATCACAGCAGAAACTCCCCGATAGTGCCACTTTCATACATGCCAACCACACCATTGCCTGAGGTATCCTCTGACTGACCCGCCTTTAGTTTTCTAATATGCCAAATAATACAAATCTGTTTTCTTTATATATTTAGAATAATAATCAAGAAGCTCATGTAGTTTGATATAATGTTCTCTCTTGAGCTGTATCTTCCCTCGGTTGTCTAGAAGTAGGTTGTGTGATGTTGATGTAGTTTCAACCTTCTGGAAAAAGTAAATGTTGTGTTGAGTGTGTCGAAACATCAACCGCAGTTGAAGCTGGTTTGCTTATCCAGTAATACTGTGAACACAAGTAAACCAAGCTGTTTTCTGTTTTTTTTTTGGTCTTGCAACGGAAATGTTTTTTTACCGAAAAAGGCTTTCGCCCCGCTTTATAAATAAAGCAAACCACCAAGCCACAAGGTCCAACGGTAGTTCAACAACACACACGCACACACCGTTGCACATAAGGTAGCACAACACACGGAATGCAAGGTTCTGCTGAGGGCACAGCTCAACAAGCCCAGAAAAGAGTAAAAAACAAACACAGGCGGCGGATCAAAGACGAAGAATCTAATCCGGCTCTGGTGGTGGCGGAGGAAGCGGCAGCGCCAAGCGGAAGGCCATCACGCGAAGGTCAGCAATGATGATGTCGATGGCGTCTCGGTCCCGAGGGTGGCTAAGCGGCCGCCAGAGCTGCATATATCCACACAATTTAAATACTGCGTCAGTGCCACGTCGAAGAGGCACACGTTGGATCACAAGCTTGTTTCGGACCGTTCAGAGTGTCCAGGCAAGGACTCCAACCGTCAACTACCTAATGTGGCGGACCGAGAGTGGCGATGCCTCGAGCTCGGCGAAGAGGGCTGGGAAGTTGTTGTGACACCAATTCCCACCCACCACCTCGCGAAGGCAACTCCAGAGGAACTGAGCGGACATGCAGGAGAAGATGATGTTGGAGTCCTCCGTCCCGCAGAGGGGGAAAATTCCGTCACCTGGGACATTCCGTTTGAGAACCTCCACATCGGATGGAACCCGTCCGCGGATCCACTGCCACATGAAGATCCGAATCTTTAGCGGCAGCCGGATCGACCAGATGAGCACAAGCGGCTCCAGGGCAGGTGTGGGAGCGATGGCCCGGTATAGGGATTTGGTGGAGAAGCTGCCCGACGGGTCAAGGCGCCAGGGGATGCGGTCCCCGGCCTGCTCCACGTCCGGGTCATGGAGGGCGATGCAGTCAAGAAGTTCGTGCCAAGCGGTGAGGTCCGGAGGCCCAAAGGACCTCCGGAACGCGAGGCGCCCTAAGTCAATAAGGGCCGTCTCAACGGATATCCTAGGCTCCACCGCGATGGAGAACAAGTCTGGAAAGCTTGATGAGAATGCATGTCTATATGGTTTTGTGGCACTGATTTCGTTCGATGCCAGTTTATTTCCAGCAGTTAGTCTGCTTCTTCATAGAGATTTTACCAGTATACTAAATTAAATAAGAAACTGAATGTATACTGCTTTCACCTTCAGTTTGAACATGATTGTCTTATTTGTGACATAGGTGAAAATTAGCAAGCAAGCTACAGTCGGTGCATGGATGACCAAGTTTACTTGTTACTTTATGAAGATGATGATTCCTAAATAGAATTACGAGCTAGGTCCTGCATGTTGATCATGCTTCAAGGTACAGTTGTTCGTGCCTTATAAAATTGTAATGCTTTTTATTGGTTGTGCATCCTAGGACCAAAAGCTTGATTCATAGATAGCCGAAGAACTGAGGAATTTTAGTCTGTCGTTGCATGGTAGAAGAGGATGGGAGGAGGGGATGCGTGCTCCATATTTTGTTATGCACACCTTCCTAAACTATACTTTTCTTCTTAACATATGTTCATTGTCCAGCAGAAGCTGTAGATTTCAGCATACAATAATTTCCAAAATGGTAGAAGGTAAGAACCATGTTACATGATCCTTTTGTGTTCTCTTGATTTAAAGTAACACGTACCTGTTAAACTTGGTGATGATTTTCGAGGTGTATTTATAAATTATCTGCCAAGGTTATTCCTCCAAGCAATTTTTTTCTCTGAAGCCTAGGCATATTGGTTGTTTGGTTGGCTCTCTTTACTAGCAGGAAAATAACTACTACGTGTTGCTTAGTTATTAGCGGATTGAGTGTATGAATGATCTTATTTTCACCTAGAGTTATAGGTTTCTAAATACTAGGTTCTTGGGACTTAATTCTAATGGTTAGTTTTTTTGGATTCATGTACTCTGGTGCTACAGCCTAGGTAAAGCTCCTTCACAATAGTGTTTAAAGCTTGTATTGATAACTCCATCAGAGTTCAAGCATTAGGCTCTCTGCTCTGTGTATTGCCAAGTGTTCTATATAATGCTTTAATGTTCCTTTGTCACTGTTTGATGTTCTGCCTTGGGTGGCCTCTGTCTTGGTTTACAACTCCATATGGCTACCTATGTATACCTATGTAGGTTTTGTTTGAACTGTACTCAAATCGCGCAGATGTTTCCATATTCTTGCCTTCCTCTTTTTAACTCATGAGATTGTTAGATAGTTGAATATCATTGGCCTCTGTCGGCATTCTATTTTCGCAGTTTGAAATGAGTATTGGTCCATTGATATTAAACTTCACAATAGGTAGTGGCATCTTCAGGAAAAAGTAGTGGCAGATATGCTGGAGATTTCTTTTCTGCTACAGGAATGACACTATTGCCCAAATCCTCAACACATATTTTTTAGTAACTGAAAGGATTATTCACCTTTGCTGCTGTAGGCGTACAGGACCTGGCATTAGGCTCTCTATCCTGTTTTATGTTGTGATGTCTTTGATTTTTGTCTCTTCCAGATTTACATATAGATGCCTCGGTGAATACTCAAGAATTTTGTGTTCTTTTCTATCGACGGCCTTTAGGTAATTTTTTTATTTTTATAATGATTCTGAAACGAGGTCACTCCTACTAATCTTGCTCTCCAGGCCTGGTGGCAGATGCTTGGTCAAGAATGCAGGGTGAGCAAAAGAAAACTATGAATGCTTTTATCTCTCTGGTCATCTAGAGCATATGGAGGGAGCAAGATAGCGGGCTTTGATAGTGTCTTCACACCGCCCCAGAGGAGGTGCCACTGAGGGCTTTCTCATGGAACGTGGTGCAATGTGGTTTTATGCACGCCTATGAGCAGGCTACCCTGCACGCTGGTCTTCTACTGCTTTCCCAGGCCTATTACTTCCCCTAAGATGCTTCCAAGGGTTCTATTCGGCTTCATTGTATTTTTTTTCTTTTTTGATTGCTTTTCCTTCTCTGTTTCTTTTTTTATATGCAAGGCCATAAATGTTTACCATGCATCCTTGCTCACACAGAAAGTTACTTCAAAATACACATGCTTATAAAAATGCACATCCTTTTCAAAACTATGTATATCTTATTATCAAAGGTTATCAGGCAGAATGTGTTTGCCCACGACTAAAACAAGTAATACATTGTACTATTTTCAAAGCACACGTGGAATTAGCGGGCTCCTTTAGGTATTTCAAGGGAAAAACAAAATCTGTTTAACTAATTTTCTATATTGCTTATTTATGCATTTGTGACCATAGCTTTCCACTTTAGCTCATAAACTGGATGGCAAAATAGAGTTTGCCCATTTCATATCTATGTTGTCTTATTAGAAAAATAAAGTTTGTTTTATAGCTGATGCTTAATATGTTTTATCGACTGGTGAATGCTCACACTAGTAGAAAAAGGCCCATTTGTCCCGGTTCCAGAGGCCCATTTGTTCCGGTTCTGGAACCGGGACTAAAGGTTCGGGACTAAAGCCCAACACCTTTAGTCCCGGTTCGCTTACGAACCGGGACATATGTGGCTCCATGTGGCCACTGCGGCGAGCCCAGGCAGGAGGGCCTATAGTCCTGGTTGGTAACACCAACCGGGACCAAAGAGCATCCATGCGTCAGCAGCTCAGGAGCTGGGGTTTTTGTTTTTTTTTTGAAAGGGGGGGGATTGGGGGTTTTGTAGGGTTAATTTAGGGGTTTCATATATTGTGTTAGCTAGCTAATAGAGAGAAGTGTCCTCTCTTATCTCCGTGCTTGGTCGACCCTACGTACTATACGTATAGAGAGGACTCGACACGCTAGCTAGTAAGCAAAAGAAGGAATCCATTAAGTACACAAGATCGTCATGAACATATACAGAGAGAAGTTATCGACCTCCTCCTTCTCCGAGAGATTGGTCGAACAACAAGTTTTCGTATATTTATCCGACACTACTAGCTACATATATACAATATAAGATCTCTTACAATCCTAACATCTGATGTCAAGTTCCACATGGTATTCTCCGGCTGGATTGATGACGTGGTCAAGAAAGAATCCCGCCAATTCCTCTTGAATTGTTTTTATGTGATCTTGTGGTAGGAGTTCATCCCGCATCTGCCAAATCTAATTTGAAGAAGGGGGTCAATACATATATATGAATGAAACTCAACACAAATGATGGTAATAAAATAAAATTGTGAATATTATTGCTTACGCACTTCATATTGTTTTTCAGAGTAGCCCCGCTTAGAGGTCGTCGCGTTGTAGATGTACTCGCAAACGTAGTATCCACAAAAATTATTCCCGCCTTCCTGCCACAACCACTTTACGAGAAATAGAGGTCAATCAAACTGATAATCAAGCATTATAAATGGTATTGATGAAACTAGCTAGAATCAATGGGAGATGCGCGGAACTAGCTAGTAGTACTTACTTTCGGATGTGTAAATTGCAGCTCCCCCGGCAGTCCCGGAGCTTCTGCGGTGAACACTTTCCAAACCCTGCGAGACAAAGAAAATAATTACTTGATATCAGGAAATGAACAAAGTTGCCGATATGGTGCGATAATGATCGATTGAACTTACTTCTGGAGCATTTCAGTCATGGCCGCATACTCCTTGGGATCTTTTCGTCTAGAGTCTAAGACGGTTACTAGTCCCTGCTCAAGCTTAATCTCTAGGAGAATAAAGTGGAAGCTGCGCACGCATGCATAACTCATCAATTACATTACTATAACCTCGAGTAACAAGGGAAACCGAATATGCAGAAGACAGTAACACTCACTTGAAGTTGTAAGAAAAGAGTATTTTATCTTTGTTTTGATTTTTAAGCAACGATTGTAGCAAGTTGGCCTCGGTTTCTTTCGCATTATATTTAACCGTCCATTCATCTATGAGATTTGTGTTAATGAACCCAATATCATAGATTTGTGCATTTCTGCATTCGACGATCTTCAATCTGCATAATATAGTGAGGATAATTATATATACATGCAATGAAAGAGCTGAGCTATATATAGAGACTTAATTACAGAAGTATAGTACTTACAGATAGTAGCAAGTGATGATTATTTTATCGAGGTCCTTTTGATTGAAAAACTGGAAGAACTCCTCAAATGGAATAGACAACAGATCAATTCCAACGAGGTTGTGCTCCTCTTTAACTCTCAGCGTCAAAATATCCTTCCCAGACTTGCAGGTGTCCATGTACCACTTATGGAATCTTCGCATCATCGTTGTTAGAGGAGGATCACCAGGTCTGACGAGAGGCTTCCCGTACCGGTATTTGTGTTCGTCCACCTCCATTGTATCAAAATGTGCATCGTCGGGTAGGTAATCACCAGGATTGGTACCGGGCAGCATCCCCGGCAGATTTGCGACGATATCGCTAGACACCTTGAGCGGGGGGCATGATTGGTTTGCCTGTTCGCTGAGCTGGGGAATTTTGTTCCCACTTCTTTGTTTTTGTAACCTTTTGTCACTTGAAGTAGTTCCCGACCGGCACGCTCCTTCCACTGCCTTTTTAAGAGCGCGGACATGGTTGTCATCCGGCGGAGGCGGTGGTGGTCGCTTCAGGTTCTCCAAAGTGCGCTTCAATTTCACCGGATCTATCTTCTCCTCCGGAGGTGGATTTTTCTTTGCAAAAAAGTCCTTCACTTGGGCTTGACAGATCTGCGCGTTTTCGTCCTCGGTCATCTCGTATGGTAACTTCTATAGAGGCTTGAGAGATGGACCGAATATGTATTGCCTCCCGCCTCTGGCTGTACTGCTAGACGCCGGAGCAGCCGGAGCGGCTGCGGCTGTCTTCCTAGAACGACTATCTCGTCGACTAGATGAACTAGGACGTGCGTCATGATATTGAAGAAGGATGGTGGGAACACCAGCTCGAAACTGACAAGACATTGCGCCACATCACTCCTTAGCCTTGGTATGATTTCTGGATCGATCACCTTCTGAGAGATTGCATTGAGGAATGCACATAGCTTCACAATGGCTAATCGAACGTTTTCCGGTAGAAGCCCCCTCAATGCAACCGGAAGCAGTTGCGTCATAATCACGTGGCAGTCATGAGACTTTAGGTTCTGGAACTTTTTCTCTGCCATATTTATTATTCCCTTTATATTCGACGAGAAGCCAGACGGTACCTTCATACTGAGCAGGCATTCAAAGAAGATTTCCTTCTCTTCTTTGGTAAGAGCGTAGCTGGCAGGACCTTCATACTGCTTTGGAGGCATGCCGTCTTTTTCGTGCCAACGTTGCAGGTCCTCCCGTGCCTCCGATGTATCTTTTGTCTTTCCATACACGCCCAAGAAGCCTAGCAGGTTCACGCAAAGGTTCTTTGTCACGTGCATCACGTCGATTGGAGAGCGAACCTCTAGGTCTTTCCAGTAGGGTAGGTCCCAAAATATAGATTTCTTCTTCCACATGGGAGCGCGTCCCTCAGCGTCATTCAGAACAGATAGTCCGCCGGGACCCTTTCCAAAGATTACGTGTAAATCATTGACCATAGCAAGTACATGATCACCGGTACGCATGGCGGGCTTCTTCCGGTGATCTGCCTCGCCTTTGAAATGCTTGCCTTTCTTTCGACATTGATGGTTGGTCGGAAGAAATCGACAATGCCCCAGGTACACATTCTTCCTGCATTTGTCCAGGTATATACTTTCTGTGTCAGCTAAACAGTGCGTGCATACGTGGTATCCCTTGTTTGTCTGTCCTGAAAGGTTACTGAGAGCAGGCCAATCATTGATGGTTACAAACAGCAACGCATGCAGGTCAAATTTCTCCTGTCTGTGCTCATCCCACACATGTACACCGTTTCCATTCCATAGCTGTAAAAGTTCTTCAACTAATGGCCTTAGGTACACATCAATGTCGTTGCCGGGTTGCTTAGGGCCTTGGATGAGTACTGGCATCATAATGAACTTCCGCTTCATGCACAGCCAAGGAGGAAGGTTATAGATACATAGAGTCACGGGCCAGGTGCTGTGATTGCTGCTCTGCTCCCTGAAAGGATTAATGCCATCCGCGCTTAAACCAAACCATACGTTCCTTGGGTCACCTGCAAACTCAGCCCGGTACTTTCTCTTGATTTTTCTCCACTGCGACCCGTCAGCGGGTGCTCTCAACTTCCCGTCTTTCTTACGGTCCTCTCTGTGCCATCGCATCAACTTGGCATGCTCTTTGTTTCTGAACAGACGTTTCAACCGTGGTATTATAGGAGCATACCACATCACCTTGGCAGGAACCCTCTTCCTGGGGGGCTCGCCGTCAACATCACCAGGGTCATCTTGTCTGATCTTATACCGCAATGCACCGCATACCGGGCATGCGTTCAAATCCTCGTATGCACCGCGGTACAGGATGCAGTCATTAGGGCATGCATGTATCTTCTGCACCTCCAATCCTAGAGGGCATACGACCTTCTTTGCTGCGTACGTACTGTCGGGCAATTCGTTATCCTTTGAAAGCTTCTTCTTCAATATTTTCAGTAGCTTCTCAAATCCTTTGTCAGGCACAGCATTCTCTGCCTTCCACTGCAGCAATTCCAGTATGGTACCGAGCTTTGTGTTGCCATCTTCGCAATTGGGGTACAACCCTTTTTTGTGATCCTCTAACATGCGATCAAACTTCAGCTTCTCCTTTTCACTTTCGCACTGTCTGCTTGCATCAACAATGACCCGGCGGAGACCATCATCGGGCACATCGTCTGGTTCCTCTTGATCTTCAGCTTCCCCCGTTGCAGCATCACCGTATTCAGGGGGCACATAGTTGTCATCGTCCTCTTCTTCTTCGCTGTCTTCCATCATAACCCCTATTTCTCCGTGCTTTGTCCAAACATTATAGTGTGTCATGAAACCCTTATAAAGCAGGTGGGTGTGAACACTACTAGGAAAAGGGCTATAGATGATATGGCCACTAATGGCGCACCAGACATGTGGTGCGCCACTACTATATAGCAGTGACGCACCATGTGTTGGTGCGCCATTAGTGTGAAAGACACTAATGGCGCACCAGACCCATGGTGCGCCACTAGTAATAATTTTTTTTCTTCCAAAAATACTAATGGCGCACCATGCCAGAGTGCGCCATTACTAGTTTTAACTAGTAATGGCGCACCAGCCACAGAGTGCGCCACTAGTAACAATTTTTTTTTTAATTATTTTTCCAAAAATACTAATGGCGCACCAGGGCAAAGTGCGCCATTACTAGTTTTAACTAGTAATGGCGCACCAGCCACACAGTGCGCCACTACTATATTTTTTTTAATTATTTTTTTGTTAAACTACTAATGGCGCACCACCAGCTGGTGCGCCATTAGTAACCAGGGTTACTAATGGCGCATTTGTAGGTGGTGCGCCATTAGTAACCTGGGACCAGCTAGATATTTTGGACAGCCACACCTACACACTCACTTTCCCCACTTCATTCTCTCCACCTCCTCCTCCAAGCTTGTGTCGGCTGTCTCCTCCTCCTCACCTCATTTGCACCATAGATTCATCAAAATTAAGTGGTTAAATTACCTTTTTTTGATAGGTAAGTAAGGGGAAAGCTATCTTTATGTTGTAGCTAGATCTACTTTTTTTCTTCCTCCAACAACGTGCACCTGCACTTTTTATGGCCTAGCTAGATCTATGTATGTTTGTGGTGTTGCATATGTTTGTGGTGTTGCATATATGTTTGTGTTTGCAGGTACCGGTATTTGAAATGCGATAGTTGCCAATATTTTGCCGGAATGTTGATTCATTTCCGTTTCGGCGAGAATTTTGGCACTATGCATTCTTTTTGGTCCTATTTTTAGGGAAAGTCATGCCAAAATTTTTCTTGGTTCTAAAATATCGTTTTGCTCTACCCCGCAGGCGACCATGGTCCGCACGATGACCGAAGGCATCGTGAATAGGTTTTTGAGCTCCGCGAAGGCCGAGATGCTTCAAAAGAACGAGACGGAGATAAGATGTCCGTGTCGAAGATGCAAGCTGAAGAGCCTTATTGCGGACCCGGATTCCGGGCAGGTGCGGGACCACCTGCTCTTGCGTGGTTTCATGGATGGCTATCGGTGGCAAGGTGATGAAGATGACTATGAAGTCGTCCATGGGGGCCGGGCAAGAAATGAGGAAGGGCAGCAAGACAACCACCGCGGCGAGGGCGGGCGAGAAGACTAAGAATCTCCAGGACATGATCACGACGGTGATGCTGTACACAGTCATCATGTAGAAGATGCCGGACATGATGATGAGAAAGATCAAGACGAAGGGCATGATCATGAAGATGAAGATGCCGGAGCAGACGACGATGGAGGCTGGGTGCAGGACCCTCATATTCAAGAGCTGCTTCTCAAGCAGACGGATAACGCAAGAGCTGCCGCCCGAGAGAAAGCCAAGCTGGATCAACTGGAGATAGACGCGGTTACTCCATTGTATGAAGGATGCAGGCCCGAGGATACCCGCCTGAAAGTAACGCTCATGGCTCTGGAGATGAAGGTAAAAGACAAAATGACCGACGCATGCTTCGACGAGAACATGTCATTCTGGCACGAACGTCTTCCCAAGGGGAACAAGTGCCCGACCAGTTTCGAGGAGGCGAAGAAAATCGTGTGTCCTCTGGATTTACCGCACGTGAAATACCATGTGTGCATGAACAATTGCATCATTTATCGGGACGAGCACGCGGAGTCTACCATATGTCCGGTGTGCGGCGTCACTCGATACAAGAAGAGGAAGAAAGCTCCTCGAAAAGTGGTGTGGTACTTTCCGATCACTCCTCATCTGCAGCGGTATTTCGCGGACCCTAAGGTAGCAAAGCTCCTGCGTTGGCACGCGGATAGGGAGGAGAAGAAGCGAGAAGATGACGAAAATGATCCGGAGATAAATAAAAAAGACAAGATGCTGAGTCACCCTAAGGATGCGAGCCAGTGGCAAGCGTTGAACTTCGAAGACCCAGAATTTGGGAACGATCCAAGGAACATCGTGCTGGGCGCGAGCACCGATGGAGTCAATCCGTTTGGCAGCCAGTGAAGCACACATAGCACCTGGCCTGTGTTTGTGTGGATGTACAACCTTCCCCCCTGGTTGTGCATGAAGAGGAAGTACATTCACATGAGTATGCTAATTGAAGGGCCGAAACAACCAGGGAACGACATCAATCTGTATCTGGGGCTGCTGAAAGAGGAGCTAGACACGCTGTGGAAAACGCCAGCCAATACGTGGGACACCGCAGAGAAAGAATATTTCCCTATGAGAGCCGCACTGCTCACGACGGTGCACGACTATCTCGGTTACGGATATCTCGCGGGGCAGGTGGTCCACGGATTTTTTGGATGCGTCAGGTGCATGGATGACACAACATATCGCCAGCTAGATAGAGATCCCGGGTCTTCGAAAACCGTGTTCATGGGACATCGAAGGTGGCTTCGCGACGATGACCCGTGGAGAAAACGCAAGGATCTGTTCGATGGTGAAACCGAACCCCGAAGATGCCCGCGTACGAGGAGCGGCGAGGAAATAGACGAGCTGTTGAAAAATTGGAAAGATTGCCCACTGCCGGGAAAGAAGCAAAAAGTGCCAGAGCCGGGAAAGACGCGAAAGGCGCCAGAGCCGCTGCTGAAGGTATGGAAAACGAGGTCTGTTTTCTGGGACTTGCCGTACTGGAAGATCCACCGTGTGCCTCACAGCCTTGATGTCATGCATATCACGAAGAACGTGTGCGAGAGTCTGCTTGGTACCCTGCTCAACATGCCAGAGAGGACCAAAGATGGGCCGAAAGCAAGGGCAGACTTGAAATCAATGGGCATCAGGGAGGAGCTTCACGCTAATGATGATGATGATGAGGCGAAGCAGGACACAGAAAGTCGTCGCAAAGGCAAAAAGGCCAAGAAGACCGGAAATGACTACCCTCCCGCGTGCTTCACTCTAAGTCAGGAGGAGATCGAGCAGTTTTTCACCTGCCTCGTAGGAGTAAAACTTCCTTACGGTTACGCGGGGAAGATAAGCAGATACCTAGACCCAGCGAAGCAGAAGTTCAGCGGGATGAAGTCTCACGACTGTCACGTGCTGATGACGCAGATACTTCCAGTTGCAATCCGTGGGATCATGGACGCGCACGTCCGTGAAACGCTATTTGGCCTATGCAACTTTTTCGACGTCATCTCTCGGAAGTCGGTTGGCGTGAGGCAACTCAGAAGGCTACAGGAAGAGATCGTGGTGATACTATGCGAGCTTGAGATGTACTTCCCGCCCGCATTCTTCGACGTTATGGTGCATCTTCTGGTCCATATCGTGGAGGATATCATCCAACTCGGGCCGACGTTCCTGCACAGCATGAGGCCGTTCGAAAGGATGAATGGTGTCATCAAAGGATACGTTCGCAACATGTCACGTCCAGAGGGAAGCATAGCCAGGGGCTTTCTGACCGAAGAGTGCATCTCCTACTGCACGAATTATCTAGGCATCGAGAACCCCATTGGTCTGCCCGTCAACAGGCACCTCGGTAGGCTCGCTGGATGGGGTCACTGCGAGGGTCGCCGCGAAATGCATGTCGACTTCGAGGGTCGACTCGCCGACTTTGAAAGAGCAAACCTAGTCGCGCTACAACACATAGACGTGGTCGATCCTTGGGTGGTAGAGCACAAAACCTTTATTGAGAAGACGTACAATGACCGAGGCCAACGGAGGACGGACGGAGATATAATCAAAGAGCACAACTCATGTTTCACGCGTTGGTTCAAGCAGAAGCTTCTGTCGTACCCTTTACATGAGGATTCTTCCGCGGAAGAACAACTCATATTCGCCTTGTCACAGGGCGCCGAGCACAACCTGATGACCTATGAGGCGCACGATATCAACGGCTACACATTCTACACTGAGGACAAGGACATGAAGAGCGATGGTTATCAGAACTCCGGGGTAACGATGGAATCCTACACCGGTAACGACAAGGACAGATACTACAGAAGGATCGAGGAGATCTGGGAGCTGAGCTACGCTGGAGAGAAGGTCCCGATGTTCCGTGTCAGATGGGCCAAGAGCGTCCTAAAAGAAGACCGGTATTTCACCACCATGGTTATACCCGAAGCCAAATCCAAGACCGCGGGCGCAAACGTCACCGCGAAAAATGAGCCATGGGTACTGGCTTCCCAAGTGGACCAATGCTTCTTCATTACCGACCCGTCAAAGCCCAGTCGTGTTGTTGTGAGGAGAGGCAAAAGGAAGATCATCGGAATGGATGGAGTCGCCAATGAGCAAGACTTCGACAAGTACGGCGACCCGAAGATGGAACATGACGACGACGATGAAGTAGCAGCATACACCACAAGAAGAAGCAGGACCACCCCGACCTAAGGACGTCCGTTCCACAGAAGAACTCCATTTGCGAAAAAAGGGCAAGAAGATTGTGAACAGATAGCTAGCTAGCTAAGATCGATTGTATTTAAATTGTAGCCTTCATTTCTCGATTGTATTTCATGGGCACTTTTTGAACTCATGAATATTTTTAAATTTCATGGGCACTTTTTGAACTCATGAATATTTTTAAATTTCATGGGCACTTTTTGAATTCATGAAAAAATATTGAATATTCATGAGGACACTCGATCTCGATCCCCCTCCATCTCGATCGCTATCCCCCCTCGCCAGATCCCCCTCGCCGCCGAGCACCCCCCGCACCCTCCCCCGCTCCACCACCACCGACGACCCCCGCACCCTCCCCCGCTCCACCGTCACAAATGAATGCAACTAAAAATTATTACTGTTTTTATAAAAATTTATTACTGTTTCATATTCATATTCATTTTCTAAAAAATTATTAGATGCAACAAAAAATAATAATAATAATAAATTACTTATGGCGCACCGCTGGCTGGTGCGCCATTGCTATCTAAAAAAAAGATTGCTTATGGCGCACCGTCCCGGTGGTGCGCCATTGTTATAAAAAAACATTCTAATGGCGCACCGCCAGGGGGTGCGCCATTAGTAATCTTCCCCCTATAGCTAGTCGCCCGATCCCTTCGTCCCTCCCTCACCAGATCCACTCCCCCCTCGCATACTTCTCCACCGCCAAGTTCGTCCGACCCACTGCGCCGCCGCCGCCGCTGCCCCGACCCACTGCGCCGCAGCCGCCCACGCGCCCCCGCCGCCTCCCTCTCCCCATCCTCCCCTTCCTCCCCCTCCGACCCCACCCCGATGCGTCTCCGTCTCCACGCCGCCCACTGCATCTTCCCCGGCACCCGCGCGGAACAGATCGGAGGAGACACAGAGACAGGCGAGAGGAGAGGAGGAGCCCGCCGCCTCCTCGACGCGTGCCGCCGGATCTTCAACGCCTAGCCGCTGCCGGAGCTTCAGCGCCTCGACGCGTGCCACTCGTCGTCGACCTGCCCCGCAGCCACCACAACCTCCACATCGTCGTCATCGAGGCCGGGACGCCAGGTGAGAGGCCCTCTCCATGTCCCCAACATCTTACTTGTCTTCGCTACTGTCTTCCCTCTCCATGTACCTTTTTTATCAGTGACAATTTGTCTGAATATTATCTGAAAAATGCAAGTGTTTGTCTGTCTGAAATCAGTCTGTATGTGTGTTTTCAGTTTGACAGCAAAAACAAAATTCTGCCATACGCCACAACAACATGAAGCAATGAACTTGGCTTTCAGAACAACATCCATCATATACAAAAGATTATATAATATGCACTAGAGTCTTTCTAGTTAGTCAGACTGATTTTGACATATTCTAAAACATAAACTGAAGTTTAACATGTCCAAAAGACAGCTACAGCCACTAGATGTTTGACATCATCTTCACCTGTCCAAAAGACAAAGCTACAGCCATTTTTTCATGTCCAAAGACACAGGTTTTAACATGATGTTTCACATCAACTCCCACGTCCCCAAAACCACCCTCCCAAACCACCAAACTATCATGTGAAATTATTGTGATGATGTTATATGCAGTTTAACATGATGTTTAACATGATGCATCAGCCATGGATTTAGTTTTAAAATGAAGTTTCATACTTTTTGTGAACAATTTTCTTAAATTCTTTTTTCATAAATCATTTTTATCAAAAAATCACCGGTCAACCTGTCAACGGTGGAATGATGAACCGCGAACCAGTGAACTGTGAACCAGGAGGCCAGAGAACCGAAAAAAACCACGCATCACGAGCTGCGCTCGTCTGCTAGTTGGGCCAGCCCACTATGGAAGCCGTGTAAGCGCTAGTTCACGCTAGCGGCGCATAAAGCATTGAAGAGGTGCTCTCTCTGTATATGTACCTATTATGTATCTGAAAAATACCAATGAATACCAGGTTCAAGCGGGGAGAAAGACTATTATCTCTGTTTTTTCATGGTTACTTATATCATCTATACTAAATACTAATATATAAACGTTCATTATTTTAGATCACACATTTGTTTCAGTTTTTGTGCTGCACAAAATATAAGTATTTATTAGTAATGAAAACAAGTGTATTTACGGTACATGTATGTGGAGGGGCCGGGGGGTATTTCTACTATTATTCTGGACCTTATAATATGGGCTTGTTACAATTCTTGAACACTAAATTCCAAACACACCTTGATGCCAAAGTACCATAATTTTCTATTAAAAACAAATCAATTTTCTACGTAATCATAGTGGGACTAAAAATAAAAAGTAGGATAAATGAGATTAAAACCTTTTGTTTTAAAAAAGACCCAAGAAGAAATTATGTGTTTGATTTGAGCCCAAGTCAACCCTACCAAAAACCATATAATATTTTTCTCTCTCACCATGACTATGTAGACATTGGTGAATAAGTTGGAGTGAGTGCAACATGCTAAAACCCCGGCGAGCAAACAATGTCAAAGATTGGAGAAAAGAAATATCTTTATAGACAATGCCAGTACATTGAAGAACATTTAATTTATTATTATGCACTTCCTTCTCTGCCACCCCCTGATCTCCTCTCAAAGATCAACTAATCTCTATCTGCCCTACCTTCTCTTTCCAAACTTTCAACCCTCCCTGGTTATTGGATCCACAACCATTACTAGAACTGAAATTTCCAGTCGAAGAGGAATTGCCCATCCCCCTCCCCCAGCACCATTGTTGTAGGTAGGGCCAGAGAAATTATTGTAAATCTATCTCCATAAGAGCTCACCCCTGGGAAGTTTCTCTTCTGCTCTAGGAATCTAGTCCTGCATATACTGCATATAACATCATATAACATCATGTTAAACTGCATATAACATCAACTCCCACGTCCCCAAAACCATCATGTGAAACTGCATATACTGTGAAAAACTGCATATAACATCTCCAGAACAAACTGATGCCTAATAGTGACGAAAACTGATTTTTTGTTGCCAAAACTGCATACACAAAAGATTGGGGGACTGGGATTCAAACCAATGATCTTATGGATTTGCAGTATCATGGATTTGCAGTTCATGCCATATATGCTTATGGACTTATTGCCAAGATTATGAAATACAAGTTGCTATTCTTGTAGTGGAATAAATAATTATATTGCCCATTTGCATATCAGTAGAACTAAATCCATGTTTTAATGCTTAGTTGCATTTAAGGAGGAAATCATTATCTACCATCTTCTTGGAGAGTGGATCAGTTATTCTGAACATCAATATGAGTAGTCATTACCTTACAGTTAGTTAGCGCGGCTGGATTTTCTTCTTCTTAAAAGCTTCAACTTCAAAGTATAGTTTTACAAGCTTCTGCAACTTTTTCTTAAAAGCTCCAGCTATACATTTTATCACTTGTTCTTTTCTCAGAATATGGAACCTATTTGTGTAATCTGACCTATCTCTCCTTCTTTTTGCCTGCATTGTTGTATGCTCCTATGAAGATCCAAATGTATCATCATAATGTAGGTGCTGTGTTGTGTGATTCTTCATGCTGAGAACTTCAGCTTTTTCAACTTGCTGGACTATATGTTCATTGGTACTACTTGTGATGCTGCTGCTGTACTACTTGGGAATTTTGTCAACTTGTGATGCTGCTGCTGTACCCCGAGAGGCCCTTGAGTTTGCCGGAATGTCGATTAACTTCCATTCCGGCAAATTCGGGTACTCCATATGTCCTATTTTCAGCAAAGGTCATGCTGAAATTTTCCGTGAATTTTAGCACGACTTTGCTAAAAATAGGACATATGGGGTACTTGCGACTAATGCATGGGCCGGGGTATCTTAGTACTTAATTAAGTAGGATCAACTGCCCCTTTATTCTTGCTGCATTAAACACATATGATGAATTCATGTGTGGACAGACGAAAAAGCAACTGCCATAGGTGGCAATAGAGCCAAGTGATTAGGCCCTAAATGATAAAACCTTGGCTTTTAGGGTGCCTCAGTGTCGATAAGAACCTAAATGATGAAAGCTTAGGCTTTTAGGGTGCCTCGGCGTTGACAAACCCTAAATGATAAAACCTTAGCTTTTAGGATGCCTCGGTGTCGACAAACCCTAAATGATGAGACCATGATAATTCCTCACAAACCCTAAATGATGAGATCTTGTTCCTTGACAATAACCAACTTTTTGACCAAACTTTTTTCCTATTTAGAGGGAAACATGGCCCACAACGATGAGGCCGGCGGTTCGGGCGGCAAGGCATTCTGGGAGCTGTCCCAGGAGATGGAGGAAGAACCTCACCGCTATGAGGACGCCGCGGAAGACACCGATACTGACTACACAACCCCTAGTGGCGTCGGGGATGACACCACTGATGGTGCCGTCGAGGATGCCACCACTGATGGTGCCGCCGAGGATGCCACCACTGATGATGGCAGCGCACGCACAGATGGCAGCCAACCGAAGAGGCAACGGAAGGACCGGCGCCCGAACGTGCTCCGCACCGTCAAGGAGGAATTTACTGAAGTGAACTCCGACGGGCATCCAACGGCGCCCAAACAAATAGTCAAGGGGTACTCGGTTCAGCTCGGGTGCATTCTCCGGAGCACCGTCTCGATCAACACCGAGAACCTAAGGCATAAGGACCGAGGGAATTTGCGCACCCTCCTCTTCACGAAGCTGCACGAACGATACAAGTTCCCCGCTGAATTTGAAAACACACGCCTCTCAGGGAATAAAGTGAACAGTGCCGCCCTCACGAGGATGAGCACGGCCATGTCTACTTGGAGAAGCGCGGTGAAGAGAATGATTGACAAAGGTGATAGTTATGAGAAGATCAAGGCGAAAAATCCTTCGATCAGCGAAGATGACTACAAGGAGTTCAAGATCAAGTGCGAGAGCAGCGCAACCTCCGAATCAAGTCAGTGGGGGAAAGAAATGCGGGAGTTGAACTTAGGGGAACACAAACTCGGTCCCGGCGGTTACAGAGTGGCGGAGCCTATATGGGACAAGGAGGACGCGGAGCGTGCCGAGCAAGGCCTACCGCCCCGCTTCGAGAAATACCGTGACAAGCAGACCAGGAACTATGTCAGGGCCCGGTACAAGGAGGACCCGGTAACAAAGGAGCTTACCACGGATCCGAAGACCAGGGCGCTTGAGCTTGTTCTGGTAAGGAATACACCCCCGCGTAATTAGCTCCATATGGTTGCATTCTAATTAATGAAGCCTAATTTCTAAATGGTTCACATTCCTTCCGCAGGAGACTGAAAGCAGTAGCGCGGGGTCGGCTCAGAGCACCCCTTGGGACAGCACTCTAAATAGGGCGTTGAACGTAATGAAAAACAAGGATAAGCTCAGTAAGCCGTCGTCAGCTGGTCGTGTGGCCGGCAAAGGCTTGTCCACAAAATGGTCGTCATACTATAACGCTGGTGGGCGAAAGGAGAGAAAGACCAGCTCGGAAAGCCAGTCGCGCGAGGTTCAAGAACTCAAGACACAAGTGGCGCGGATTCCGGAGATTGTCCAAGAGCAAGTGCAACAACAACTGGGATCGACGCTCACCGGCATTATGCCTACCTTGATTCATGGGCTGACGACGTGGATTGCGGGCGGCCAACAGGGGCCGCCCCCGATTCCCAGCTTCACGGCCAGCAACTCGCACAATGCGCAGGCGGCGCCATTGGTGTCTCCGGCGGAGGCGGTATTGGTGTCTCCGACGCCGGCATGGGCATTGGAGCTTAATGCACCCGGGTGTACGCCGGCCGGCACCTCGGCAGCAAGCGGCCCCTCCGTCAATTGCACGCCCGCCGTTGGCGGTGCCTCGACATTAGCCGAGCTCGACACCATCATCACAGTAACTAATTAAGCCTCTCGGCCGAGAATTTCATCTCCTTGCTTTTGACTGGGCATCCCTGATGCCCTACATGTTTTCGCAGGGCGCCGCCGACGTTCCGTGCACTCTCCTGCACTTCATGAACGACGAGTTGGTCGATGTCGCCAAGGGCAGAATCGTTCAACCGGGCAACCCCGTGTTCCACGGTAATCCGATGCCACCCACCGTGTATAGGGTTCAACTGGTTCGGGTGCTGCCAGGCTGCGACGAGTTGTTACCTCCGATTCGACCCGCCGGGGCCGACGAAGATGATGTGATGACCCTCAGCGCCTGCCTAAGCTGGCCCCTGCTTTGGCCGAAGAGCCAGATTCGTTTGGGGGCGGGGGACACCACCCC
The DNA here is from genome assembly GCA_011799875.1 of Thinopyrum elongatum. NCBI lineage: Eukaryota > Viridiplantae > Streptophyta > Magnoliopsida > Poales > Poaceae > Thinopyrum > Thinopyrum elongatum. The sequence continues at coordinate 556,795,614 of CM022303.1, read as the reverse complement.
AAAGACAACACCGCCAGTCGTGGCGGCGCCAAGCCATGGCAAGACCGCCGCAACGCTACCGGACATGCCGGACATCCCTATGGCACAGGATCCGAACATGCATATGGCACAGGATCCGGACGACGACGACAACGACGACGGTACATTTACCAACATCGATAAGTACTTTGCCGAACATGGGTACGATGACGAATTCTTGGGGCCTCCTTCTCAAGAACCCAACCCTACAAAAGACGATTGCGATCTAGCTGGTACCGCGGAGAAACCCAATTGCAACAGGCGTCGTCTGGCGTTCAGTTCTCAGGAGACGCCTCCAGCTGCCGACTTCACCGAGCCTCAGATAGCCGAGGTGCGAAATATTATCAGCCCCAACACACTCAAGAAGGCGGTCTGTGAGCAGAACTCGGTCCCATTACAGCAGAAGAAGAAGGGACGGAAAAGAAAGAGTAACAAGGGTGCGAGCCAGCCGGCACCGAGTATGATCCGTGCTCAGGACGGGCCACCTTCACCTAAGGATATCTCGAGGAGGGTGCATGTGGCGGGTAGGCCGATGCTACCGACTAATATGCTCAATGCTGCAACCGGTGCTATGCGGAGTCTGCATGACAGTGTTCTTTCTTTGGAGAAGCGGCGTCTCAGAGAGAATGATGTGGCATACCCGGTTTTCGTGGCCAAGGTGCCAGAGGGCAAGGGCTTTGTGGATAACTCCATCGGGGGTACGATCGTCCTGCGGTTTGATGACATCTTCGCTATGTTGAACCTTCATCCGCTGCACTACACCTTCGTTCGGCTATTTTCGCTGAGTATGGAGATGCGGATCATTAGAGACAAGACCCCGGACATCGTGATAGTCGACCCCTTCTACATGCGTGCCAAGATCTTGGGCAGCGCTGGGGACCGGCAAGTCGCGAGTTCTTACCTCGAAGGCGTCATTCTGGCAAACCCAGATAAGGATAACTTCCTCGTGCCTTACTTTCCCGAGTAAGTCGTCCCCTCAACCGCCCCGTAACATATGATTTCTTAGATTTCGATCATTTTTTTTAACATTCCGTGTTTTCTGCAGTGACACACATTGCACACTTATCCTCTTAAGCCCAAAATATTCCACGGCCACGTACTTCGACTCGGACCGTCAGTCGAAGAAAGACTACACAAATATCAAGAAAGTTCTTGATGATGTTCTCCCCGGCTACGCCAAATCTGGAGGCACCTTCACCAGGCCAGTTCGTAAGTACGGCAAGCACGTGTTCGCCCACAATACGACGTTCTGCTGCGTCAAGCAGCCGCCTGGCGGTCAGAAGGATGCCTACTACGCCCTCCATCACATGCGGGCGATCGTACGGGACCATAATCACCTTCTGCTACCAAATAATCTCAAAGATTGGGCCGCGAGCTTGTCGGCAATCCAGGACGCGGACATCAGACAAGAATTCTTTCGCATCCAGTCGGAGTTTGCGGAAATCATCCATCAAGATGTCCTTCGTACCTCGGGGCAGTTCAACCTCAGAAATCAACCGTCCAACAGTGAGATAGACACAACTCTACAAATGCAGGCTGACAACGCCCGCGATTTCATGACCATCACGAGAGACGGCGGCTTCATCCACGCTTCGGTCCCTTGAGTCGAGTCGAAAGTAGTGATGCTATGTGTAGTTCTGAAACATCGATTGGCTCATGTTGTAATTAAACTTTAATGAACTTGTATGTCTCTTTGGTTTGGACAGTCGTTCAACTTAGATGTAATCGATGCTATTAATGTCTTGCTTTTCTCTTCCGATCCTTTTGTTGCATACTTATATATTGCTTATGTATTGTCTACGAATTGCTACTAACGTTTTGTTTGGCTAGTGCATAGAGATGCCGTCGTATGTCGTGTACAAGGGTAAGGTTCCCGGAGTCTACGACGACTGGGAGGAGTGTCGGAGACAGGTTCACCGTTTCAGCGGTAACAGTTACAAAGGGTACACCACTAGGGCGGAGGCGAAATCTAGATACGCGCGCTATCTAGCGGGAGAGAGGAGGGAGCGTTGGAGGAACCGGATGAAGACCAGTTTCATCGCGATTATGCTCATCGTGATGACCGCAGCTCTCTTCTATGTGATGGTAGTTTAGATGATCGATATCGACTTGTAATGTGAAGACAAACTCGCTACTCGCGGTCTCGAGACTTGTAATGTTCTATCTTTGTTCGGTCTTTTGAATTCGGAGACTAATACGATGAATTGTATTCGGAGACTAATCTTCTATTGTATTCGATGAATCTGCTGTTGCTGTGTAGTGCTGTCTATATTCTGTCCAATAATATATTTTGTAACCTTTGAAAATATCAGAAAAAAAAAATAATCCCTAATATTCATACTAGTGGCGCACCACTCAGCACACTAATGGCGCACTGCAAAAATGACACTAATGGCGCATCACCCACTAGTGCGCCATTAGTATGCCAAAGCACATGGGTACATATGGCCCCTCGGAGGCATACTAATGGCGCACGGTGGGCTATACTAATGGCGCACTGCGTGGTGCGCCATTAGTTAATGGCGCACCATGGATGCGCCATTAGTATTTAATTCTAATGGCGTGGTGCTAGTGGCGCACCAGTAGTGCACCATTAGTAGGCAAAACTGGTGCGCCACTAGCAGGCCTTTTCCTAGTAGTGGAAGGATTTTCTGGTCAGAGTAAGACTTCGTATTCCCACATATAGGGCATGGACAACACATAAAACCATTCTGCTTGTTTGCCTCAGCCACTTCGAGAAAATTATGCACGCCCTTAATGTACTCGGAGGTGTGTCTGTCACCGTACATCCATTGCCGGTTCATCTACGTGCATTATATATAATTAAGTGTGTCAAAAATCATTACAGAACATCATGAATAGATAAGTGACCAAATTAATAGAAGTTCATCATCACATTAAAACCAAAGTACATACATAGTTCTTATTGAACAACATATAGCTCTCCAGAGCATCTAATTAAACCATACATTGAAACTATGTAAAACATTTCAATGCAACAACAAATACGATCATAATCGCAACCAAGGTAACAATTGATCCAACGGCATAATGATACCAAGCCTCGGTATGAATGGCATATTTTCTATACTTTCTAATCTTTAAGCGCATTGCATCCATCTTGATCTTGTGATCATCGACGACATCCGCAACATGCAACTCCAATATCATCTTCTCCTCCTCAATTTTTTTTCCTTCAAGTAATTGTTTTCTTCTTCAACTAAATTTAAACTCTCGACAATAGGGTCGGTTGGAATTTCCGGTTCACATACCTCCTAGATAAATAAAATCTATGTCACGTTGGTCGGCATAATTGTCATAAACAATAAATGAACCAAATAGTTATAAAATAAATATATACCACATCCGAATCATAGACAGGACGAGGGCCGACGTGGGAGGATACCAAAACCATCGCACTATATAATAACAAACAATAATGAAAGTAAGAAAGTTATACAATTATCTATCTAAATCATACAAGTAAGAATTTTTCTCTTTTAGAAAGAAGATAAGAACAAGAGGCTCACCACGATGGTGCCGGCGACGAGATCGGCGCGGGCGATCGACGACGGTGAAGACGGGGACGGGACGTGACGGACCGCTAAACCTAGACAAATCTTGAGGAAAATGGAGCTTGGATCAGGTCGAGCTTGGAGAGAAGAAAGCTTAAGTAGTGTGGCTCGGGCATTTCATCGAACACCTCATGTGCATTGGAGGTGAGCTAGAGCACCACAAAGCCCTCCCCTAGCCGGCCAGAAAAAACAGAGTAGTGGAGTGCTCTGCTCGCGGGCGAGGGGGTATATATAGGCACAACATTGGTCCCGGTTCGTGGTTGGAACCGAGACCAAAGGGTGGCCTTTGGTCCCGGTTCCAGCCACGAACCGGGACCAATGGATGTGGGCCAGGAGCGAGGCCCATTGGTCCCGGTTCGTGTCTGGAACTGGGACCAAAGGGTCCGGACGAACCGGGACCAATGCCCCACGAGGCCCGGCCGGCCCCCTGGGTCCCGGTTCATGACTGAACCGGGACTAATGGGCTGGGTATGCCTGAACCAAAGCCCTGTTTTCTACTAGTGATCAACTTTAGCTCATAAACTGGATGGCAAATGCTAATTCTGATGGGGCTTTTGCCACTTATTGTTTTATGGTTGTCTAGATAGCTGATGGCATGCTTCTTTCTTGCTAATTGTCAATTCTTTTGTACAGGGTCCCTCAGCTACTTATGATTTGCTAGACAATGAGAGTATGTAGATAGCATGTATGGTTTCTACATTGTTTTGCGCAGGTTGAGATGCATCACATGATGTTTTCCTTTTACATTTTTGAGTATTACAGAGTCCTTTCTTTTTCCACAAGGGGCAGTAGCTGTGCCATTTGATTTGAAGGACAAAGAGTTGATCACAAAGGGGTAGCATTCAGGATATATACACAAAAGAGTATAGAACCAAATTATATGATGTAATTGATCACTATTTTTATTAACTTCTCCTGTACACAATGTTCACGAGTTCATGTATTAAGTACATTTTATTGTGTCACTTGTGTTTACTTTTTTTTTAATGCAAGTTTACAGCTACTCGGAGTTCCTAATTTTAGACACAACTATCTTGACCTACCAATGATCTAATTTGTGGCTTTATTACCTTAAGAAAATATTTGCATTTAATTTCCTTTATATATAGGGGTATAGGTTCTTACCAAACGTACTCAAATATACGGTTATTGAAAAAATGCAAATATTTTCAACACGAACATGGTTTTAAATGGGTCTTTGCGCCATTTGGCGCAACCGGTCATCTAGTGTATACTCAAGGTGGGAAGGTGTAGAGCATGGATAAGTGAGGGAAGAAACCAAGTCGAGAACATTATTATTTTTCCTATACAAAACGAGGCCTAAACGAAAATGGCAACTGAGCTCATCCGCAAGCAATCCAGACAGAAGAAATCCATGCCGGCCACATGCTCTCTCGCAGCTGCCTCGATTGCATAAATGGTTAGCTGTTCTACCAAGCTACGGGCGAGCAAGTAATCGGTCACACTCTGTAAACGATGGATATCTCAAGTTTCCTAGCTCCTCCTCCTCCTTCCTGCTGTCAACCAACCGCAACCCCGAGGAAAGGCGGCTCAAGCTGCCGCCGGGCCCGAAGCGGGTGCCGGTGCTCGGCAACCTGCACCAGCTGGGCCCTCTGCCGCACCGCAGCCTGTGCGACTTGGCCCCGTCGTGCTGCTCCGCCTCGGCGCGGCGGCGACGGCGGTGGTGGTCTCATCCGCGGCGGCAGCGTGCGACATGGTGCGGTCCCACGATGCTGACTGCTGGAAGATGGTCCGGTCCCACGGCGTTTGCTCCTGCGCCGGTGCGGAGATTGGGAGGTAGTCCAGGAGCGGATGCAGATTGTCATTTGCATCGGCGGCATCTGGAAGATGGTGGATCGTGTGCTGGGGTTCGTGGTTCGTGGATGGCTGGTGTGGTTTTCTCCTCCAGTGTCTTAGTCATATGGGGGTGCCAGATCTGGAGTTCGATCGCGTGTCCAGGTTGTTGCCCCGGTCTGATTCGTTCAACGGTAATTGTTTCGTCTTTGACGAGCCACCTTGAAGGTCCGCAAAGCTGCATATCAGCGATGGAGCCGCATCGAGCTCGGGTGTGAAGGTGATCCTTCATTTTCTTTCTTTGGTGGCTGCTGTGGTGGTGCCAGAGGCAGGTGACGGTCGTTGATGTCTAAGTTCAGAGGATTCTTCGGTCTTGATTGTAATTTTACTTCTTGGTTGTCATTTCTTTGTGCAAAGGCTAACATTCTATTGTCTTTTCAATGTTTGTGCGTGACTTATACTATGATCCTTATGATATACTCCTTTCGTTCCAAACTATAAGTCTTTCTAGTGATTTCAACAAGTGACTACATATGGAGCAAAATGAGTGAATGTACGCTATAAAATATGTCTACATATATTCGCATGTTGTAGTCCATTTGAAATGTGTAAAAAAGACTTATATTTAGGAACGAAGGGAGTACTAATAATAATAATCGTCTATCCAAACGTAATCAAAACAGAATAAAAAAATCTTCTATTTGTAGATTGTCTTAGATTTACTTAGATACGAAGGTATCTATCTAACAATAAATATGTCTGGATATATTCCACATGTGGTAAACAATTTAAACTATTCAAATGTACTTTTGAAATAGTTTGAATCGTTTACCACATGTATCACATGGTATTTTAAATGTACTTATCCTAATACTAAATGAGCAGTTTTGCTAGAACTCATCTAGCTGAGTTTTAGTTATGTCTCATTCACTTTTATAGCCATTGGATGTATATTATAAAATGCGTGTATGCTGACGTGGGTTGTAGTACTACTTTAATATGTTTTTGTTTTTCAGGTGAATTAGACCAAATTATATCTCATCTATATGAGTCCTACGCACTCCCCTAAATGAGACACGTATTATACCATGAAAAAGAAAACCTCTAGAGTGCCAGCCACGGAGCCACCCACTTTATAAACCCCCCACCGTCCGCGATCGAGCAGCAACACCTCGTGGGTGAGAGCGTACTAAACCTCCCTCGAGACGATGTCACTTTGGCAGTTCCTCCTCCTAGCCTGCCTCCTCCTCCCCGTCGTCTCCTTCCTGCTGGCAACAAAGCGCTGCCCTGACGAAAGGCGGCTCAAGCTGCCGCCGGGCCCGAAACGGGTGCCGGTGCTCGGCAACCTGCACCAGCTGGGCCCTCTGCCGCACCGCAGCCTGCGCGACTTGGCTCGGCGGCAAGGCTCCGTCATGCTGCTCCGCCTTGGCGCGGCGACGGCGGTGGTGGTCTCGTCCGCGGCGGCAGCGCGGGACGTGGTACGTTCCCACGACGTTGACTGCTGCAGCCGGCCCGCGTCGCTGGGCCCCGCGCGGCTCTCCTACGGACGCAAGAGCATCGCCTTCTCACCCTACGGTGCCTACTGGCGCAACATGCGCAGCCTTTTCGCCGCAGAGCTCCTCGGCGCGCGCGGCGTCAGAGTCACATGGGCTGCGCGACGGGAGCAGGTGAACAGGCTCATGGCCGCCCTGGGCGACGCGGCGGGGCCGGTGTCATTGGACGAGCATGTGTTCCGTGTCGCCGGCGGCATCATCGGCACGGTGGCGTACGGGGTGTGTGCGGCGCGGCGTTTGAGGGCAAGTACGAGCGGTTCCAGCACGTCCTAGAGGAGGCCATGGACATGGCGGCCAGCTTCTCTGCCGAAGACTTCTTCCCCACCGCCGCAGGCTGCCTCGTCGACCGGCTCGCCGGCATCGTCGCGCGACGAGAGAGGATCTTTAGAGATCTTGACGCCTTCTTTGAGGCAGTGCTAGAGCAGCACTTGGATCCCGCGCGCCCCAAGCCGGAGAGCGGCGGCGACGACCTGGTGGACGCCCTTGTCCGAATCTGCGATGAGCACGGCTTCACGAGGGACCACGTCAAGGTTGTCCTCCTGGACGTGTTCCTCAGCGGCGTCGACACGAGCTCCACGACGATCCTGTGGGCGATTTCGGAGCTGATCCAGAAGCCGCGGGTGCTGAAGAAAGTACAGGAGGAGATACGGGCCGCGGTCGCTGGCAGCGGCAACGGCGAGCAGCGGGTGCGGCCAGACGACCTGCCGATGCTGACATACCTGAAAATGGTGGTCAAAGAGACCCTGCGGCTGCACCCGCCAGTGACGCTGCTTCTGCCGCGGGAGACGCTGCGGCGGGTGCAGATCGGTGGCTACGACGTGCCGGCGGGGACGCGGGTGCTGGTGAACGCGTGGGCCATCGGGAGGGACCCCGCGAGCTGGGGGCGGGACGTGGAAGAGTTCGAGCCGGAGAGGTTCTTGTCCGGCGGGAGGCACGGCGAGGTGGACTTCCGCGGCGCTCACCTAGAGCTGATGCCATTCGGCGCCGGCCGGTGGATCTGCCCCGGACTGGCCATGGGGGTGGCGAACGTGGAGTTCACGTTGGCCAACATGCTGTACGACTTCGAGTGGGAGCTGCCGGAGGGGACGGTGGCGGAGAAGGTGAGCATGGAGGAGGCCGGCCGGCTGACCTTCCACCGCAAGACGCCGCTGGTCCTCATGCCCACCCCGTACGTACCGCCCGAGAGAACCACAGTGTGACCAGCGCGCTCTGGCAGAGTCCCTGTTACCCATGTCATTTAACTTCTTCAACTCAGTGGTCAGTGCTAGTTTGGTACTCCAGTTGGTGAGATCTTCGTGAAGAATAAATTTCAGAGAATAATACGGGGTGTTCAACGCAAGTGAGCATTTTGTGGTTCATTAATCATTATTCGGTCATTTTAGCTCATTATTCTGCCATTTGTTTTCAGTATATTGGTATGCAAAACTTAGTGATTTTCACTGTTGCAGTTATGCTCATGCAGTATCCAGTTTGCTTTTGCTCATATTTCTCTCTGTATTATTATTGCACCAATTTTAAGTTACTTATGTTCTTAGGGCATCTCCAATGGCAACCCGCAAAAAACCTTCCGCATCCATTCACGGACAGGGAGACCAGTCCACAGACACGGATACGGGAGGTCGACATCCAACCGTAGCTGCATACATCCAGCCTTCTGGATTTTTTTCCCAGTCCGCACGACCAAGTAGCCAGATGCAAAGGGCATATAAATTCAAATAGCCGCATGCAGCGGTAGTTAAAATTTAAAAAAATTCAAATATTTTATATCCCAACATTGTTGTCCTCTTTCACCGCCCACTGATACTCAATCAGATCCTCCTTGAGCTGCTCGTGAGTTGGTCGGCGCCGAATTTGTTGATGCATTTAAATAAACTCCTCAAATGTGACCGGATTCTGGTCCGGAAGTTGGATAGGATCACCCATGTTCTCAAATTCCAGAGCTGCGGCAGCATCGTCACCCTCATCCTCGACGATCATGTTGTGCATGATCGCACAACATGTCATCACCTCCCACAAGGTCTTCGGATCCCATTGTTTTGCAGGTCCACGGACAACCGCAAAACGGGCCTGAAGAACTCCAAATGCCCTCTCGACATCCTTTCTAGCTGCTTCTTGTCTTTGAGCAAAGTGGGCCTTTTTCTGGCCAACTGGGTTTGAGATGATGCTGACAAAGGTAGCCCATGGAGGATAGATACTGTCAACCAGATAGCAGCCCATGTTGTAATCATGTCCATTGACAGTACAGTGGCAAGGAGGAGCTTTTCCTTCAGTCAGCCTCGCAAACAGCGGCGATCGTTGCAGCACATTCATGTAATTGTGAGACCCGGGCATGCCAAAGCCAAAGATCTTGTGATGCAACTGCTTTAAGAATGACGATGGGCTTCTTAACATGACCCTGATATTGCCCTTGTAAAGCCTTCAGGCAGTTCTTCCATTTTCAATGCATGTAGTCAAGAAATCCAAGCAAACATGGCCACCCTCATACTTCTAAGATTGCCAGGAGCCTCTCAGTGTCTGCCACAGTTGGTTCTCTCAGCTACTGAGGTTCGAACATCTCGACCACGACAGTTGCAAACCTGACCATGGCATCTCTGCATGTGCTCTCAGACATCTGTAGGTACTCGTCCCATGAATCAGCGGCTGTGCCATATGCAAGCATCCGGAGTGCAGCCGTGCACTTCTGGTAACCATAGAAGCCAATTTTTCCCACGGCGTCCTTCTTCAGGATGAAGTAGTCATCGTAGGACCAGACGCCATGCATGGTACAAATGATCAAAGATGGTCTTGTGCATCCGAAAACGCCGAGCACTCGATGACCCTTGATCAAGCCCCTGAAATTGAGAACATGCTCCTCCGCACGCTCCACGACTTCAAGGACCGCCTGCATCATCGTCATCTCATTGGAGTATTCCTTCTTGTCCGACGAGCCACCAGAGGACTCAACATACTGCTCGTATATGTACTCCAAATCGGAGTCCATTGCTATAAACAAGAAGGGACAACCGTTTTCAGCTCCGGCGATTCATCGAACAATTGCCGGGCATGGTAGAGGGTGGAACCTGGCGGGGCGGTAGGAGGACAGGGGGTTGAACAGAGATGGAGGAGAAGCAGCGGGGAGCCCTGCTGGATCGCCGGAGGTGACGGAGACGCAGATTTCCGGCAGGGGTGTGGCTTGGTGGCCAGGGTGATCGAGTGACGGCGACGGCAAGAGAGAAAGTAGGAAGAAGAGAAAATGAGGAGTATGGAGTCGTGGAGTCCGGGAAGGGTTTTCGGTGGGCCTGGGGGTGTCGGATTCGTACGTTTCGCGTGTCCGGACTCCCGCAAACCTCCCCCACTTTTGTCTCTATTTTGTGGGAGAAATCATGTCAGTACCGCCCCGCGGACTGATACAAGGCCGCGTTGGATGGCTTCCGCGGTCCGGACGGTTGCAGGAGGTCTACGTGTCTGCCTTGGAGATGCCCTTTGGTTACAGTCTATTCTTTCATTCCATGTTTTTTAAGGTACCAACCCAGCTTCAGTCATCTTTTCTCTCTCTCCTTTTTCTCTTCCTTCTTCAGTCACAGCGAGTCTTTAGCCTTCAGTATTTCTTCTTTTTGTCTTGTGCATTCTTCTTTGTTAACTTTTTGTTGTCTCATTTTGCATCATTTAGTATTTTATATGTTATTCATTCTTTTCTCATAATTCTTCATTTATGTATTTGCCTTGTTTTTTTAAAAAAATTGTCGGGGGGGTGTGTGGAAGGGGGGACTCCCCACCCTGAATATATTTCAAAAACGGTTTAGAGTTTACAGAGGTCATAGAGAGGAAATCACGCCACAGACCGGCGTGTTCCATCAGCGTTTCCGTCTCTAAACTTTTACAGTGCTATTGGCATCAATCTCTAAACTTTGGAAAACTTTCTTGTTCCGAGCATCCTAAAGTTTCCAAAGGATGAGTAGAAGCATGAAGCGGCGGACTGGTGTGGGCAGCACATCAGGGATCATGGTGTTGTAGAAGTCAGCAGTAGGGTTGAACCGAGGTCGAATCCCGGTGATACGCCAAACCCTACGAGCGGCCGGACAGGTGAAGAACAGGTGGTTGCAATCCTCCACCGCGTGGTCGCATCTTGGGCAGGTCTCGTAGCTGAGAATTTTCCTCTGGTGGAGGTTCTTCCTAGTGTTCAAGCGGTCTAGGTAAAACAACCACCCGAAGATCATCACCTTCTTCGGCACCCTAGAGTCCCAAATCTGAGTGAGTGGGGGATCTGCGAGCTGCATGTTCAGAGCCGCATAAGCCCCGCGTGGGGTGAAGCTGTCGCCATTAAGAAGCTTCCGCATGTCCGGTTCCTGCGAGGTAGTTACACCCTGCAGCATAGAGTTTTGAGAAGCAAGTTCTGTGATCGCAGTAGAGGCTAGCCGATTACAAAGAGCAAGCTCGATCCCATCCTATGAAATAGTGGCTACCATAGCATTTTGGTTTCTGTGGTGGAAAAAGAGAGCCGGGAAAACTACAGCCAAGGACTGGGGCTGCAGCCAATGATCTAGCCAAAAGAAGGTGGATTGATCGTTACCAATGTAACGCTGTGAAATCTCTCTCAGGCATAGCACTAGCAATGGAATGGAGCCAGACTGTTCGCTGGCTATTGATATGCTCAGCGAGCACATGCTTAATAGGTCGCCGGTTGCCGCGATAGTACAGGAAGCGAAGCAGCTTCTCAAGTGTGAACGTGAGTACTCAGAGCATCTCCGATCAGACGCGCGATATTAGCGCCGCGTTAGAAAAATCGGGTTTTTTTTTTCGCGCGCAGCCGTTCCGGGCGCTCCAGCGGAGGCGCAAAAAACGCGTGCGCGGCATAACTGGTTCAGCGCGCGGAGCGAAACGGCATCGCGCGCCGCTTATTTTGTGCGCCCGCTCGCGCGCTACACACTCGAGCGCCCCCACCTACCGCCATATCCAGGCGCTGGCGCCGTCGCCCGCACCTCCCCATTTGCTCCGGCCACCCGACGGCGCTTCCTCGGCCTATCCCCGCGCTGCCGCTGCTTCCTCCACCTTCCTCTAGTCGCCGCCGCCCCTCGAGCACGCCATTCGTCCGACGAACGGCGCCCGGCCGCCCACTGCCGCTCGGCGCCCACTAGATGTTTGACAAAACGCTTGCAAGGTATGTATTGCCGACAAAACGCTTGCAAGGTATGTATTGCCGACAAAACGTGCCGAAACGCATGATGATCTTCAGAATGATCTAATCGAGGAATGGTGGGCATGGAATGGCCGACAAAACGCTTGATGATTTGTATGTTTGATGTTGTACGTTTGATGTTGTATTGTTGAACTATTTATTGTATTGTAAGATACACTATTTGTTTGAGTTGTAATAAAATTGAACTATTTATTATTGATTTATTTTTTATGTGTTTGATTTTCTTGGTTTTGTTTGGAGTGACATATGTTGTTTGTGCTGGGCGCGCGCGCCGTTTTTTTACAGCGACTGCTGGAGCGGCTCGCGCGCGGTATATTTTGCAGCGGTCGCTGGAGCCAGCGCTGAGCTGCGCGTAAAAGCTGGCTATTTCGGCGCTGTAAAGGTTTTTTTAGCGCTTCACGCGTTGCGCGCATGTTGGAGATGCTCTCATTCGCACATATATGTAGGGGACAGAACAAGGTTACTCACCCACTTACCAAACTAGTTGACCCGTTGCGTCAAATGGCGCAGAGATCCGCTAAAGCCATGTTGTCGATGAAAATAGATTGATTTTGCGGGGACATATTCGATATTGATAGTAGAAAGCTCTTTGTTAGGTCATGCTATATTAAAAATATGTTTATCACGCTGAGAAGTCTCAGTTAAAAAAAACATATTTGTATAACATGCATAGACCAGCTAAGGAAGCATTTTTTTTAGTTGAAAATATGGTTATCATGATAAGAAATCTGAGTTTGAAAAAAACTCATATTTGTATAATATGTATAGACCAGTTAAGGATGTACTTTTTTTAACAGTGTTTGCACTAAACTTTTATTTTCCATGTGCACGAAAAAAATCTCTCTGTGTTGTGCATATGAAGGCATAGGTATTTGAACGGCCCATATGCTACCTAGCCCGGTCCAAGAACAATTCTTTGAGTGGCCTATCCGGAGTAGAACATCATTTTCTTCCTCCGCTCCTCCTTCGAGCGAGAGAAGCGTACTCAAGTGGCGAGATTTCTCCTTTCCTATTATTTCAAATTTCTCTGCATGCAAGGTAATAACACAAATGGCCCATTACGCCAAATAGCGCAATGTCCATTTCAAACATGGAAGTGTTTTGAAAATTAAATAATTTTTAGCACAAAGGAACAGTCCAGACTTGAAACAACGGATGCAACCACTTTACCAATTCAAACCCTCAACCATTTATGATTATGATGTCAAATGGCACAAGGGGTCAATTTATACTTTAATTGAAATGTGTTTCATTTGTTCTTTACAAAGTGTTAGATACAATTTCACTGCACATAAGAATTTTCAAGCTCGATTAAAAAGGTATTTTCAAGCATACAAACCACAACTACACAACACGAATGTAAATATATATGACTGAGTCATACTTCCTAATACAAAAGCAGCGAATGGACTGGTAATAAGTAGGCCTGTTTCAGAAAGATTGTGGTAAATTACAGTTCATTAATTACATGCAAAATGTTTTTGCTTCGGAGCAGAACACTGATCTATCTTTGTGTTCATATCCTTTTCTTTGCAGAGCGGGAGTGTGATGCCTTGCTCCTATTAATGGCTCTTGCCTACAATTTTTGAACAATCTAAATTAGTTAATTCAAAGGGAAATCCGAAGTGGGGAGTACTTCACCAATATCGTTAGAAAGTTTATGAGGGAAAAGAAAACGATGTAACTTTCAAAAGCGAAGGTAAGAATGAAGTACATAGTATTGCAGCTGGGAAAGTAGGAACATGAGCCGCGACATGCTTCAGAAAAATGGTCGAGGTTCCCTGATCCTAGTAACATGATCTGCGATTATTTTGTCAGGGACTGATGGCTGTATATAATTTTCACAAGCAACATCCCCTATGTGACAACCTACCTTCGATCACAAAGCTATATAATCTATATAATGGACAAAAATAGAGCTTTCGATAACCTGCATACCTATTTTTCCTACCATAGTGTGATGAGGCTTTGAAACTGCACATACCGGGATTTTCATGGGACCATTCAGGACTTTGAAAAAAGATACAAAAACTGCATTCAGCTCCTCCGTCTAAGGCTACCTTAATAATAAACCAATACTTCATAATAGAACAATCTGAAAATCTTATATGAGAACAATGCAAATTAATCTTGCAGCACCTCCTAAAACTATAAAAGCAACGGTGACTCTTCTTCTGCGCAATATTATATCCCAACTCTATACCTACGTCAAGCAATGAAGAAATGGTTATACCTGTAGATCCACCAATGGAGCAGCATCAGGCTAGCGAACATATCTTTGACCATCCAAGGTGAAGAATGCACAACTGTCAGACAGCAACACTGGCCCTATCACACCATAACTATGCATTCTACATATACTTCTTCAATAGTAGTTGATGCAGTCCATTGATTCCGCCACAACAATCAAACCAATGAAGGCAGAGTCCCTTGCTCGGAATATCCTACTTCTTTTAGCTCCTCATAGCTTGCATTTGATTAGTCCACTGAAAAAGAAAGCAATCGTTAAAAAGGAGAAAGTTAAGAAAGGTGCTCCTAACAGAAGTATAAAAGAAACAAATTAGACACCAACACCTTGTCTTTTCTATTTGACACCCATTGTCTTTTCTATTAGACACTAACCCATTGTCTTTTCTATTAGACACTAACAGAAGTATAAATGAACTCATGAGAAACGCTTACAACAGTATTCAGAACAAAAAAACTAACACTTTCATAATGGAGCAAGAATATACAACTTCAGAGAGGAAATTAGGACAGGTGTAACACATCAAACTAACCTATACATTTTGTTTTTGTGTCTATATATACAAAAGAAAACATTCAAATAATGATCTGCAAGACATAAACATTAAGCTGAAAGGTTCATCATTATAACTATATTTTGGGCTAGTAACCTACTAATATATCAGTTCTACCAGCGGCAAGTCTGAATATGTGCAGGCAATACTGTACTCCCAACAAAATGCATGTTCCCCGAACTGGAAGTATAAATCTTGTTGCATTGGTCAGTATGGCACCATAGTGATGCCTGAACTCTTGCACTGAAAAGTTTTAGTCTATACCTAATAGCAATAGGCAAGAAATTATTTTTACCAAAAAATGTAAACACAGAGGTTTGGTTTGTTTTAGACATGGTCCGAGAGGAATGAAGTATCAGGAATTCAGGATTGTGACAATAGTTTTAGAACACAGTTCAGTATAACCGATAAAAAGCTTAGTAAAAGCAGCCATATCTAAAGCTTACTAAAAGCAGCCATATCTTCACTTCTTAAAAGAATGTCTTTTCTCAACCTCTCTGTTTTCTAAAGGATACTTCCTCTCAACAAAATACATGAAAAAAATGTGCACAGAATCTTACCCATATGCATGGCAACTATAAATCCTGTACCAGAGTACACACCATAAGCCAAAGTGTATTAAGGATAATGAGATAGGGAGAACTTGAGAGAAGAAGATGGCACCTGTACTGGTAGCATTGAGGGAGTCAAAAAAACAGTATCAGCACATCTCCGTTCAATTTTTAGCATACGAAATGCTACACATAAAACATGAACTAAGAAGAATGAACATGCTACTTCTAGATCCATGGACGTGCAAGCACCATGGAGTAAAATCGCACAAAGGAAATAAAAAAAATACATAGTAGGAGCAAGAGGAGGAGGGGCATGAGGAGAGCAGAGCATGGGATTGGAAAAAGGAGCTGACGTGCAACCAGAAGGGAAGAGACGAGGACGCATCACCTTGCAGGACGCGTCGTCAGCAAGGAAGAGAGGAAGAGGATGTCCTGCATCTCTGCTTCTTCGACCCACCGCCGACCTCCTGGCAATCCCCTGCTCATCCACCCCCACGACGGCGCCGCCCTACCCTCCCACGGTGAGTGCCAGGGCCATGGCTGGGCCGAGCCACCTCCCTCGTCGGAGGAGGCTGGTGATGTTCGGCAGCACCGCCGCCATAGCCGGGCCGAGTTGTGCGGAGATGCCGGTTAATTAGGCAGGCGGAAACGAGAACGAAAATGCAGTCGACCAGAGAGATCCATGTACACTTACGTAGAAGGAAGTGATGGCCTGGCGGACTCGCCGGCGACGAGCCTGGCGTCGAGATCGAACCGCCGGAAGAGGTAACGGTCCTTGGACTCCAGCCTGGACCCCGTCTCCCGGTCCAGCGCCAGCTCCACCACCCGGCCGTCGTCGAAGTCCCGGTGCAGGCTCCAGGCGGCCTTCAGGGCTGCCGCCGCCCGCATCGCCGCCGCCACGGCCACGGCCAGGAGCCGCCAGAGGGAGCCGCGCAGCATCTCTCTCTGAATTTTTGAAATGGGGTGGCGATCGATGGCGAGACGTCACGAGAAAGTGAGAGGAGTGGGGCGACGGGGGCTCAAGGGACACAATGACGGGGGCCCGCTGGAAGAAGCAGAAACCCTCGCTCTGCTCCTTCCCTGCTGGCCTCGCCATTGCCGTCCTCTTCGGCCTCCTCCTTTCCCTTGTCGTCGGCATCCTCCCCTCCCCTACAGGTCCACCCCACCATCCCTGCTCCCCCACGATGATGGCCCGAGACCCGATCCGGAACATGACGGCAGGGAATGGGAGAGGAGGAGGCGAGCAGAGAGATAGGGCCGGCGGCGTGGGTCGGGGAGAGGAGGCGGCTGCGAGTGAGGAGCGAGGAGACGGATGTGCGATTTTTCTTCTCGTGCGCTCGTGAGTCTAGGGTTGGCCTCTCTCTCCTCCTCTGATGAGACACAACGCTAACCCGCTAATTGACATACATGTGGGCCAACAGCCAACGAGGTCCACCCGTCATAGCGTGGATGGGTAGCGGTGGATGTGCACACATCCTGCTGGAACGCACGTCGCGCGCGGTGTGGGAGGACACGCGGACGGGATTGGAGGACCAAGGAGTCAGCCAGGCCCTCTCTTCTTGGCAGACGAAACACAACCTCCCATGGGCCACACCCCACCAAGACGAGAGACAGACACGTAGGACCAATAGAAAACAAGCCCCACCTGTCATGGGCTGATGCAGAAAAGCGAACATCGACTCCAGCCGCAGGATGCACGTCCCACATGCGGCGCGTGCGGAGAGCAGTTGGCCAACCCGCACATGGGCCCTGGCGTGAACGACGCAGAGGAGACTGACGACGTGCGAGAAGTGGTTGACCCGAGGAAATACCTTATCCCGTGAGACGTGAAGCCAGTGCAGCCGACAAGCGGGACCAGCAGCATCACCGACCCACCCGTCATCAGGACAGCACAAGCGCGGGTGCACAAGCGCAGGTGCACAAGCGCCAACCAACCCCTCTGCGGCTCAGCGCCTGAGGAGACGCGCGACGCGCCAAGAACGACTCGCCCGAGGAAATTCAACCCAGCCAATGGAGGATCATGTTGAGCCCACCAGTCATCGTGCACCACGAAACAACGCTGGGTCAAAAAATGTTGTAAAAATCAAACGGCCAGTGCAGCTGCGTTGACCTGACCAGCCAGATCGAACGGCTAAAATCGAAGGAAAACGAGGGAGCGTCGGGAGAGCGAGTTGCCCAATATCATTATTGGTTTAAATGGGTAGATCATCCTATCACACGGCTGCTCCGCCATGGACCAGATGAGATAAAACACCTCTGTCAGAAGGACTAATGAACCACCTTGATTGAATGAAAGCTCTATTTTCACAAAAAAATTATATGCACTACATGGTGGGCATCATCAAAGAATATAAAGTAGACTCTTAGAGCAACTCCAACGGGACGATCCATTTCGTCCGCGGGCGTCCGTTTGGGTCGGCGCGGACAGAAAAGTCGGCCCAACGCGCCGACCCAAACGGACACGCGTCCACTTTTCGTCCGCCTGCCGACCCATTTTTTGGCCGGATTTGCGTCTGCGCGGACACGAGACGGACGCGCGCGCGCTCGCCTTCTCCTCCCCCGGGCCCGCTGGTCGGTGGCGGCCTCCACCATTTCCCTCCATTTCCCCCCAAAAACCCTCCCGCCCGCTCGCACTCCCGCCCCCCGCCATGGACGACGACCTCGACGCCACCGCCGGCCTCGCCTCCCTCGCCTCGTCCGGCATGACGACCGCGCCCTCCGGCAAAGGCAAGCCTCGCGCCCCCCGCAAGACCGCCGCCACGCCCAAGCCGAAGAAGACGCTGACGCCCGAACAGTGGGCAAGTGAGTCGGCCAAGAGGAAGGGCCGGAGGCACGCGGCGGACGCGAGGGACGAAGCGATCGCGGCGGCCGCCGTCACCATCGTCGTGCAGCAGGAGGTCACGAACGCCCGCGTCGCGGCGGCAACGAGGGAGGCGCTACATATGCTAGGGTTAAACCCTAGCCAGCACGGCCTCGTCAACGCCGCCGTGGCCGCGGCCAGCACCGGCTCATTCGCGTTCCCTCGAATGGTGCTACCGGACTTGCCCCGCGCGTCGTCTTGCACCCCGATGCCCGGCTTCCACGTCTACCCGCAGGCCTCTCGCCTCTCCGGGGAGTGCTCGCCCGACGTGAGCGTGGTGGCGCCTTCCATGCCCACGCCCGCACCCATCGACCTCAACGCCACACCGGTGGCCGGTGGCTGGTCATCCGGAGGCGCGAGGAAACGCGCGCGGCACATGCGAGCCGACGTGCTGCCGGGCGCACGCAACCTGTTCGACGGAATGCCAGCCTCCGACGACGACGAGTACATGCAAAACATCATCTTCGAGGGTGGTGCGCCGGCCGCTGGCGGTGCCGCCAGGGCCTGCTACGATCCCGAAGAGACACAAAGCCAGGACGGCCGAGGGGCGTTCACGCCGTCCACCTTTGATCAAGATCATGCGGCCTTCATGCATGATCAGGTCGGCCTGGACCTGGACGGCTTCCCACTCGACCACGAGTTTCCGGAGGACTACGGGCAAGAGGAAGAGGACGAGTGCGACATCGAAGAGGAGCCTTTGTTCGAGGACGAGCTCTCCAACCAAGCCGCCGGGGCGAAGCCGAAGCGCAAGAGCAAGCGGACCAAGGCATACACGGCGGCCGAGGACAAGCTCCTTTGTGAGTGTTGGAGGGACATTGGGCAAGACCCCAAGGTCGGCGCCGAACAAAAGGCATCAACACTTTGGATTCGTGTCCACCGTGAGTTCCATGAGCGCAAGAAGTTTCCGCCGTACCAATTCCAAAGCACGCGCGGGTGGGTGTACATTTCGAAGCGATGGAGGGTGATCCAACAAGAGTGTAACAAGTTTTGTGCCACTCTTGAGAGCGTCAAGGCCCGCCCTGTGAACGGCATCGGCATGCAAGACATGGTATGCTAGTAAGCGGCCCTCTTTTGTGTCATTCCGTTTATGCTTGCGTGTTTATTTGCATACCATTTGCCAATATGCTTGCATGAAATACATTTGTAGGCATTTCAAGCTTTGAAGGCGTTCAAGGTGCAACACAATGGCAAGTGCTTCAACCTCTCCCATTGTTTTAGGATCATCAAAGATGAGGAGAAGTTCAAGGCGCAATATGCCGCCCTCAAGTCGCGTGGGGGGAAGCAAGCCGTGGAGGAGGTTGGGGACGGCGAGAAGGCACGGCCGCGGGGGAAGACCAACTCCAAGAAGGAGGACAAGCGGGATGCGGCGTCGAACGCCTTGATCGCAAGCATGGAGGGCATGATGAGCAAGAAGGATTCAAGGGAGGAGGAGCGTCGGCGATACAAAGAAGAACAAATGAACGCCTTCATGGAGATCCAAAGGAGGAGCCTTTAGATGGATGCGGAGAAGCAAGCCAAGATGCTTGAGATGGAGGCAGAGAAGCAAGCCAAGATGCTAGAGATCGAGGCTGCCAACGCCAAGATCAAGGCAAAAGAAGTGGCTCTCGCGAGCATGATGATCGGAGTGGAGACCATGAAGGTGGATCTCAACACCGTGTTGCCAAGGAAGAGGCTGTGGTTCGTGAAGATGCAGGCCGACATGCTCAAGTTCGACGACGAGTGATCTATGGCGGCGAGCGCCATCCTTTTTTTTTTATGCCGGCAGGTGTGCTGGCATGACCACGGGGCCGCGGTGGCGTGGTCAAACTCAAGTCTCACCCCTTTTTTGTGTGCTGGCATGTGTGCCGGCCGCTGGCGAGTGCGTCAGCATGAACTGTGTGGTGTTTTTTGAAGCTGGCATTGTATGCCGGCATGAGACGACATGGCCGTTGGCATGATCTATGGCCGCGGGCCGTTTTTAAAAATTGCGTGCGGACATAAAATAGGTCGGCGCGTTGGGTGCACTGCCGATCCAAATCTAAAACAGGGCGGACGCCGGGCGGGCGGCCAACCCAAACGGACAAAAAGCAGACAAAAGCGCCGTCCGTTTGGATCGCCCCATTGGAGTTGCTCTTACACATGCATCACTATTTTTCACTTTTAATTTTTTCAGCTTTATGCACCGGACCATATTTTTCTCTCTCCAAGCACCCGTCTCCTGTCGAGGATCCCGCTACACTATCCAAACCTACTTTTTCTGACATTCGATCATACATGGTCTGCGGGACATCAACCTAGCTCTATGCATTGGCCTTGCCCTAAGGCGCCGACAGAAATCGAACCGAACACAACAAACGCAACAGAGAAAAAGTCGGCTAAATACGGACAGATGGGCTGGGCTGCACGTCTGCATCCTGTGTATTCAAATTGGGCCCAGGGTATGGTGAAAAACAACAAGAAAACCAGGCAGCTAAACAGAAACATGAGCCCTCTCATAAAAAAACACAACCGTCTTTCTTCATCGCGAGCAACCGCGATGTGAGATGCCCCGGGCGCCATGGCTCAAGATGGCAATGGGGCTCCGAAACCCGTGTCCCCGCGGGTTTTTACCCTATTAGGGGACGGGGATGGGTGTCTTTTCATCCCCGCAAGGCTGTTGTTGGGCACATTATACAACCCGATATGTTTCGTGGGTTTACACCCGTTTCAGTAATCCCCGAACCCAAAACCCGACAGTACCCGGCCAAGATATGCACATTGTTGGAGGAGTACAATCTTGAGAGTGATGATGATCATGGACAGCCATCTTCCTCATTGTTGAACCATGTATGGCTGAAATACACCCCTGTTTGTTGCTGAAATATGCTTATCTTTGTTGCTGAAATGGAGTATTGTATTGTGCTGAAAAATGCTCCTTGTAGCTGCTGTTATTGCTCTTTTTGCTCAAGTTATGCTGCCGAAATATGCCCCTTGTAGCTCCTGAACCATGTACTATTGTATTGTGCTGAAATTTGCTCAAGTTATGCTGCTGAAGTATGCTCTTTTTACTGCTGAAATGCTATTTTTTGTTGCTACTATGTTTGCTTAAATATGCCGATTTCCCCGTGGGTTTAGAAAACCCGACGGGTTTAGGGGACGGGCAAAAAGCTAGCCCCGCGCATGGTGACGGGGACGGGGATGGGTTTGCGATTTTCTCGTGGGAATGGGTTTGGTCAGCCAAAACCCGGTGGTTTTCATCCCCGTTGCCATCTTGAGCCATGGCCGACCCCTCGCTCTGTCCGGCAGGCCACGGAGCTCCACGCCCTCCTCACCGCTTCCGGCCGCCTCCTCCACCAGCCCTCCGCCACGCACCTCCTCAACTCCCTCGACAGCTGCATTTCCCCCAGCGACCCACTCTACCTCCGCTACACGCTCAGACTGTTCGACTGAATGCCCTGCTCCACCTTTCTCTTCGACACCGTGCTCCGCGCTTGCTTCCGCGCCTCCTCGGGACCCGAACACCCGATCCTCCTCTACCGGCGTATGCGCCGTGGGGGTATGCACCCCGAGGCCTTCATGTTCCACTTCCTCTTCAAGTGCTGCGCCCGCGGTCGCGTGCACGTCCTCCTGTGTCGGATGTTGCACGCCGCGTGCTTTCGTACCATGCTTCCCTCCGCTGTGCCGCTCATTGTGAGCCCTGTCATCCATATGTACGCTGAGCTTGGGATCCCCGGCGATGCCCACCGGGCTTTCGACGAGGCTTCTGCGAAGGACGCGGTTGCCTGGATGACGGTCATCGGTGGGCTGGACAAGTTGGGGCTGCTCGATGATGTCCGTCGCTTGCTGGCACAGGCTCCGGCGAGGAACGTGGTCTCTTGTACTGGTTTGATTTCGGGGTACTCACGTGCTGGTCGGGCTGTTGATGCCAATTGGAAGCAGCTCATGGGATATGTAGGGGTTACTTGGAGGACTGACTTCCCTAGCACCTCTCTACCCGCTTTTGACAACCCTTGTCCTTTCCATCCATGTGTCTTTGCAACTGATCTCTCAATCACATACTTGAAACATCGGTCCTTCGAGCGACCAACCAGTGTTGGTAAACCCAGATACCTCTCATTTAGGGCCTCATGCTCAATGCCAATGGCCTCCTTGAGAACTAGCTTTCTATCCTCGTCGCAGCCCTTCCCAAAGAAGATAGAGAATCTCTGTTAATTCCCCTTTTGTCCAGAGGCAAGCTCATAGCAGGCAATCCTCGGAGGCCTCCAAGAACACTATATGCTATCATCCGCAAAAAAGAAGATGTGTGATGTGAGGTCCATCCCTCCCAAACTCCATACCTCCAATCCTTCGGTTCTCATGTGCCTTCTTCAGCAGTGTTGAGAAACACTCGACACAGAAAAGGAACAAGTAGGGCGAGAGCGAGTCACCCTGTCGGAGGCCTCTCGACGGTGTGAACTTCTCTGAGGTGTCACAATTTAAGCGAATAGAGAAATTGACTGAACCAACACACCTCATAATGATTCTGATCCACTCATCGGAGAAGCCCATCTTACCCATCATCTTCTCAAGAAAGATCCACTTTATCCTGTTATAAGCCTTCATCATATTCAACTTCACACCAGAAAGAGCTTTCTTTCTTTTCCTAGACCGAACGGCATGTGTGCACTTGTACGCAATGAGGACGTTGTATGTGATCAAACGCCTTGGAACAAAAGCACCGGAAGGATGATCTTTAGCCTGCTAGCCAACACCTTTGCCGCCAGTTTGTATAGTACATTGCATAGGCTTATCGGCCAGAATTGAGAGAGCAACTCCGGTGCCTTGACTTTAGGGATCAAAACCAACACGGTACTGTTAAAGTCTGCTGGGAATTCTTTGCCATTTAAAAAAAATCTTTCACTATAGAATAAACCTCATTTTTTATTTTTATTATAAAAGACCAGTGTCTTTGATAAAATAGGGCTGGTAATCCGTCCGGTCCCGGAGCTTTCGTAGGACCCATTTGGAAGAGAGCCCTTTCGATCTCCTCATCCGTCCAATTTGCCGTTAGCTTGCGTTCATATCAGTGGAGACCATGGTACGAACATGCTGCAGAATCTCGTCGAAGTTAGTTGCACCCTCGGATGTCCCTATAAAAATCCTGCGCCAAGAGATGCGTCTCAGCGTCCGTTGATGCATAGCTACCATCAGGCTTACACTACCCATTTGGGTATTGGCAAATCACAGACATACTTCTTAGAGCGGGGTGGAGCACCAGCACCTTAAGTTGCACCAGTATCTTAGTAACATAGACACCTATTAAGAAACCGAGAAGTCTAGATTATCAAGACTCTCTAAGTCTTCAGCTTCAGAGTCGTGTTTTTACGGCGCCTATGTGATGCCCTGTTCTGGAAGAACTTGGTGTTGCGGTCGCCTCTCTGACCGCGGCATCACTCCTTCCCTGTCGTAGGGCTCATGCAGGTCCTTTTCAATTAGCCGCACTGGACCTTTTCAATTAGCCGTACCTTCAGTGAGGCCGCAGGCATCACTCCTTCCCTGTCGTAGAGCTCATGCAGGTCCTTTTCAATTAGCCGCACTGGACCTTTTCAATTAGCCGCACCTTCAGTGAGGCCGCGGGCGTTCGCTCTCTCTGCCTTGCTTCATCAAGCCGGGGCCGCAGCTGTTTAATTTGCAGCCGCACTGAACCGAAGTCAGTACATACGTGCCCAGTTCTGCATGTGCTTGGACACACCTTTTAACCTGCTACAGAGGAGGCCCGTGAGCCCACTATTCCCTGCGTCGTGCATGTCCCATGCATGATGTAGTATCTCATCGAATCCCGGATGCATGGTCCGACCATCTCTTCAAAAGCTGCCTATATGGTTCGTCCATCCTGGCGTCTGAAATACTTTTGGAAAGACAATTATGGTTAGTTTTCGGATAAGTACTTTCGAAAATCTACAAATAGGAGATGTTTTATTCTATTTTGATTACGTTTGGATAGACAATTATTATTATTAATATCATCCTTCGTATCTAAATAAATCTAAGACAATCTACAAATAGAAGATTTTTTATTCTGTTTTAATTACGTTTGGATAGACAATTATTATTATTAGTATCAACATTCGTATCTAGATAAATCTAAGACAATCTATAAATAGAAAAAAAATATTCTGTTTTGATTACGTTTGGATAGATAATTATTATTATTAATATCATCCTTCGTATCAAAATAAATATAAGACAATCTACAAATAGAAGATTTTTTATTCTATTTTGATTACGTTTGGATAGACAATTATTATTAGTAGTATCAGGATAAATACATTTGAAATACCATGTGACACATGTGGTAAACAATCCACACATGTGGAATATATCTAGACATATTTTAGTGTTAGATACGTAGATACCTTCGTATCTAGATAAATCTAGGACAATTTTTTGGTACGGAGGTAACATATAAAGAGGGGTCTCGCCCTCATGGGCAGAGCAACACGTAAAGCAAAGTTGGGTTCCCTACGCAACGATAACAACGGAAGCTACCTCACAAGCCTGTGTGCACTCAGCAAGCAGCAGTCTTCACAATGATGGCGTGCTGCTGCTTTGGGTCCCAGCTGCTCATCGTAATAACGCTCATATACCTTGCCATGACCAAGAGCAAGATCCGCAGTGGCACGTGCTCATCGGCGACGGTGCCGTTTCCACTTCCTCCGGGACCATGGTCGTGGCCACTGGTGGGTAGCCTGCCCGAGATGGTGCTCAATAAGCCAGCGTTCCGTTGGATCCATCGCGTGATGAAGGATATGGGCACCGACATCGCTTGCTTCCGCCTTGGCGGCGTCCACGTCGTCTCGATCACATGTCCCAAGATCACAAGGGAGGTGCTCAAGAAGCAGGACAAGAACTTCTTGTCCCGCCCACTCACCTTCGCCTCCGACGCCATCAGCTGCGGGTACAAGGACGCCGTGCTCACGCCGTTCGGCGACCAGTGGATGAAGATGCGCAAGGTGCTCACCTCTGAGATCATCTGCCCCTCCCGCCACAAGTGGCTCCACGACAAGCGCGCCAACGAAGCTGACAACTTGACGCGCTACATCTACAACCTCACCGCCGGGGGGTCATCTTCAACGTTGGGACTAGCCAACGTCAATGTCAGGCACGTCACGCGGCATTACTGCGGCAACGTCATCCGCCGGCTTGTCTTCGGCCAACGGTACTTCGGGGAGCCTCAGCCGGACGGCGGGCCGGGGCCGATGGAGGTGGAGCACATGGACGCTTCCTTCACCCTCCTAGGGCTCCTCTTCTCATTCTGCGTCAGCGACTACCTCCCGTGTCTACTTGGCCTAGACCTCGACGGCCACGAGAAAATTATTAAGGAGGCCAACACAAAAGTGGATAGACTGCACAACATGGTCATTGAAGAGCGTTGGAGGCAGTGGAACAGCGGCGGAAGGCAGGACGGGGTCCAGGACTTCCTTGACGTTCTCATCACGCTCGACGACGGTGACGGCAAGCCGTTGCTCAGCATCGATGAGGTCACAGCACAGTGCAAGGTAAGCAAAATATTAATTAATGAGAAATTCTAAGATGGTTCAAGGGCCTAGATTGAATTTAGTGACCAATTGCCTCATAGTCCTACAAGGTAATACGTCATCCATGAGAAAGGTAATAGCTCACACTCTTAAATAGATCTTATACTGTATTTCGCAGGTGTTAGAAAAGGGAAACAATAGAATAAGAAATTATGAATTAATAGTTTAAACATATCGTTATTGTATTTTTCTACCATTTTGATGTGATTTCAACTTAAACTGTATTTAAAATTCCAATTATTCAATGTAATATATCTTTATGCAAAGATATAAATTGTATTAACTTACATTTATCTCCATGGAATGCATGCAGGACATAATATTAGCGGCCATAGATAACCCGTCAAACGCAGTGGAGTGGGCACTGGCGGAGATGGTGAACAACCCAGAACTGCTAGCCAAAGCGGTGGAGGAGATGGACCGGGTGGTCGGTCGCGAGCGACTGGTGCAAGAGTCGGACATCATGCAGCTCAACTATCTCAAGGCGTGCATACGTGAGGCATTTCGCCTCCACCCAGTCGCTCCCTTCAACGTGCCGCATGTCGCGATTGCCGACACCATTGTTGCGGGCTACCGCGTGCCCAAAGGTAGCCACGTCATCCTCAGCCGGCTGGCCCTGGGCTAGAACCCCACCGTTTGGGATGAACCGCTCCACTTCAAGCCAGAGCGCCATATGGGAGACAACATCAATGTGGTGCTTACCGAGAGCGAATTGCGGTTCATCTCCTTCAGCACCGGACGGCGGGGATGCATCGCGGCATCACTAGGAACAACCATGAGTGTCATGCTCTTCGGCAGGCTCCTGCATGGCTTCACCTGGACCAAACCGGCTGGGGTGTCGGCCATCAATCTCAGCGAGTCCAAGCACGACCTCTTCATAGAGAAACCGCTAGTGCTACATGCCGAGCCACGTCTTGCAGTGCACCTCTACCCTCTCATGCATCATTGAGCAAATAACGAGTTATGAATCGCCGACATGGTGAGTATGCTAGCTATTTTCTTGATGAATCTATACTTACTAATAAAAGAAGGCGATATTCCTATTTTCGTCCCGCTTTGTTTTGATCCACTTCGATTGATTTTCACGTATGCTAGCTATTTTGGTTTTGTCCGTTTCACGTACGAGCGAGCCGGTTTCTTTCATGCGTTGCTGGATCGTCCTGGGCTTGTCCAAAGAATTGGAACAGTACGTGCTAGCCAAACAACCACCCATCTACTCAGGCCCGGTCCTGAGATTTTGGGGGGCCTGGACGAAACTAGAACATGGGGCCCTAGCATTTCTAGGCACACATTCACTAGAGAAACGTCTAAAAAATCGCGTCATTGCGAACGGTCTCATCTCAACGACTCGACCTCTTGACATTGCCGAAGGGGCCATGACACACGAGAAATCAAGCCTTGATTAGAAACAACTAAACATGGATGATCACACAGGAGATCAAGTCAAATTACATTTACCATCAAGCAAGCCAAATTACGATCACATGATCTAGTGGAGGACGGGCCTAATGTTTGATATAGCAAAATTTGATAGCATGCGAAGACAATTGTATCACATAAAATGTATAATTAGCAAGCTGACAACTAAAATCAATCTATAAAAAATTATTAAGAAAGTTAGATGTTGAGCATATTCAAGACTAGATAATGGTTACAGAGCAATTAGCGGTAACTTAGACCTAACATGGATTCAACTTTTCCAAACTGAACGAATTAGTACCTGATCCAAAGCAACGAAAACAAGAGACCAACCCCATGCGTTGCTTTCACCCGGTGCACGCCAGCGCTGGAAGCCCGCCGTTGGCCGTGCGTGCTGCTCCTGCCTGTCTGCCATCGCGCTAGGGTTGAACTAGATGCGCCGCTGCTGCAAGCGACGAGCGCAGGTATAGCATCAATCGAAAGCCATGCCTTCCTGCTGAAAAGTGCGCTCCCTAACCCAGCCGGCCCACCATCACTTAAAACTTAACATTGACGCTACAGAAAGAAAGGCCCAAGGTCCAGCTAATGCCTAAATGGAGTCGTCTTCTTCTTCTTCTTCTTCTTTCAGATACAGTACTGCATACCTAGGCAGGGGCCCCTTGGTTCCGGGTGCCCGGGGCGGTCGCCCCCCTGCCCCCTCTCAGGGCCGGCCCTGCATCTACTATTGATTTTGGACAGATAGAGATGAAATATATACAAGATGATCGAAAGTACTCATGTGAGCACGATCATGTGAGCACGAGCACCAGTGATCCCGCTATCTGTGCCATTGCTTTATCTCATAATTGATGCAACAGGAGGTATCTGTAGGGGTATAACTTTTGTACTCCTATTCTTTATAGAGGCAGTGGCCCATATCTCAGATGGCGGCGTCATAACTCTGTGAGTTATCGTTATCACGGTTCAGGAGGAGATTGACGATGTGAGCTGTCTTGCCACATATTCTGGACTAATGGGACGGGTAAGCACATTTATTTCGACACAACCGTTGGACCTACCGATATTCCTCAGCACTTCATCTCCCTCTACTTATCCTGTTGGATTCGGCACAGCTTGCCCGGAGCCCAGCGTTTGAATCACCTTGAACCAGTGCAACTAGATCGAATCCTTTCCTTGAGCATGTCTGGATCGTCCTCTTCCGCCAGCCACTTACTATCTGCATTAACTAGCCCATCCAATCAGCAAGCAAACATGTCATGTAGATGTCTTTCGTCCCTCAAAGCACGTGTCATCTGTTTTCAGAAGCAAATCAAAGCTGGTGATCAACTTCAACTAAGCACATCAGCTATAACTAGTAACTAAAGCAACCAAAAAATTTAGTTTCAGACATGGTATCAAGTTCAAATGAACATCGAATGGCAACAGGTAGGCAGTGAATCAAACACTAATATCTCTGAATCAGAGCAACAGTAACCCCTGAACATCACTATCTTCAATCTGCCCATTGGTTTTCAAACCATTTGCAATCAGTAAAAAATAAAGACATCAGCAACACTAGCAAGCAAGTTTTATAAGTCTGAAACTGCCCCTTGTCCACCATGTTGGATGAGTTACTTTTAGGCAGAGTACTAACACACATTTTCTGATCATCTAGGTCCAACAAACCCAAATTTTACAGGTACAACACAATCTAGTATCTGCCTAACAAAGTGGTACAATTGGCAAATTAAGTGATAATAACCATCAAATATTTTTCAGTCTGAGCTCAGCCGCCCTCTGGCAGTTGTTCTGGCGGTGTCCTTCAACATCACAATTTTTGCATCTTGCTGGCTTCCGAGGCTGCTTTCGAACATCACCGCGATCAGGGCAAGTTGTCCGTTTGTGGCCTTTGACGTCGACATATGCTGCAGAATCTTGTTCGTTTACTCACTCCTTCATATGGCGCCTCCTGATCTCCTTCCGCCTAGCACCTGATATTGGGGCCCCGCGGGTTATTACCCTATTAGGGGACGGGGATGGGCGTCTTTTTAAACCCGCGGGGCCATTGTTGGGTAAAATATAAAACCCGACACGTTTCACGGGTTCAAACCCGTTTCAATAATACCCGAACCCGAAACCCGCCATCCCCGTCAAAATACTACAATAAGCGTATTCGAGGAGTACAATCTTGAGAGTGATGATGATCATGGACATCCATCTTGCTCATTCTCTTCTTTGCAAGCTCCAGTCCTTATGCCACTCTTCAATGAACATGTTTCTAGAAAATGGCCAACATCTTTTATGATAAAATTTGAGCTAGACCGTTACCAGGAAGATGAGCTAGTTCAATTGTCCAAAGATTAATTCAGTGTGTTAGATTGGTTGAAAGTTGGTGGAACACGCTATCCAACTTTGAGGCTGCTAGCACGTGATATTTTGGCAACTCCGGTCAGCACGGTTGCCTTGAAATCAGCATTTAGCACAAGTGCTAGAATTCTAGTTCTAAGTGATAGAGCTCCGGTCCTTATGTTTGCTTAAATATGCTGATTTCCCCATGGGTTTAGAAAACCCGATGGGTTTAGGGGACGGGCAAAAATCTAGCCCCGCGCAGGGTGACGGGGACGGGGACGGGCTTGCGATTTTCTCGTGGGGATAGGTTTGGGAAGGCAAAACCCGATGGGTTTCGTCCCCGTTGCCATCTTGACCCGTACCTCTGTAAATGGCTTCATTCCAGCAGCACATTTCTTGAACAATGTGCGCAGATGCTCGTATGCTTCGACACTATAGTCGCCCATGTGCACAGGTTCCATAGCATGCATAAACATATTGAAATGCCTGTAACTAAATGGGTTTTATTAAGCATTGTCGCTCTGGTACTGCGCCAGGTGAGGCGGTAGGATATCACGTGCATCCTTTGTCCATCTTTTTAGTATCTGCTTCTTTGGGATTTCTATAACACGTATAAAGCGTAGCACCTGCATCAAAGCAGTGAGCTCTCATCAAAACATTCAACTGTGATATCCAACTTTTACCCAGATTTTCTAATTGAATGATTTAATAGATAAGGAGTACCTTTAGTACATGGCCGCATAACAGCCCCATGTGTGCAAATTGCCCACATTCACATTTAAATTCATCACCGCCATCTAACACAGTAACTCTGTATGAAATTCTACAACATTTCTCTCTGCGCTCTGCCTCAGTATGTAATGCAACATACGTTTTACCTTTTTCAATCTCCTCCAGTTGGTATGGACCACGCTCGTCTAGTATATGCTCGAACTGCTCAAACGTAGCTCTGGTATATATCTTGCCAGGATGCCTTTCTGTTTCCATGTTTGCCCTGAGAAGTGGCCTTCCCTGCAAAATAAGCAGAGAAGCACTTGACACTACACTAAAAAGGTTGATCATCATATAATAACAATATTATAATTCTGGTTCTATTCTCATAATTTTCCTCAGACTCCCTGTCAAAAAGCAACCACATGTACTTCCTGACAAACATATGCATGGGGCACCCAGGAACGAGTATTTTTAACTATTGGCTTCCCCTGTAAATAATAACATCAACTTACTTAAGTTGACCGCAACACATTATTGAGTAAGTCATAAAAAAGAATAAAGATAGTTCATAAAAAATGGCGTACCGCACAGTCACGTACTATCTCTCGCATGCATTTTGTCCGATTTAATTTAGCCTGCCTTTTCCATATCTGGTGTCAAATCCTTTCTCTCATGAGTACAAATTGTAAAAACAATAGGCCTGTCTAAGTGTGTCAAAGGCTTGTTCCTATATTTGGCACAATGACAATGTCCCGAGGCTGCTCTGCGAACTGCCTGATTGTTTTTTCCAGGGCTGAAATCCTATGAGGACATGGTGCTCCGCGTAGTGCAGCAGCCCCAACTCTCACTCTGTATATCAATGACAGTAAGTACATGTAGTCAGCCCCCTTATCTATACCCTTTATTAACAAAGAGGCTATTGCTTCTCACCACCGTAATTCCGTCCGTTTTTGGTCTGTACACCTCGTCCATATTATATTTTCTATTACATGAGAGATGGTACTATTCTAACTTACCCGTACGTCATGAAACATCAAGATGTTTCGCTCATGGACTTGGGCCTGCAAGCAGGGTGTCCGTTGGCCCAGCTACAGTGCAATGCCAGGAGGAAAAAAACACACGCTGAAAAAAATGAAGCTACTAGTAATCGAACTAGGCACCTCCCAATCAAACCTCTAGCCGACAACCACCCACGCCAGATGCCTCTATTTATTGAACAGATAACAATTTGTCCTTGTTATTTCTTGGTTCTCCTTCGTCCCCTTTTTTTTTTTCCTTTTTAACATGTTCCTTTGCCCAGTTTTTCCGCCTTTTTACGGTTGTGTGAAAAGCAAGGTCGGCTAACAATTAAATAGTACCACCTCGGTACTTTATATCAAATAATATCAGTTTTTATACAGTTGTAATTAGCCTGAAATATCACCGAGTGCCTCAAAAATTAGGGAAGAGATGGAAACCAATTAAGGAGAGAGGGAATATGCACATGCATGTCGCTACTAAATTGGCAACAAATTAAAAATGGGATTGTGGGCTGCGCTGCATTGATCTTGAAGAAATCAAGAAAAGAGAAAGTAATTAAGAGAGCCAATTAAAGGAGGGAGGGACCTGCACATACATGCACGGCTACAAATTGTGGCAACAATCTAAATGGGATCGTGGGCTGCCTTAGCTGCCACCATCTCTCTCCTTTTTAATTACCCAACTCCCAATGAGCTAAATGCATATAGAAATTAAGGAGACCATGCGTAAAATGTTATTGATCTTAATTACCGTGTGATGAGAGAGAAATAATTTTTCCTACTTTAAAAAGCATTCGAAAGATAGAAGTACACTCTTTTGTGGACAAATTTCAAAGTCAAATGTATACTCTTCACCGGATAGAGGGAGTATATTAGTGCCCCTAGAGGGATTGACTACATATATCATTAAAAATCTTTGATCTATTTCTTTTTGTCATAAATTTGATGTCTCTTGTTCTTCGCTTCCTTGCATCAATTATTCTTAATTATCGATCTGTAAAATTGATGACATATTGGTGCAATTTGCCTGAACTCGAATTGTTTTATTTTGGGTCTATAAATTTTATGATTTTTTATTGTTCACCATTGCAACGCACGTGCACTTTTGCTAGTAGATTAAAATCTACAGTTTCAGTGATTCCACGACAACGCAATCATTTTGTGCATGTATTAGTAATGACAAAACATAGTATTTGTTCTTCCAGTCCAGTCTTGTTTATTGAAATGCACACATACAAAAATGAGGCCAACTACTATCAGCACTTTTTTTTGACTCAAGTTTTTTATTCATCATACAATATTACACCATTCAACCATAACAATTCAGAATCAACTTTTCTTACTAGGCATGAGCACAACCATTATTAAACCAACAGTGTATATGCAGTGCCCAGGAATAATTTAACCAAGACTAGATTGCATTTACACAAGGTAAATTCAGGCCTACAGCTTACCAACAGTAAGCTTCACAATCTACTAAGAGTAATGCCAAATACTACTAGCATATCCATGCAAATTTTCCCCCAGTCATTTGAGTTCTGAATTAAGTGAGATAACCAAAATAAAAGTTAGTTCAATCCATCAGTAAGTACCTTTTAGTGCAGCTGAGAGTTTTTGGATCAATTTGCTCTATGGAATTCTCTGAACCCTGAGGTCGGCTCCACTTCCAGCCTTTGTAGCAGCTACAACAGCAACAATCTGGGCGTCTGCACTCGATGCCGTTTCGGTCAGCACCTCAACGGCCGACGGTGTCCTCACTGGGTACTGAAGAGGACTCATGGGGATATTGTTCTCGTTCATGTGCAGCGGGGATGGAATCAGGCCACTCGCCTTCGTCGGCAATGATCGTCGCATTCTCCTCATACAACCACACTTTTCCTTGTCATATGAAGCCAACTGCTTCCAGATGTGCGTGTACACCCCTGTGACCGGCGATATAGAGATCCTCCTAGACGGCAGCGGTTTTTTTCTCTAATAAACTCATGGTCTTCTGGAAGGCCATACTATACGAGGAAAGCATCGCCTACCCCGGACGGCCACACGAGGACATCATCTTCGCCATGTCGTTAGTGCTACGAGCGTTGTCCCCATACACCGTACCCTTGCATGGCTTAAGTGTGTTTGCCGGAGTTGGCGCATTATGATCGAGAGCGACGCCTTCCATGAAACATGATGTAACACGCCCCCATCCTCTACAACACTAAGCTCCTGAATTTTAAAAAGCCCGCATTCAATTGAGGTCTTCAATTGAAATTAGGTCACCCGATTATGGCCGGGTCAACAATTTCTCAAAACTCTCTCATTCAATTCTTTTATACTATACACCATGCTTCCTAATTTTTAATGTCTCATAATTAATTCGGTGTTCAAATTAGGATTGGGTCGCCCGATTTTGACCGGGTCAATAATTTCTCAAGGATCTCTCACATTCAATTCTTTTAATTTTGTATATTCTTTAATTTTGAAGATGTTTCATTCAGTTGAGGTATTCAATTTTGGATTTGGTTTAGGATTTTGACCAGGTCAATGATTTTTCAAATCAATTAGCAGCAATCGGCCTATAAAAACATATTAATCCCGCACACCTTCTCATCACCTAGAAAAAATAAAGCAACCATGTGATATTGTAGCACCAATATAGTACATGCAGCTACCGATGCATAAATTTATCCATATAAATATGCGTTGGTTAGCGGATAACACATAACACACTATGAAAGTCCCATCAAATCAATGCATTATAAATAAAAATGAACACTCTCCATCATCTCCCTCAACCGCCAAACTAAATATTCCATAAGCTCCAAAATATAAAGGGTATTAGTTTTTTGGAAAATCAATTTTTTTAACTTTGACCAAGTTTAGAGAAAAAAGTATCGACATCCATAATATTAAACAAAAAGGTATGAAAATTCATTTCATGATGAATCTATCATACCAATTTGATATTATGAATTTTGATATATTTCTCTACAAATTTTCTCAAACTTAAATAGTTTGCCTTTTCAAAAAAGTTATATACCTTATATTTTATATAAACAGAGTGTTTTTTTAAGAAATTCAACAACACCGACAGCGCAGCAAAGCGCGTCCAACCCTTCTAGTTTGATTTTTTTTTTCTAAGTGTGCGAATTAGGAAACTACTGAAGTCCAGCAAGCATATGTACAGAATTGCAATAGTTTTTTTATAATTTTTTTCTCTAGATCAGTTTTTATAGTTGTTAATATATATATATATATATATATATATATATATATATATATATATATATGATACATCCATATATATATATCTCCGCCCGGTGTCCTGGTGCCAGCCACCGCCCGGCAGAAGATCAGATCGACGCCGCGAGGCTGCCGAACCGCTCGTCGCCGTCGCCGCTCCTCGTCTCCGACCTCCTCCTCGCCGGTCTCCTCCGAGCCTCGCCGCCCCTCTCCTCGGCAACGCCGGTAAGGCCCAGGCCTCCCCCTCCCTCTATCCCACGCGTGCCCGCCTGCGCCTCGTGCACGCCCGCGCC
This sequence comes from Thinopyrum elongatum, assembly GCA_011799875.1. Lineage (NCBI taxonomy): Eukaryota > Viridiplantae > Streptophyta > Magnoliopsida > Poales > Poaceae > Thinopyrum > Thinopyrum elongatum. The sequence continues at coordinate 556,760,750 of CM022303.1, read as the reverse complement.
TCGCCACTCCTCACCGAGGCCCGCCGGAGCTCCGCCGCTCTACTCCGCTCGCCATTGACGACGTCACATTTAATAAAATATGTCACACTATATTGACGAACTATGCCAAATACTGTAATGTTACTCTATGTAAGTTAATTTGTGAAATTATTTTTCTTTAGTCAGAATTTGAATATGGCCAGTGAGATACTCGTTTTATTCAAACAGAGAGAGTACTAAATACTTTTTTCAATGGATATACACATGATATTTTTTTGCGGGAACAAATGGTTTTCTTGTACCTCACAGGATTTAAAAAATGCCAGTTGTTAAAATCTGGATTTTTTTACTTCTGATGTGACAATAATGTATGGTGGGTTTATAGAGACAGTTGGAGTAGTGATTATTGAATATGGTGATATAGGGTTTAACGACTAGTACATAAGGAGATATATATTATGACGGTGATAGACCACGAAAAGAAAATGTCGTGTGGTATATGCTTCCGACACCAAAATTGCATGCAGCATAAGTACTACATCTTATATTTTTTTGTGAAAATAATTCTTGCATTACTCAAAAGTTCAGTTTACATCTCGTTCAACAATCTCCATGACCTCTTTCAGACCAGAGCCTAGCCAAACAGCAGTTCGCCATTGCTACCTAACAAAATTAGCCATGAAGTGACTAGCCCTATTACAGTTTCGACGAGAATGAGTAATGCAAGAATCTATTCCCCATACTAGTAATGATATTTCTAACTATAAAAGCACATTTTGAGTTATTTCTAGCTCCTTCTCTTATCATGGTGATGGCTTCCAAACAATCTGTTTTGATGTCGCAAATTACTCCACTGAAGTTCCAAAGAAATTGCTTCTTTGAACGTCAACAATTCAGCTTCCAGTATATCACCGCATGAATAGAGGTGCCTGCATGATGAAAAAATGATGGGGCCATCATGATCTCTGAGGATCATTCCGCTCCTGCCCTTGACTGTGACACCGACCATCAGTGTTTAACTTTACCCTTCAATCTGTTGGCTTTGTCCATGATACATCCATATACCGGCTCATCGAATGACATGAAGAAACTTTCTGTATATAGTCCGGTCTAACAACTGATTTTCCTTTAACTGGATCAATGTTTGTAGACTCCTTTATGGCTTGCAAAGATTCTAGATAGCTTCCTAGGAACCGGACCGAGATGTGCATATGAGGCAATGGTTTAGAATGTACCAAATCATTCCTGACATACCATATTCTCCAAAATAACATCATAAGGCGTGCCCAGTTCCTTCATCAATCTTAGTTAGAAGGTGGAAGAACTAATCTTTTCCCCTAGCATGCTGAACATGGAACCGTCCCCCTCTCTTCATCTGTCCGGAAAATGCCAAACACCGGGAAAACCCCTCCGAATGTTTTCCCTCTCCGTCTGCAACATGTAGTACCACGTTAGAACACCCCTAACAATGCATATTGTCATGTCATGCATAGTATTGCACTTGCTTGCTTTGTATTTATTGTTAGTTGCATAAGCTCAAACCACATCATATCTCCATGTCATGATCGTGCATCATATTGTTGCGTTGCTGTGTATTGATTGCATCTCCGGTATTGTTCTTCTCGATATTATGATTCAATTTTTGCTTATTGAATGCATTCTAATTTAAATACTAAATTGTTTTATCTTTTGTCTGGATTAGTTAAGCTATGGATGATAGCGGCAGAAACCATGAAGAGGATATCTTCGACATCATACGCTCCTCCCAAAACCAAGAGAATGAACCAGATGACGGCTCACAATTTCTGAATGACTCCGGTGAGGGACTTGAGGAAGAACCAAGAGACGAAGGGCAAACAAACAATGAAGATGAAGAAGATGTTAGACAATTAACAAAGTCCGGCGAGGTGTGTATATTGATACGTCTCCAACGTATCTATAATTTTTTATTGTTCCATGCTATTATATTATCTATTTTGGATATTTTATATGCATTAATATACTATTTTATATGATTTTTGGGACTAACCTTTTAACCTAGAGCCCAGTGCCAGTTCCTGTTTTTTCCTTGTTTTAGAGTTTCGCAGAAAAGGAATACCAAACGGAGTCCAAATGGAATGAAACTTTCGCGATGATTTTTCTTGGACCAGAAGACATCCAGAGGACTTGGAGTGCACGTCAGGAAAGCCACGAGGCGGCCACAAGGTTGGAGGGCGCGCCCAGGGGGTAGGGTGCGCCCCCACCCTTGTGGGCCCCTCGTGACTCCACCGACCTATTTCTTCAGCCTATATATTCTCAAATACCCCATAACCTATCAGGAGAGCCACAAAACCACTTTTCCGCTGCCGCAACCTTCTGTACCCGTGAGATCCCATCTTGGGGCCTTTTTCGGCATCCTGCCGGAGGGGGATTCGATCATGGAGGGCTTCTACATCAACACCATTGCCTCTCCGATGAAGCGTGAATAGTTTACCACAAACCTACGGGTCCATAGCTAGTAACTAGATGGCTTTTTCTCTCTCTTTGATTCTCAATACAAAGTTCTCCTCGATGTTCTTGGAGATCTATTCGATGTAATACTCTTTTGCAGTGTGTTTGCCGAGATCCGATGAATTGTGGATTTATGATCAGCTTATCTATGAATATTATTTGAATCTTCTCTGAATTCTTTTATGCATGATTTGATATCTTTGCAAGTCTCATCGAACTATCGATTTGGTTTGGCCAACTAGATTGATTTTTCTTGCAATGGGAGAAGTGCTTAGCTTTGGGTTCAATCTTGCGGTGTCCTTTCCCAGTGACAGCAGGGGCAGCAAGGCACGTATTGTATTGTTGCCATCGAGGATAAAAAGATGGGGTTTTCATCATATTGCTTGAGTTAATTCCTCTACATCATGTCATCTTACTTAATGCGTTACTCTGTTCTTCATGAACTTAATACTCTAGATGCAGGCAGGAGTCGGTCGATGTGTGGAGTAATAGTAGTAGATGCAGAATCGTTTCGGTCTACTTGACACGGACGAGATGCCTATATTCATGATCATTGCCTTAGATATCTTCATAACTTTGCGCTTTCCTATCAATTGCTCGACAGTAATTTGTTTATCCACCATAATAATTTCTACCTTGAGAGAAGCCTCTAGTGAAACCTATGGCCCCCGGGTCTATTTTCCATCATATAATCTTCTATTTTCCATCATATTAGTTTCCGTTCCATAAACCAAAAATACCAAAAATATTACTTTACCATTTATCCATCTCTATCAGATCTCACTTTGCAAATAACCGTGAAGGGATTGACAACCCCTTTATCGCGTTGGGTGCAAGTTGGTGTTTGTTTGTGCAGGTATTCGGTGGCTTGCGTGTTGTCTCCTACTGGATTGATACCTTGGTTCTCAAAACTGAGGGAAATACTTACTCTACTTTGCTGCATCACCCTTTCCTCTTCAAGGGAAAAACCAACGCAAGCTGAAGAGGTAGCAGGAAGAATTTCTGGCGCCGTTGCCGGGGAGATCTACGCCAAGCCGAGACATACCAAGTACCCATCATAAACTCTCATCCCTTGCATTACATTATTCGCCATTCGCCTCTCGTTTTCCTCTCCCCCACTTCTAAAACGATTTTCGAAAAGATTTGCCTTTTCTTCGTCCCTCTTCCGTTCGTCTTCTCCGCTTGCTTTTTGTGTGCTTGTGCGTTAGATCGCTTGTCTCGCAACTATGGCTAGTTTCCCCGTCATTGTTAACACTCCCGATAACGAAATTCTTAATTTTAAACAAAGGGAGGGACAAAACTTAAAAGATGCTTGGTATAGGATTTGCAATGCTCGAAATAGATCTACTCAAAAGCAACCTATTCCCGTTCTTCTTCGCAACTTTTATGTGGGTGTTACTCCTTGGAATAGATATGTTCTAGATACTATAACTAGAGGGAATTTCTTGGGTAGCCATACTTGTGATTCTTACAATGCCATGATAGATTTGTTTGGCCCACCACCTCTTTTGGTCAATGAAACTGTTTTAACCTTGGAGCATGTAATGCAAAGGCTTGATATTATTGAAAATAAGATTGCTACTGTTGAGTTGATTGAAAATTTGGATAAAAAGATTCATAATCAAATTACTCAATATGGATCTAAAGTAGGAGTTACTTTAAAGAATCTTAGAGAAAAAGAACCCATAGTTAACGAAAAGATAGATCAAGATTCTACTAGAATTGGCAAACTAGAAGATATTATTACCAATTTGGGTTCCGCTTTTTCCTCCGTCAAAACTACTCCAAAGCCTCCTCCTACTAAAATTGCCAAGTTTATCTATGTTCCTAAGGATAGGGGTGAATCGTTTGGTAAAGACAATGAAGATCTCAAATCTATAAGCATTTACCCCAACTTTTTCTATATTATTAAGGAACCAATTGCTACGGATGAATTCCTTGATTTCTTGCCTAGGAGTTTGACCATTTATCAAACCAAAGAACCTCCTAAGGATACTAAGTGTGTAATTGAAGAGTTGCATGCCAATGATAATACCTAGATCTATTTGTGTTTTATGCCTAGCTAAGGGCGTTAAACAATAGCGCTTGTTGGGAGGCAACCCAATTTTATTTTTTGTTTTTGCTTTTTGGTTCTGTTTTGCAATAAATAATTAATCTAGCCTCTGGTTAGATGTGGTTTTATGTTTTAATTACTATTTGTGCCAAGTAAAACCTTTGGGATGGCTTACGGTGATAGTTGATTTGATATTGCTGAAAAACAGAAACTTTTGCGTCCAGTCCCAGAATATTAATAATTTACTAGAGCGTTGAAAAACCCTGAATTTTGTATACGAGATTGATATACAAATTTCCTATGTTGTCCTAATGTTTCAGAATTTTTGGAGTTACAGAAGTATTAGAACAATTCGGATCTTCGCAGACTGTTCTGTTTTTGACAGATTTTGTTTTCTTTGTGTTGTTTGCTTATTTTGATGAATCTATGGCTAGGAGCGGGGGGGGGGGCGGGGGGGGGGGGCTGAAACCATGGAAAAGTTGGAATACAGTAGATATTACACCAATATAAATAAAGAATGAGTTCACAATAGTACCAAAAGTGGAGATTTATTTTCTTATACTAACAGAGCTTATGAGATTTTCTGTTGAGTTTTGTGTTGTAAAGTTTTCAAGTTTTGGGTAAGGATTTGATGGACTATGGAATAAGGAGTGGCAAGAGCCTAAGCTTGGGGATGCCCAAGGCACCCCAAGGTAATATTCAAGGACAGCCAAGAGCCTAAGCTTGGGGATGCCCCGGGAAAGCATCCCCTCTTTCGTCTTCGTCTATCGGTAACTTTACTTGAGGCTATATTTTTATTCACCACATGATATGTGTTTTGCTTGGAGCGTCTTGTATGATTTAAGTCTTTGCTTTTTAGTTTGCCACAATCATCCTTGCTGTACACACTTTTTGAGATAGAAACGCATGAATCGGGATTTATTAGAATGCTCTTTGTGCTTCACTTATATCTTTTGAGCTAGGCAATATCGCTCTAGTGCTTCACTTATATCTTTTTAGAGCACGGCGGTGGTTTTATTTTATAGAAATTGATGAACTCTCGCACTTCACTTATATTATTTTGAGATTCTCTAAACAGCATGGTAATTTGCTTTGGTTATAAAATTAGTCCTAATATGATAGGCATCCAAGAGGGATATAATAAAAACTTTCATATAAAGTGCATTGAATACTATGAGAAGTTTGATTCCTGATGATTGTTTTGAGATATGAAGATGGTAATATTAGAGTCATGCTAGTGGGGTAATTGTGAAATTGAGAAATACTTGTGTTAATGTTTGTGAGTCCCGAAGCATGCACGTATGGTAACAATTGTGTAACAAATTTGGAGCATGAGGTATTTTTTGATTGTCATCCTTTGTGTGGAGGTCGGGATCGCGCGATGGTTAACTCCTACCAACCCTTCCCCTAGGAGCATGCACGTAGTACTTTGTTTCGATGACTAATAGATTTTTGCAATAAGTATGTGAGTTCTTTATGACTAATGTTGAGTCCATGGATTATACACACTGTCACCTTTCCGCCATTGCTAGCCTCTCTTGTACCACGCAACTCTCGCCGGTACCATACACCCACCTTATACCTTCCTCAAAACAGCCACCATACCTACCTATTATGGCATTTCCATAGCCATTCCGAGATATATTGCCATGCAACTTCCACCGTTCCGTTTATTATGACACGCACCATCATTGTCATATTGCTTTGCATGATCATGTAGTTGACATCGTATTTGTGGCAAAGCCACCTTTCAACATTTTTTATACATGTCGCTCTTGAGTCATTGCACATCCCGGTACACCACCGGAGGCATTCATATAGTCATATCTTGTTCTAGTTTCGAGTTGTAATTTTTGAGTTGTAAGTAAATAGAAGTATGATGATCTTCCTTATTAGAGCATTGTCCCATGTGAGGAAATAAAAGAAAAAAAAAAGAAAGAAAGAAAAAAGGAAAGAAAGAAAGAAAAAAAAAAGAAAAAAAAAGAAAAAAGAAAAAAAATGAGAGAAAAAGAGAGAAGGGGCAATGTTACTATCCTTTTTCCATACTTGTGCTTCAAAGTAGCACCATCATCTTCATGATAGAGAGTCTCCTATGATATCACTTTCATATACTAGTGGGAATTTTCATTATAGAACTTGGCTTGTATATTCCAATGATGGGCTTCCTCAAATTGCCCTAGGTCTTCATGAGCAAGCAAGTTGGATGCACACCCACTTAGTTTTCTTTTTGAGCTTTCATACACTTATAGCTCTAGTGCATCCGTTGCATGGCAATCCCTACTCACTCACATTGATATCTATTGATGGGCATATCCATAGCCCGTTGATATGCCTAGTTGATGTGAGACTATCTCCCTCTTTTTGTCTTCTCCACAACCACCTTCTATTCCACCTATAGTGCTATGTCCATGGCTCACGCTCATGTATTGCATGAAAGTTGAAAAGGTTTGAGAACATCAAAAGTATGAAACAATTGCTTGGCTGAAACTGGGGTTGTGCATGATTTGAGTATTTTGTCTGATGAAGATGGAGCATAGCCAAACTATATGATTTTGTAGGGATAAGATTTCTTTGGCTATGTTATTTTGAGAGGACATAATTATTTTAGTAGTATGCTTGAAGTATTATTGTTTTTATGTCAATATTAAACTTTTGTTTTGAATTATACGGATCTGAACATTCATGCCACAATAAAGAGAATTACATGGATAAATATGTTAGGTAGCATTCCACATCAAAAATACTGTTTTTATCATTTACCTACTCGAGGACGAGCAGGAATTAAGCTTGGGGATGCTTGATACGTCTCCAACGTATCTATAATTTTTTATTGTTCCATGCTATTATATTATCTGTTTTGGATGTTTTATATGCATTAATATGCTATTTTATATGATTTTTGGGACTAACCTATTAACCTAGAGCCCAGTGCCAGTTCTTGTTTTTTCCTTGTTTTAGAGTTTCGCAGAAAAGGAATACCAAACGGAGTCCAAACGGAATCAAACTTTCGCGATGATTTTTCTTGGACCAGAAGACATCTAGAGGACTTGGAGTGCACGTCAGGAAAGCCACGAGGCGGCCACAAGGTTGGAGGGCGCGCCCCCCACACTTGTGGGCCCCTCGTGACTCCACCGACCTATTTCTTCAGCCTATATATTCTCAAATACCCCAAAACCTATCAGGAGAGCTACAAAACCACTTTTCCGCCGCCGCAACCTTCTGTACCCGTGAGATCCCATCTTGGGGCCTTTTCCGGCATCCTGCCGGAGGGGGATTCGATCACGGAGGGCTTCTACATCAACACCATTGCCTCTCCGATGAAGCGTGAGTAGTTTACCATAGACCTACGGGTCCATAGCTAGTAGCTAGATGGCTTTTTCTCTCTCTTTGATTCTCAATACAAAGTTCTCCTCGATGTTCTTGGAGATCTATTCGATGTAATACTCTTTTGCAGTGTGTTTGCCGAGATCCGATGAATTGCGGATTTATGATCAGCTTATCTATGAATATTATTTGACTCTTCTCTGAATTCTTTTATACATGATTTGATATCTTTGCAAGTCTCTTCGAACTATCAATTTGGTTTGGCCAACTAGATTGGTTTTTCTTGCAATGGGAGAAGTGCTTAGCTTTTGGTTCAATCTTGTGGTGTCCTTTCCCAGTGACAGCATGGGCAGCAAGGCACGTATTGTATTGTTGCCATCGAGGATAAAAAGATGGGGTTTTCATCATATTGCTTGAGTTAATTCCTCTACATCATGTCATCTTACTTAATGCGTTACTCTGTTCTTCATGAACTTAATACTCTAGATGCAGGCAGGAGTCGGTCGATGTGTGGAGTAATAGTAGTAGATGCAGAATCGTTTCGGTCTACTTGACACGGACGTGATGCCTATATTCATGATCATTGCCTTAGATATCGTCATAACTTTGCGCTTTTCTATCAATTGCTCGGCAGTAATTTTTTACCCACCGTAATAATTTCTATCTTGAGAGAAGGCTCTAGTGAAACCTATGGCCCCCGGGTCTATTTTCCATCATATAATCTTCTATTTTCCATCATATTAGTTTCCTATTTACTTTCTTTGCAATCTTTTACTTTCCGTTCCATAAACCAAAAATATTACTTTACCATTTATCCATCTCTATCAGATCTCACTTTGCAAATAACCATGAAGGGATTGACAACCTCTTTATCGCGTTGGGTGCAAGTTGGTGTTTGTTTGTTCAGGTATTCGGTGGCTTGCGCGTTGTCTCCTACTGGATTGATACCTTGGTTCTCAAAACTGAGGGAAATACTTACTCTACTTTGCTGCATCACCCTTTCCTCTTCAAGGGAAAAACCAACGCAAGCTCAAGAGGTAGCATATATATATATAGTAATACTATTCATCACCCAGGATGCAGAATAAGTTATTCTTCACCCGAGGTAATCTTACGATCGCTTCATAAATAAATTATGTTTGAAATACAAATAGTTACATTCATATCGATTCTCTACGTAAAATTTGGTATAAGAAAACAAAAATATAGGTTATAAGACCAGAAATATCGCATTTTATGTATGTTTTTACGTTCGTAATTTTACGTAACATAAAATATTTTTTACAGTGAGTATATATTTTCTTACGTTCTGTTTACGTATGAAATAAGAAAAAATTTACGAAACCTAAAAATACGGTGCATTGATGTCAAAATAAAGAGGGGGTGAAGAATAACTATTCCTCACCCAGGGCGACGAATAGCGCGACCCTATATATAGTAATATATATATATATATATATATATATATATATATATATATATATATATTAATGAATCTTTCTTCTTTTAACCCTCCGGATCGAGCAAATCTCCTAGAAGGGTACGAGGCCGGGCCAAAAAGTTGGGCGATGGCATAAAGTTCAACTTCAATGAAGTCGCAGAAGATGGCGAACTGATTGCTCCTGAAAAGAATGTCCGTAAATTTATAAATCAATGCGTAGTTATTGTTAGGGACAACATTCCGATCACCATTCGAGAATGGAATAAGCCAAAGGAAGATCGATGAGTTAGTTATGTTGACGAAAGATCGAAAAATTTGCTTTGGTATACGCTGATGTCACATTTCAACCTACCAGAAGGTCTCACAGATGGCCAACGGTTGAAAGTCAAGCAGTATGCTCTTAAGAAGATGGCCACACAATTCCAGAGCTGAAACAAAATATTATACAACGACTACATCAAGGCAGAAAGGAAGACTCCAGAATTCACTGGAGCACTAGAGAAGATAAAAGATCACTGGGACGAATTTGTGAAGTACAAGGAATCGGATGAAGCTCTGGAAAGGTCGAGAAAAAATAAGATAAATGCTACGAAAAAAGAGTATCACCATGTTCTGGGGATAGGTGGCTACAAGAGAGCCGTGCCTAAGTGGGAAGCAGCTGAGGCTAAGATGCTCATTGAAGGGGTCATTCCAGCTACAGCGGATTGGCCCTAGAGGTCCAAGAATTGGTTTTATGCGCATGGGGGACAGTTGGACCCAGCGACAGGGGAGATTATAGAAAAGGCAGATCTTAAAACAACCTCAGACGCTTTACTTGAAGCAATAGAAGCTACTCGAAAGGGGTTGTTCCATCCCGAGAGAGAGAACGATGAGCTTACACGCGCCCTCAAGAATCCTGAATACGGAGGACGAACACGAGGCAAAGGCGTTGTTTGATACGTCTCCAACGTATCTATAATTTTTTATTGTTCCATGCTGTTATATTATCATTCTTGGATGTTTTACAATCATTTTATAGCAACTTTATATCATTTTTTGGGACTAACCTATTGACATAGTGCCCAGTGCCAGTTGCTGTTTTTTCTTGTTTTTTACTTCGTAGAAAATCAATACCAAACGGAGTCCAAACGCAACGAAACTTTTTGGTGATTTTTTCTGGACTAGAAGACACAAGTTGGGCCAAGGAAGTACCAGAGGGGTGCCCCGAGGGGGGCACAACCCACGTGGGCGCGCCTGGGGGCCCAGGCGCGCCTTGGTGGGTTGTGCTCACCTTAGTGGCCTCCCGCATCGCCTCTTTGCTCTATAAATACCCCAATATTCCAGAAACTCTAGGGGAGTCGACGAAACACAATTCCAGCCGCCGCAAGTTCCAGAAACCACAGATCCAATCTAGACACCATCATGGAGGGGTTCATCATCCTCATTGGTGCCTCTCCGATGATGCGTGAGTAGTTCATTGTAGACCTACGGGTCTGTAGTTAGTAGCTAGATGGCTTCCTCTCTCTCTTTTGATTCTAAATACAATTGTCTCTTGGAGATCTATTTGATGTAACTCTTTTTGCGGTGTGTTTGTTGGGATCTGATGAACTTTGAGTTTACGATCAGATCTATCTTTTTATCCATGAAAGTTATTTGAGTCTTTTGATCTCTTATATGCATGATTACTTATAGCCTCGTATTTCTTCTTCGAATCTTTGGTTTAGTTAGGCCGACTACATCGATTTTTCTTGCCATGGGAAGAGGTGCTTTGTGATGGGTTCGATCTTACGGTGCTCAATCCCAGTGACAGAAGGGGAAATGACACGTATGTATCGTTGCCATTAAGGATAACAAGATGGGGTCTAATTCCTACATGAATAGTTCTTGTCTACATCATGTCATCGTTCTTATTGCATTACTTCGTTTCTCCATGAACATAATACACTAGATGCATGCTGGAGAGCGGTCGATGTGTGGAGTAATAGTAGTAGATGCAGGCAGGAGTCGGTCTACTAATCTTGGACGTGATGCCTGATGTCTACTATGCAACCTTCTTCTTGTAGACTCGTGTTGGGCCTCCAAGCGCAGAGTTTGTAGGACAGTAGCAAATTTCCCTCAAGTGGATGACCTAAGATTTATAAATCCATGGGAGGCGTAGGATGAAGATGGTCTCTCTCAAACAACCCTGCAACCAAATAACAAAGAGTCTTTTGTGTCCCCAACACACCCAATACAATGATAAATTGTATAGATGCACTAGTTCGGCGAAGAGATGGTGATACAAGTGCAATATGGATAGTAGATATAGGTTTTTGTAATCTGAAAATATAAAAACAGCAAGGTAACTAGTAACAAAATTGAGCGAAAATGGTAGTGCAATGCTTCGAAACAAGGCCTAGGGTTCATACTTTCACTAGTGCAAGTTCTCTCAACAATGATAACATAATTAGATCATATAAAAATCCCTCAACATGCAACAAAGAGTCACTCCAAAGTCACTAATAGCGGAGAATAAACGAAGAGATTATTGTAGGGTATGAAACCACCTCAAAGTTATTCTTTCTGATCGATCTATTAGGCTATTCCTATAAGTGTCACAAACTGCCCTAGTGTTCGTACTAAAATAACACCTTAAGACACACATCAACCAAAACCCTAATGTCACCTAGATACTCCAATGTCACCACAAGTATCCGCGGGTTTGATTATACGATCTGCATCACACAATCTCAGATTCATCTATTCAAACCAACACAAAGAACTTCAAAGAGTGCCCCAAAGTTTCTACCGGAGAGTCAAGACGAAAACATCTGCCAACCCCTATGCATAAGTTCACAAGGTCACAGAACCCGCAAGTTGATCACCAAAACATACATCAAGTGGATCACATGAATATCCCATTGTCACCACAGATAAACACATGAAGACATACATCAAGTGTTCTCAAATCCTTAAAGACTCAATCCGATAAGATAACTTCAAAGGGAAAACTCAATTCATTACAAGCCGGTAGAAGGGGAGAAACATCATAAGATCCAACTATAATAGCAAAGCTCGCGGTACATCAAGATCGTGCCAAATCAAGAACACGAGAGAGAGAGAGAGAGAGAGATCAAACACATAGCTACTGGTACATACCCTCAGCCCCGAGGGTGAACTACTCCCTCCTCGTCATGGAGAGTGCCAGGATGATGAAGATGGCCACCGATGATGATTTCCCCCTTTGGTAGGGTGCCGGAACAGGGTCCCGATTGGTTTTTGGTGGCTACAGAGGCTTGCGGCGGCGGAACTCCCGATCTAGGTTTTGTTCTGGGGTTTTTGGGATTTATAAGAGGTGTTGGCATCGGGGACAAGTCAAAGGGGCCCACGAGGCGACGACAAGGACGGGGGGCGCGCCCTAGGGGGGGCGCCCTCCACCCTTGTGGTGGCCTCGGGACTCCTCTCCGATATCTTTTAGTTCCAGTATTTTTCATATTTTCCAAAAATATTCTCCGTAAATTTTCAGGCCAATTGGACTCCGTTTGATATTCCTTTTCTGCGAAGCTCAAAAACAAGGAAAAAACATAAACTGGCACTGGGCTCTAGGTTAATAGGTTAGTCCCAAAAATAATATAAAATAGCATATAAATGCATATAAAACATCCAAGATGGATAATATAATAGCATGGAAGAATAAAAAAAATTATAGATACGTTGGAGACGTATCAAGCATCCCCAAGCTTAATTCCCGCTCGTCCTCGAGTAGGTAAATGATAAAAATAGAATTTTTGATGTGGAATGCTAGCAAGTGCATAAGTTTGATCAATGATAATTTCAATCACTTTTTCTAGCACCATTATAAATCATAAACAGTAGCTCATCTCATAAAACTTCTCATGATCAAGTAGCAAACTATTCACATGTTAAAGCATACATCATAAACTTTCTTGAAAACTAACAAACTAGGTTCTCAGTCATCAAACAATTGAAATTCATCTTATTTTTAGGAAGGGTCTATGTAAGAGCTTTGATTTAGCAAATCCCACATACTCAACTATCATATAGTCTTCCATTATTGCTACCACTCAAAGCATATTTTTAGAACAAATAGCATCCATTGAACACAGAGAAAGATAGGGGCTTAATGTTTCGCCTCCCAACTTATTTATCATATAGATAATTGTCAACAATAATAATTCATGATCAAATATATTTGAATGGCCATATATGCTTACATCTTTCCCCACCACATGATGCTTGCCAACTAAAGAGTAGGTTGGAATGAAAAGGAATACTACTGACTCTTGCATAAAAGTAAAAGATAGGCCCTTCGCAGAGGGAAGCAGGGATTTGCAGAGGTGCCAAAGCTCGAAGCTTTTAAAACAGAGATGAAAATAATTTTGAGAGGTATGCTTTCATTGTCAACATAACAACCAAGAGTTCCCAATATCTTCCATACTAGATACATTATAGGCGGTTCCCAAACAGAAAGGTAAAGTTTTTTACTCCCCCTCCACCAACAATCACACTCCATGGCTTGTCCGAAACAACGGGTACCGTCCATACCAAAAATTTCCTGGGGGAGTTTTGTTTAATTATTTGAAATTTTGTTTTTGATCTTTTGATCATAGGACTGGGCATCCCAATTACCAGCCACTCTCTCGTGAATGATAAGTGAATAAACACTCATCGTGAGAATAACCCACCTAGCATGGAAGATACTGACAGCCCCTAGTCGCTACATGAGCGATTCGGGCATACAAAACAAATTATTATTTGAAGGTTTAGAGTTTGGCACATGCAAATTTACTTGGAACGGCAGGTAAATAGCGCATATAGGTAGATATGGTGGACACTCATGGAAGAAACTTGGTTCAAGGATTTTGGATGCACAAGCAGTAATCCTGCTTAGTAGAGAAATTTTGGCTAGCAAAAGATTCTAAATAGCAAGCACCACATGTTGGAGGATCCATAACAATATAACTTCTATACAAATATACCCAAGCATAACTCATTATGTTGTCTTCCTTGTCCAACTTCAACTAATTTGCTCAAGTTTGAAAATAATTAATGGGGCTCACAATCATAGAAGACGTCCAAGATAGTATATTTATATGTGAAATCTCTCTTCCTTCAATATTCTTTCATGAATTGTTCAAGTGACCAATACTATGTTTGCTAACTTTCAATAAATTTACCACCTCTAATTCTTATATGTGAAGTCATTACTCCCCATGGTATAAGCATATGAAGCATATATAATTTCAGATTTATGATATTCAATTCATTCAACTATTTACTCATAGGATATAAGTGAAGCACGTGAGTAAATGACAAACTACTCCATAAAGATATAAGTGAAGATCAATGAGTAGTCAAATAATTAAGTAGCTATGTGAAGACTCTCTCTCATAAAGAAAATTTAGATCTTAAGTACTTTATTCAAACAGCAAGCAAAACAAAATAAAATGACATTCTAAAAATAGAACACATCGTGTGAAGAAGCAAAAACTTAGGCTCAACCGATACTAACCGATAATTCTTGATGAAGAAAGGTGGGATGCCTACCGGGGCATCCCCAAGCTTAGATGCTTGAGACTTCTTGAAATATTATATTGGGATGCCTTGGGCATCCCCAAGCTTGATCTTTTGTGTCTCCTTAATTCCTTTTATATGATGGTTTCCCTAATTATTAAACACTTCATCCACACAAAACTCAACAAGAACTTGTGAGAAAAGTTAGTATAAATCAAATGCAAAACCTTATCATTCTCTACTGTAGAAAATCACTAAAATTATTATTTGACATTGCATACTAAATGCCTCTGCATATTTAATACTCATATCCTCAAATAGAATCATTAAACAGTCAAACATATGCAAACAATGCAAACATAACAGCAATCTGTCTAAACAGGACATTCTGTAAAGAGTGCAATTGTACTCATACTTCCCTAACTCCAAAACTTCTGAAAAATTACCAAACTGTATAAAATTTGTTGTTACTCATTTTGTAAAAATTTCAAGATTTTATCATGTTTTGACTTTCCATAAGAATTCAGACAACGATAGAAAAATTTCTGTTTTCAAAACAGCAACATATAGACTTGCAAAATAAGCATGGTAAAGGCTAAACTTGACACTTTTATTGAAATTAAAGATGAAAAACATTAATATAAATAACAGCAAGCAAATACTAATAAAAGAAAATTACACTCCAAGCAAAACACATATCATGTGACGAATAAAAATATAGCTCCAAGTGAGGTTACCGATAATGTTGAAGACGAAAGAGGGGATGCCTTCCGGGGCATCCCCAAGCTTAATTGCTTGGATCTTCCTTGAATATTACCTTGCAGTGCCTTGGGCATCCCCAATATTAGGGTCTTGTCACTCCTTATTCTCCTCATATCGATATCTCACCCAAAACTTGAAAACTTCAATCACACAAAACTTAACGGAACTCCGTGAGATGGGTTAGTATGATAAAACAAATCATTCACTTTGGTACTGTCAAGACAAGATTCAAAATTTTTATCACATGATACCTACTGTACCCTATCATTTCTACAGTTTATATTGAGCAATATAAGCCATAGAAACTAGAAAACAAGCAAACTATGCATCGAAAACAGAATCTGTCAAAAACAGAACAGTATGTAAATATCTGAATTAAGGTCATACTTCTGTTACTCAAAAAATTCTGAAAAATTAGGACAGAGTAGATAATTTGTATAAAAATCAACTGTAAAAATCTCATAAGTTTTACCCATTCCAGTAAAATATAGTAATTTCTGTACTGGACGCAAAAGTTTCTGCTTTTGCACAGAATCAAATCAACTATCAACCACACTATCCCAAAGGCTTTACTTGGCACTTTATTCAAACAAAAGTTATAAAACATGATTATTACAGTAGCTTAATCATGTGAACACATAAAAAAAGTAAGGGTAAATATTGGGTTGTCTCCCAGCAAGCGCTTTTCTTTAATGCCTTTTTAGCTAGGCATGATGATTTCAATGATGCTCACATAAAAGATAAGAATTGAAACACAAAGAGAGCATCATGAAGAATATGACTAGCACATTTAAGTCTAACCCACTTCCTATGCCTAGGGATTTTGTGAGCAAACAACTTATGGGAACGAGAATCAACTAGCATAGGAAGGTAAAGCAAGCAAAACTTCAAGATTTTAAGCACATAGAGAGGAAACTTGATATTATTGAAATTCCCACAAGCATATATTCCTCCCTCATAATAATTTTCAGTAGCATCATGAATGAATTCAACAATATAACTATCACATAAAGCATTCTTTTCATGAGCCACAAGCATAGAAATTTTATTACTCTCCACATAAGCAAATTTATTCTCATGAATAGTAGTGGGAGCAAACCCAACAAAATAACTATCATGTGAGGCATAATCCAATTGAAAATTAAAATTATGATGACAAGTTTCATGGTTATCATTATTCTTTATAGCATACATGTCATCACAATAATCATCATAGATAGCAACTTTGTTCTCATAATCAATTGGAACCTCTTCCGAAATAGTGGATTCATCACTAAATAAAGTCATGACCTCTCCAAATCCACTTTTATCAATATTGTGAAAAGATTCAACACCCTCCAAAATGGTGGGATCATTAGTACCTAGAGTTGACACTCTTCCAAACCCACTTTCATCAATATAATCATCATAAATAGGAGGCATGCTATCATCACAATAAATATTCTCATCAAAACTTGGGGGACTAAAAATATCATCTTCATCAAACATAGCATCCCCAAGCTTGTAGCTTTGCATATCATTAGCATCATGGATATTCAAGGAATTCATACTAACAACATTACAATCATGCTCATCATTGAAAAATTTAGTGCCAAACATTTTATAGACTTCTTCTTCTAACACTTGAGCACAATTTTCCTTTCCATCATTTTCACGAAAGACATTAAAAAGATGAAACATATGAGGCAACCTCAATTCCATTTTTTTTGTAGTTTTCTTTTATAAACTAAACTAGTGATAAAACAAGAAACTAAAAGATTCAATTGCAAGGTCAAAAGATATACCTTCAAGCACTAACCTCCCGGCAACGGCGCCAGAAAAGAGCTTGATGTCTACTACGCAACCTTCTTCTTGTAGACTCGCGTTGGGCCTCGAAGCGCAGAGTTTTGTAGGACAGTAGCAAATTTCCCTCAAGTGGATGACCTAAGGTTTATCAATCCGTGGTAGGCGTAGGACAAAGATGGTCTCCCTCAAACAACCCTGCAACCAAATAACAAAGAGTCTCTTGTGTCCCCAACACACCCAATACAATGATAAATTGTATAGGTGCACTAGTTCGGTGAAGAGATGGTGATACAAGTGCAATATGGATGGTAGATATAGGTTTTTGTAATCTGAAATTATAAAAACAGCAAGGTAACTAGTAACAAAAGTGAGCGAAAACGGTATTGCAATGCTTCGAAACAAGGCCTAGGGTTCATACTTTCACTAGTGCAAGTTCTCTCAACAATGAGAACATAATTAGATCATATAACAATCCCTCAACGTGCAACAAAGAGTCACACCAAAGTCACTAATAGCGGAGAATAAACGAAGAGATTATTGTAGGATACGAAACCACCTCAAAGTTATTCTTTCTGATCGATCTATTGGGCTATTCCTATAAGTGTCACAAACTGCCCTAGTGTTCGTACTAAAATAACACCTTAAGACACACATCAACCAATACCCTAATGTCACCTACATACTCCAATGTCACCACAAGTATCCGCGAGTTTGATTATACGATATGCATCACACAATCTCAGATTCATCTATTCAAACCAACACAAAGAACTTCAAAGAGTGCCCCAAAGTTTCTACCGGAGAGTCAAGACGAAAACATGTGCCAACCACTATGCATAAGTTCACAAGGTCACAGAACCCGCAAGTTGATCACCAAAACATACATCAAGTGGATCACGTGAATATCCCATTGTCACCACAGATAAACACATGCAAGACATACATCAAGTGTTCTCAAATCCTTAAAGACTCAATCCGATAAGATAACTTCAAAGGGAAAACTCAATTCATTACAAGCCGGTAGAGGGGGAGAAACATCATAAGATCCAACTATAATAGCAAAGCTCGCGGTACATCAAGATCGTGCCAAATCAAGAACACGAGAGAGAGAGAGAGAGATCAAACACATAGCTACTGGTACATACCCTCAGCCCCGAGGGTGAACTACTCCCTCCTCGTCATGGAGAGCGCCGGGATGATGAAGATGGCCACCGATGATGATTTCCCCCTCTGGCAGGGTGCCAGAACAGGGTCCCGATTGGTTTTTGGTGGCTACAGAGGCTTGCGGCGGCGGAACTCCCGATCTAGGATTTGTTCTGGGGTTTTTGGGATTTATAAGAGGTGTTGGCGTCGGGGACAAGTCAAGGGGGCCCATGAGGCGACGACAAGGACGGGGGGCGCGCCCTAGGGGGGGCACCCTCCACCCTTGTGGTGGCCTCGGGACTCCTCTCCGATATCTTTTCGTTCCAGTATTTTTCATATTTTCCAAAAATATTCTCCGTAAATTTTCAGGCCAATTGGACTCCATTTGATATTCCTTTTCTGCGAAGCTCAAAAACAAGGAAAAAACAGAAACTAGCACTGGGCTCTAGGTTAATAGGTTAGTCCCAAAAATAATATAAAATAGCATATAAATGCATATAAAACATCCAAGATGGATAATATAATAGCATGGAACAATAAAAAATTATAGATACGTTGGAGACGTATCAATGCCTATATAATGATCATTGCCTGGATATCGTCATAATTATTGGAAGTTCTATCAATTGCCCAACAGTAATTTGTTTACCCACCGTATGCTATTTTTCTCGAGAGAAGCCACTAGTGAAATCTATGGCCCCCGGGTCTCTTCTTTATCATATTTGCCTTCGAGATCTATTTTTATGAAGGAATAAGGAGTAAGAAGAGCCTAAGCTTGGGGATGCCCACGACATCCCAAGCTATTATCTAAAAGAGAAGCAAGCAACTAAGCTTGGGGATGCCACTCGGGCATCCCCTCTTTCTTCTAACGACCATCGGTATTTTACTTGGAGCTATATTTTTATTCGTCACATATCATGAGTTTTGATTGGAGCGTCTTGTATAATTTGAGTCTTTGCTTGTTTTGCTTTTTATTTTTAGTCAAGTATCCTTGCTGGACACACCAATTTGAGAGAGCCAAAATTATGCTATGATTTCTTAGAATTGCTCTCTATGCTTCACTTAAATCTTTATGAGCTATGGAATTGCTCTAGTGCTTCACTTATATCTTTTTGAGCATGGTGTGCTTTAGTATTTTTGAAGAAATGCTCTCATGCTTCACTTAGATTTATTTGAGAGTTAGTAATTTTTTTAAGAAACTCTCTCATGCTTCACTTAAATTATTTTGAGAGAAAAAAAAATTTATGCTCATGTTCTTCACTTAGATTTGTTTGAGCTATCAAAAGCAACATATGAAATTAGTCCCAAAGTGATAGATATTCAAGAGGGATATAATAAAAACTTTCATGAAGATCATTGGACAAAATAAACTTGATTCTTTGTAATAGTTTTGCGATATGATGATATAATATGTGAGTCAAGTTGAGGAGTAATTATGCTTTAGTAAGAATATTGATGTTAAGGTTTGTGATTCCCTGTGCAAGCACGAAAGTCAATAGTTATGCAATGAAATTATATCCTACTTGTGGTGCATTATTCGGTGTTAGTTATGCTTAATGCTCGCTTATGAGATTTTTCGTTTCTTGGTTGGATGCTTCTCAATCTTTTGCTAGCCTTCATTTGCACTAAGTATGATCACTACTTGTGCATTCAAAATCCTTAAACCAGTTTTGCCATATGAGTCCACTATACCTACCTATATGCGGTATTCTTTTGCTGTTCTAAGCAAATTTGTATGTGCCATCTCTAATTTTCAAAATAAATTTCTCTTTTGTGTGCTCGTACCGCTCACGAAACGGTAGGGGGTGGCTGATATTTTTCCATGCTAGATGTGTTATTCTCAAGATGAGTGTTTATTCATTTGTCATTGCACGAGAGTACGTCAAAGGTATTAGGGATGCCGAGTCCCGAAATGAAAAATGAATTTACTTTCTGTTGTCAAATAATAAATTTCTTGGAAAGTGTTGGTATGGACGGCACCCGTGGATTCGGTTAGCCGTGGAATGTGAAAGTATGGTGGAAAAAGGAATAAACTTTTTTTTTGGGAACCGCCTATGATATATCTAGCATGGAAAGTATTGGGAACTACTCGATCGTTTTCATTGACAGGAAAAGCATGCCACCCAAAATGTTTTTATCTCTAATTTTTTTTCGCTTTGAGCTCTGGCACCTCTAGAAATCCCTACTTCCCTCTGCGAAGGGCCTTTCTATTTACTTTATGCAATTTTTATTTTTGAGTCTCCATCTTCTCTTATAAAGCACCAACTAAGGGGCACTATGATCGTACTTGAGCATTGGGTGTAGCTAATATGCGAGTGTGTTTCATGAATGGATCAATGATTGAGCATAATGGGCTAGGGATAACTTGCTTTAGTGTTGATATTTTGAAAGACATGGTTGCTTGTTGATATGCTTGAGTATTGAAATCTTCATGTCAAAACTAGACTATTACTTTGAATCATATAAAAGTCCAAATGTCCAGGCTACAAAGAAAAGATTATGTGATGAACATGTTAGGCAGCATTCCACATCAAAAATTCAGTTTTTATCATTTACCTACTCGAGGACGAGAAGGAATTAAGCTTGGGGATGGTGATACGTCTCCAACGTATCTATAATTTTTAATTGTTCCATGCTGTTATATTATCATTCTTGGATGTTTTACAATCATTTTATAGCAACTTTATATCATTTTTTGGGACTAACCTATTGACATAGTGCCTAGTGCCAGTTGCTGTTTTCTGCTTGTTTTTTACTTCGCAGAAAATCAATACCAAACGGAGTCCAAACGCAGCAAAACTTTTTGGTGATTTTTTTTGGACCAGAAGACACAAGTTGGGCCAAGGAAGTAGGAGA
Source organism: Thinopyrum elongatum (assembly GCA_011799875.1). Lineage (NCBI taxonomy): Eukaryota > Viridiplantae > Streptophyta > Magnoliopsida > Poales > Poaceae > Thinopyrum > Thinopyrum elongatum. The sequence continues at coordinate 556,739,424 of CM022303.1, read as the reverse complement.
GGGGTGCTCCGAGGGGGGCACAACCCACCTGGGCGCGCCTGGGGCCCAGGCGCACCCTAGTGTGTTGTGCCCACCTCGGCGGCCTCCCGCACCGCCTCTTTGCTCTATAAATACCCCAATATTCCAGAAACCCTAGGGGAGTCGACGAAACACAATTCCAGCCGCCGCAAGTTCTAGAAACCATAGATCCAATCTAGACACCATCATGGAGGGGTTCATCATCCTCATTGGTGCCTCTCCGATGATGCGTGAGTAGTTCATTGTAGACCTACGGGTCCGTAGTTAGTAGCTAGATGGCTTCCTCTCTCTCTTTTGATTCTCAATACAATGGTCTCTTGGAGATCTATTTGATGTAACTCTTTTTGCGGTGTGTTTGTTGGGATCCGATGAACTTTGAGTTTATGATCAGATCTATCTTTTTATCCATGAAAGTTATTTGAGTCTTTTGATCTCTTATATGCATGATTACTTATAGCCTCGTATTTCTTCTTTGAATCTTTGGTTTAGTTAGGCCAACTAGATCGATTTTTCTTGCCATGGGAAGAGGTGCTTTGTGGTGGGTTCGATTTTACGGTGCTCAATCCCAGTGACAGAAGGGGAAATGATACGTATGTATCATTGCCATTAAGGATAACAAGATGGGGTCTAATTCCTACATGAATAGATCTTGTCTACATCATGTCATCGTTCTTATTTCATTACTCCGTTTCTCCATGAACTTAATACACTAGATGCATGCTGGATAGCGGTCGATGTGTGGAGTAATAGTAGTAGATGCAGGCAGGAGTCGGTCTAATAATCTTGGACGTGATGCCTATATAATGATCATTGCCTGGATATCGTCATAATTATTTGAAGTTCTATCAATTGCCCAACAGTAATTTGTTTACCCACCGTATGCTATTTTTCTCGAGAGAAGCCACTAGTGAAATCTACGGCCCCCGGGTCTCTTCTTTATCATATTTGCCTTCGAGATCTATTTTTATTTGCTTTTATTTTCAGATCTTTTAATCTAAAAACCCAAAAATATCTTGCTGCAATTTATTGTTATTTATTTTATCTCGCGTTCCTGCGAGATCTATTTATCCGATCTACTACAAATTTATCAATCTTTTTACCTGGGAGGGATTGACAACCCCTCTTTTACGTCGGGCAACAAGTATTTGTTCTTTGTGTGCAGGTGCCATTCACGTAGTGTTGCGTGGTTCTCCTACTGGTTCGATAACCTTGGTCTCATCACTGAGGGAAATACCTACCGTAGTTGTGCTGCATCATCCCTTCCTCTTTGGGGAAATACCGACGTAGTTCAAGCGACATCAAAAGGAATTTCTGGCGCTGTTGCCGGGGAGGATCAAGTCAAGATAGTCTCCCGACAACTCGCCAATTTCTGGCGCCGTTGCCGGGGAGACATCATCAACATCTATCAGGTTCTTAATCACAAATATCATCTCCTTGCAATTTACATTATTTGACATTTGCCTCTCATTTTCATCTCCCCCACTTCACAAAAAATTTACCGTTTTATTCGCCCTCTTTTTCGTTTGCCTTTTTCTCGTCAGATCTCATGTTTGCTTGTGTTGCCATGTGCCTTCTATTTGCCTGCATCTTTGCTTGCTAAAAATCTATTGATATAGATCCTCATCCACTTGCCAATATTTTCAAGAGATCCAATTATGATGAACCAATTGCTAGGGAGTTGAGTTCACTAGATTATCTTTATGAAGTTTTGCTTGAGATATATGAATCTGAAAATTGTGATGAAGTGTTAAACGAAGGAATTTATAAAGTGATTCATGATAGCTCCTTGAATGAAAAGCATGATTGCAATGATGTTATTATAAATTCTACTAAGAAGGTAGAAACAAAGAACGAGGAGTTGGAACGACACTTATAGAAGCCATCGGAGAAAAAAGAAGCAGGATGCAGAACGGCTTAAGAAGGTAGAAACAAAGAACAAGGAGTTGGAACGACACTTATAGAAGCCGTCAGAGAAAAAAGAAGCAGGATGCAGACCGGTTTAAGAAGGTAGAAACAAAGAATGAGGAGTTGGAATGCATGTTAAAGCGGCAGCAGGAGCAGATCGACACAATTAGCCAGCAAAGGGCATCTCCGCGGCAGGAGCAAGCAGATCCAGCATTGGATAGTACCGCCCCATCTATGCGGAAAAGCAGCGTGGGTTCCACGGGGGTTCGGGCCGATGATGCACTTCTGGCTCGCTACGCCGTGGATGATATCAAAGAGAGGACAAATTGTGAGCTACAACAGAAAATGAAGAACATATCCATGAAGGTGGCGGTCGGCTTTTCTTTACCGAATGCACCTGAAGCAACCATCCATGGCAATCCGATTCCAGCTACTTGTGTCGGGGTGGATGAAGTTCTTCTGGGATATGAATCACTAGAGCTTGACATTCCTGGAGGGGAAGGGGAGCAGACACTGGCAGAAGTCATCGACGCCTGTGAGTAGCAATACACCTCTAAGTCCACCCCACCTCGAGAGGGATCCCATCGCGAGTCCACATCGATCTCCGCCGTGCTACTTCTTGAGCTTGCGTTGATTTTTCCCTTGAAGAGGAAAGGGTGATGCAGCAAAGTAGAGATAAGTATTTCCCTCAGTTAAAAACAAAGGTATCAATCCAGTAGGAGCCACAAGCAAGTCTCCAATATATGCACCTGCACAAACTAACAAACACTTGCATAGAACGCGAAAAAGGGGTTGTCAATCCCTTCACGGTCACGAACAAGAGTGAGATCTAATAGAGATAGGTATAAAAGATAAATAAAAGAGCAAACTAAAGTAAATATAAATAAATTGCAGCAAGGTATTTTTGGGTTTTTTTGGTTTATAGATCTGAAAATATATGATGGAAAATAGACCCGGGGGCCATAGATTTCACTAGAGGCTTCTCTCTTGAAGATAGCATACGGTGGGTAAACAAATTACTGTTGAGCAATTGATAGAAAAGCGCATAGTTATGACGATATCTAAGGCAATGATCATGAATATAGGCATCACCTCCGTGACAAGTAGACCGAATCGATTCTGCATCTACTACTATTACTACACACATCAACCGCTATCCCGCATGCATCTAGAGTATTAAGTTTATAAGAACGGAGTAACGCCTTAAGTAAGATGACATGATGTAGAGGGATAAACTCAAGCAATATGATATAAACCCCATCTTTTTATCCTTGATGGCAACAATGCAATACGTGCCTCGCTACCCCTTCTGTCACTGGGTGAGGACACCGCAAGATTGAACCCAAAACTAAGCACCTCTCCCATTGCAAGAAAAACCAATCTAGTTGGCCAAACCAAACCGATAGTTCGAAGAGAAATACAAAGATATCTTAATCATGCATAAAAGAGTTCAGAGAAGACTCAAATGATATTCATAGATAATCTGATTATAAATCCACAATTCATCGGATCTCAACAAATGCACCGCAAAACAAGATTACATCGAATAGATCTCCAAGAATAACGAGGAGAACATTGTATTGAAGATCAAAGAGAGAGAAGAAGCCATCTAGCTACTAGCTATGGACCCGTAGGTCTGTGGTAAACTACTCATGCTTCATCGGAAGGGCAACAAGGTTGATGTAGAGGCCCTTCGTGATCGAATCCCCCTCCGGCAGAGTGTCGGAAAAGGCACCAAGATGGGATCTCACGGGAACAGAGGCTTGCGGCGGCGGAAAAGTGTTTTGGTGGACGCTTCTGATGTTTGGGGAATATTTGAGAATATATAGAGGTGGAATTAGGGTTAGGGGACTCCCGAGGGGCCCACAAGCCAGGCCCCCCCTGGGGCGCGCCCTGAGGGCTTGTGGCCTCCTCGGGACTCTTTTGGCCCTCTCTTCAAGTCTTCTGGGTGTCTTCTGGTCCAAGAAAAATCATCGTAAAGTTTTATTCTGTTTAGACTCCGTTTGATATTCCTTCTCTGTAAAAGTCAAAAATAAGGAAAAAAAAATAGAAACTGGCACTGGGCTCTAGGTTAATAGGTTAGTCCCAAAAATAATATAAAATAGCATATTAATGCATATAAAACATTCAAAAACAGAAAATATAATACCATGGAACAATCAAAAATTGTAGATACGTTGCAGACGTATCACGGTGCGTCAGCCGACTCCACCACCCCTATGTCCTAGCAGTAGGGCCAAAAATAGAAGAGAGCACCAAAGAAGAAAGCCAACGACGAGCCTACTGCCAAAAAGAAGTTATCTTGCAAAATGACTGATGAGGAAACTAGAGCGGTCGTGGTTTCCGAAGTGAAGTCCCATTTTGCACCAAAACCGCCCCCGCCGCCAAAGGAGAAAATACCTACGAAAATCGTAAAGCACTTTGTGGAACTTCTTGAGCGACCTCCGGCATATGTGCAGAATAGGCCATCAGACTATGAGCACTCTATTAGGAAGTCATATGCGGAACAAAAGCAGGAGTCGAGACGTACAAGTAGTAATAAAAGCGGGAAAACAGTTCCCCAACTCGGAGAACAGGCAATACAATCGATCCCCCCGCTCAACGTGATTGCCGATAAGGTAACCGATGCTTCTAGAGAGTTTGGTATCAGTGTTGATCAACTCCTAGGCACCGAGGAAGTTCCGGTGACTGAAGTAGCATGGCAATATGTCCCGGGAACCCTTTGGTCAAACCTGAGCAGGTCCCGCATCTATCAACACAAATGCGAAAATTGCATTAGTGGTACATGAAATAAGTAAAGAATGGGCGAGAGATGCTCATGGTGAAAGTCAAGGAAGAGCATTACTTCTATGAAAACGAGATAATCATTGAGTTTCCAAAAAAATTTCAGTTATACAATCAAGACGCACTCGACAAATCTATCGTCAGTTGTTATTGTCCATAAGTGATTTCTTTCTGTAATTTAAGTCTCTAGCTCAGCTTGTTCATTACCTGTAATTATCCTCAGTATATTCTTTTGTACGTTATTATGCAGAATGAAGATTTTCGAATGCAAAAGAGATGGAATCTATGACATTGGGTTCGTTGACCCATATATCATTAATGAAATTATGATACAAAACCACGCCAAAGACTCAGAGGATAACTTGCTAAGGTATATGAAGGAACTAAATACCAGACCAAAAATACTATTTCCTTACAACTTCAAGTGAGTTATACTGTCTTGTACTACAAATACTATTTTGCTTACTCGATGTTAAGTGTAGTTGATGAGTTATGCATGCCTGCTTATATAAACGTGTGCGCAGGTTTCACTAGATCTTGCTAATCATTAGAGTTGACGCTGGAACTGTTGAAACCCTGGACTCACTAGGTAAAGACCCTCGAGAATACACCAGCGTGGTTTTTATGCTCGACAGGTAATTTCAATCATTATCGCACTATATCGGCCTCTTTCGTTCATTTCCTGATATCAAGTAATTAATAACTCATTTATTCATTTTCTTCGCCGGGCAGGGTTTGGAAACGGTTAATCAAAGAGGTTGTCGGTGAATGGAAACCAAAGATGAAATGGTGACAGACCAAGGTAATTAAGTAGTACTAGCTAGGTCCGCGCATCTCTTTAATTCTAATTTCAATACCATTATCATGCTTGATTATTATCTGATTGAATTCTATTCTCGCAAAGTGCATGAGACAGCAACAGGGGACTAATTTATGTGCATACTATGTTCGCGAGAACATTCGCATTACGACCGAATGGCGCAGAGATGTAAGACAACTTCGGGTACGTAAACACTATTCACAAATTTTTTTATGATTATCTAATATATATACACACAACTAATATATTCATATTGATCTCCTTCTTTAAAGATGGAAGAGATGCGGGAGAAACTCCTACCAAAGAACCGCATACGAGCAATTCAAGAGGAAATTGCGGGATTTTTGCTTACGGAGGTCATATCTGAAAGCGAAGAATACCATTACCGCTAATGCCTGCATGTAATGATCTTGAAATTGTAGGAGAAATTATATATATATATATATATATATTATATATATATATGTATGGTCGTACGAGAAATTATATTATATATGCATAACATGTATAGTATGTAGTAGCGTAAAATATGTTCGAAATGAAAAAGAATTGAATGGAAAACACAAAATAAAAAGGAAAAATAAATCATAAACCCTTAAACCCTAAACCCCAACACAAAATCATTAGTCTCGGTTGGTGATACCAATACCAACCGGGACTAAAGGTCCTCCAGCCCCCGGCGCGCGCTCGCGGCCACGTGGAGGGACTTTTGTCCCGGGTTGTGGCCAACCGGGACTAAAGGGTGGGGGCCTTTAGTCCCAGTTCGTTATCCCGGTTGATGACCCGGGACTAAAGGCCGTTTCCAACCAGGACTAAATCCCGTTTTTCCACTAGTGATAGCACAATGAAAGAGTAATATCATGTGACATAATGGTTTATGAACAGATTTGCAGCAGAACATCACTCACAGATTTGTCAATTGATGAGCATTGGAACACATTCAATTTATTTATTCGCAAGTTACATACCAAAACAACTTGTGTGATCGATTTTTTTAAGCCAACAGTTTGTTGCTAATTGTGCAAAAAAAATTTACTTCCCAGAAAATGAAGGGGTAGGGAAGGAGAGAGTTACTTCTCTTTCAACTTCCTTAAGAAGAATATTGCAAATGACAGGTCAACAGGTATCCTCTCATATATGGCCTGGAAAACAAAATTTAAGTAGATGTCAGATCAGCCCACAGTTGTTTGGCAACTAGTTAAGAAATATGCATAACTTATATGGTTGCCCTTAGAGAAATTCGGACTCTATAGCAAATGGGAGAAAGCGTAGATGTACGATTACATGTCTTAGAGAGGGGGACAATGTGATCACCAATGAAACAGACTTGCGGACACATATTGACGGAATCTATAGGGAGTTATTGGGATCCACATCGGGGGGTGCAGCATCTTTGGGCCCGAACATGTGGGTTGGTACAAGGAGAGTGTCTTTACATGACAACCAAGTACTGATCCGTCCATTCTCCCTTGAAGAGATTACGCATAACCTTATGGATATGCGATCTAACACGGCCCCTGGCCCGGATGGATTCCCGGTTGCATTTTATAAGAAATTTTGGAAACTAGTGGGACCCCAATTCGGAACTCTAGTACATGAATTCACATTGGGAAGGATCGACGTGAAACGACTAAATTATGGGGTGCTAGCTCTTATCCCGAAAGTCCAGGGTGCGGACAATATCAGACAGTTCCGCCCTCTTACACTCATTAATGTGAGCTTCAGACTCTTGGCGAAAGGGTTTGCGTCTCGCCTGGCTCTGGTGGCACATAAGGTGATTGACAAATCACAAACAACCTTTATCAAAGGGCGAAGTATCTTAGACGGTGTTGTTGTCTTACACGAAGTGCTCCATGAGATTCAGAAAACTAAGGAAGAGGTGTTTATTCTTAAGATAGACTTTGAGAAAGCATACGATAGGGTAAGATGGGAGTTCCTTGAGGAGGTGCTTAGAGAAAAGGGCTTTGACCCACTATGGATCAGTTGGATGCGCCAACTTGTGAGAGGGGGGCAAACAGCGGTTAACATTAATGGACACATTGGATCCTACTTTAGAAACATGAGGGGAGTTAGACAAGGCGATCCTATATCCCCCCTTTTATTCAATATCATTGCTGATGCGTTGGCTGGCATTCTTGATCATGCTAAGGCGGCATGCCACATATCTGGAGTTGCCACCAACATCATACCGGGCGGGATAACTCATCTGCAATATGCGGACGACACTCTTATCTTTATTAAAAACTCTGAGAGGGAGATTATTAACCTAAAGTTCCTGCTTATGTGTTTCGAGGAGATGTCGGGCCTCAAAATTAATTTTGACAAGAGTGAAGCCTTTGTCACAGGTGGGAACTTGGAATCCCAACTCAGGGCGGCGCATATGATGAACTGCGAGCTGGGGTCTATCCCCTTAAAATATTTAGGTATGCCAATCTCAACAAGAGCCCTTCAAATGGCCGAGTTTCAGCCTGTAGTAGATAAAACGGCGGCAAGGGTGGAGCCGTGGCAGGGCAAACTTTTGGCATCAGGAGGGAGGCTGGTCCTAGTAAATGATTGCCTGACAAACATCCCCATGTTTGTTATGGGCTTTTACCTCCTTCAGGATGGGGTGCGTGTCAAGTTGAATAGGGTGAGATCTCGATTCTTTTGGGCCAAAGAGCTTCAAAAACAGAAGTACCATATGGTCAGTTGGGAGGATATATGCCGACCTAAGGATGTGGGAGGCTTGGGGGTTATCAACACCAAGATTATGAACTGGTGCCTGACGGCGAACTGGGCATGGAAAATTCTTAAAGGCCAAGGGGGACTATGGCTTGATATATTTAGAAGGAAATACCTTTCGGTGGGGCGGATGGAATTTTGGAGAAACGCAAAACTCTCACAATTTGCGAGGGACATTAAGAAAGTCCAACCACTCCTCCGGTTAGGTACAAAATTTAAGGTCCACAACGGCAAGTTAGCTTGCTTTTGGTCTGACCGGTGGTTGGGTGAGGATGCTCTTATGGTCACACTAGTAGAAAAAGGCCCATTTGTCCCGGTTCATAAGGCCCATTTGTCCCGGTTCATAAGGCCCATTTGTCCCGGTTCGGGAACCGGGACTAAAGCCCAACACCTTTAGTCCCGGTTCTTATACGAACCGGGACAGATGGGGCTCCACGTGGCCGCTGTGGCGAGCCCAGAGAGGAGGGCCTTTAGTCCCGGTTGGTAACACCAACCGGGACCAAAGATCATCCACGTGTCAGCAGCTCCGGAGCTGGGGTTTTTGTTTTTTTTTGAAAGGGGGGGGGGTTGGGGGTTTTGGGGGTTTTGTAGGGTTAATTTAGGGGTTTCATATATTGTGTTAGCTAGCTAATAGCTAGAGAGAAGTGTCCTCTCTTATCTCCGTGCTTGGTCGACGCTACGTACTACACGTATAGAGAGGACTCGACATGCTAGCTAGTAAGCAAATGAAGGAAACCATTAAGTACACAAGATCGTCATGAACATATACAGAGAGAAGTGATCGACCTCCTCCTTCTCCGAGAGATTGGTCGAACAACAAGTTTTCGTATATATATCCGATGCTACTAGCTACATATATACAATATAAGATCTCTTACAATCCCTAACATTTGATGTCAAGTTCCACGTAGTATTCTCTGGCTGGATTGATGACGTGGTCAAGAAAGAATCCCGCCAATTCCTCTTGAATTGCTTTTATGAGATCTTGTGGTAGGAGTTCATCCCGCATCTGCCAAATCTAATTTGAAGAAGGGGGTCAATACATATATATGAATGAAACTCAACACAAATGATGGTAATAAAATAAAATTGTGAATATTATTGCTTACGCACTTCATATTGTTTTTCAGAGTAGCCCCGCTTAGAGGTCGTCGCGTTGTAGATGTACTCGAAAATGTAGTATCCACAAAAATTATTCCCGCCTTCCTGCCATAACCACTTTACGAGAAATAAAGGTCAATCAAACTGATAGTCAAGCATTATAAATGGTATTGATGAAACTAGCTAGAATCAATGGGAGATGCGCGGAACTAGCTAGTAGTACTTACTTTCGGGTGTGTAAATCGCAGCTCCCCCGGCAGTCCCAGAGCTTCTGCGGTGAACACTTTCCAAACCCTGCGAGACAAAGAAAATAATTACTTGATATCAGGAAATGAACAAAGTTGCCGATATGGTGCGATAATGATCGATTGAACTTACTTCTGGAGCATTTCAGTCATGGCCGCATACTCCTTGGGATCTTTTCATCTTGAGTCTAAGACGGTTACTAGTCCCTGCTCAAGCTTAATCTCTAGGAGAATAAAGTGGAAGCTGCGCACGCATGCATAACTCATCAATTACATTACTATAACCTCGAGTAATAAGGGAAACCGAATATGCAGAAGTCAGTAACACTCACTTGAAGTTGTAAGGAAAGAGTATTTTATCTTTGTTTTGATTTTTAAGCAACGATTGTAGCAAGTTGGCCTCGGTTTCTTTCGCATGATATGTAACCGTCCATTCATCTATGAGATTTGTGTTAATGAACCCAATATCATAGATTTGTGCATTTCTGCATTCGACGATCTTCAATCTGCATAATATAGTGAGGATAATTATATATACATGCAATGAAAGAGCTGAGCTATATATAGAGACTTAATTACAGAAGTATAGTACTTACAGACAGTAGCAAGTGATGATTATTTTATTGAGGTCCTTTTGATTGAAAAACTGGAAGAACTCCTCAAATGGAACAGACAACAAATCAATTCCAACGAGGTCGTGCTCCTCTTTAACTCTCAGCGTCAAAATATCCTTCCCGGACTTGTAGGTGTCCATGTACCACTTATGGAATCTTCGCATCATCGTTGTTAGAGGAGGATCACCAGGTCTGACGAGAGGCTTCCCGTACTGGTATTTGTGTTCGTCCACCTCCATTGTATCAAAATGTGCATCGCTGGGCAGGTAATCACTAGGATTGGTACCAGGCAGCATCCCCAGCAGATTTGCGACGATATCGCTAGACACCTTGAGCGGGGGGCACGATTGGTTTGCCTGTTCGCTGAGCTGTTCAATTTTTTTCCCTCTTCTTCGTTGTTGTAACCTTTTGTCACTTGAAGTAGTTCCCGACCGGCGCGCTCCTTCCACTGCCTTTTTCAGAGCGCGGACATGGTTGTCATCCGGCGGAGGCGGTGGTGGTCGCTTCAGGTTCTTCAAAGTGCGCTTCAATTTCACCGGATCCATCTTCTCCTCCGGAGGTGGATTTTTCTTTGCAAAAAAGTCCTTCACTTGGGCTTGACGGATCTCCTCGTTTTCCTCCTCGGTCATCTTGTATGGTAATCTATCTAGAGGCTTGATAGATGGACCGAATTTGTATTGCCTCCCGCCTCTGGCTGTACTGCTAGACGCCGACCGAGCAGCCGGAGCGGCTGCGGCTGTCTTCCTTTGTTGCTTACGAGGCGGAGAAGGAGGCGGAGTGCTACGACGCGCCGGAGCAGCCGGAGCGGCGGCGGCTGTCTTCCGCTATTGTTGACGAGGCGGAGAAGGAGGCGGGCTGCTTGGACGCGCCGGCGCAGGCGGAGAAGGAGGCGGAGTGCCGCCACGCGCCGGAGCAGCTGGAGAAGGAGGTGGAGTGCCGCCACACGCCGGAGCAGCCGGAGAAGGAGGCGGAGTGCCCTGATCACTCGCCAGAGGAGGAGGCGGAGGAGGAGGCAGAGTGCCCTGACTCGCCGGAGGAGGAGGTGGAGGCATCCAGTTCGGAAGGTTGATGAGCTCCTTCCGCCATAGACATGGAGTCTTCAGAGCAAGACCCAGCTGAGTCTTCCCTTCACCGGTAGGGTGGTCAAGCTCGAGCTCCTCAAATCCCTCCGTTATTTCATCGACCATCACAACAGCATAGCCTTCTGGAATCAGAAGGCAGTGAAAAGTTGCGTCGGGTCCAGAAGGTGCAACAGAGCCGACAACCGCCTTGACTTTGAGGTGCTGCCATTGCGCCATAAGGTGGCAATCTTGAGCCTCCGTGATAGCATCCATGGGGTAGCTGGGAGCCGTGAAGTGAGGCTGCTGAAGGAGCTCGGTGGAAGCCACGCTGCTTCTCCGCTGAGATGGCGGGGTAGCTTCTGGGGTAGCTTCGACAGGTCGCTGCCTCTGAACTAGTGCTTGTTCCTCTAGCGCTCGTACCCTTGCATTCAGCTTCTGCAGTTCGGTCTGCTCCACTTTCCTCCTCCTCTCCCGGGTTTTGTAACCGCCTGCGCTGGGAAACCCTTCCTTCCATGCAACAGAGCCTGCCGTGCCTCGTGTTCGTCCTGGGTGCTCAGGATTCTTGAGGGTCTGTGTGAGCTCGTCGTTCTCTCTGTCGGGAACGAACGTCCCTTGCTACGCTGCGGCGATATACTTCTGAAGCTTCTTGACGGGTATTTCAAGTTGCTCCTTCGTCCAACGGCACTTCCCTGTTTCAGGGTCCAAGGTTCCCCCAACCCCGAAGAACCAAGTCCTTGAACGGTCTGGCCAGTTCAATGTCTCTGGTTTGACCCCTTTATCAAGCAGGTCCTTCTTAGCCTTGTCCCACAATGGCCGGGCTTTGAGGTAGCCACCTGATCCCGTGCGATGGTGATACTCCTTCTTTGCAGCATTTTTCTTGTTTGTCGCTGACATCTTCTTACTCTTCTCCGATGTCTTGTGGGCCACAAATGCGGGCCAGTGATCTCTTATCTTCTCAAATCGGCCGGTGAATTCTGGAGTCTTCCCTTTGTCGACAAACGTTGATTTCAACTCATTCTTCCACCTCCTGAATAGATCTGCCATCTTCTTAAGAGCATGAGCCTTGACCAATGGCTCTATAACTGGCTTATCCGGATCCTCCTCTGGCGGTAGGGTGAAATTTGCCTTCAGCGCGGTCCAAAGATCATCTTTCTGTCTATCGTTGACAAAACACACTTGAGGGTCTTCGCTCTTAGGCTTATTCCATTGGTGGATGCTAATCGGGATCATGTCCCTAACAAGAACCCCGCACTGAGCAGAAAATGCTTCCTTGGTCCGGCTGGGTTCAATCGGTTGGCCATCGCCCTTGATTGCTATGATCGTGAACCTTTCATCCTGGCGCAACTTTTTCTTCGGGCCTCGTCTCATTACCGAAGTTTGGCTCAATCCGGAGGGCTAGAAAAGAAGAAAGAAGAGAGTTAATATGTGTACATACCAAAACAATTAATGCATGAATTAGCTAGTCAGCACAGGCTTAATTAATATATATACCTCGCCAAACTTTGCAACAGCTCCTTCCTCCGGTCGCTCACCGGAGCAGTCATCACGGTCTCCTTCCACCGGCATTTCGTCACCGGAGCCATCATAATCATGTCCTTCCACCTCCATTGTTCGATCACCGGAGCCTGCTTCACCCTCTCCTTCCAGACCATCGGTGTCGTTGAGATACGACAAGACATCTCCTCCGCCGAGGATTATGTCCCCCAACGACTGTTCTGCTTCGATGTCTCGGTGCTCCATAGTTTCTGCGAATATTATAACATGGCAATTAATATACAAACATGACAGATGGATATATTAGTGCAAACATAGACCTAGCTAGCTCGACGCTTCTACGGTTTGGGGTGGCCTCGACAACGCTTCTAGGGTTTGGGCCGGACCGCCTCTCTCATGAATGTCCGACGTCCGGACCGACAAGGGATTTAACAAAATGACGCCATTCTGGATGTGCAGAAAATGGTCCATATTTTTCCTGATCTCATCTACCCTTCTATATGTCACGTTGTCTAGTGTCAAAGAATTCAAGAAAACCATGACTTCATCATTAGCCGGAAATGACAGGCGTATAATGGTACGAAGCTCTTCAAAGTTGTTTTGGAACGGAGTTCCCGATAGAATAATTCGCTTTTTGGTACAAAGTTCAGCAAGAGCCTTCCAAATATCACTATTTGAAAGGCCTTTGCTGAAATTCGTATCAAAAGGAGAATTATTCTATCCGGAACTCCGTTCCAAAACAACTTTGAAGAGCTTCGTAGCATCATACGCCTGTTACTTCCGACTAATGATGAAGCCATGGATTTCTTCAATACTTTGACAGACAACATGACATATAGAAGAATATATATATGTGTGTGTGTGTGTGATCAGAAAAAAATTGGATCAACTTGTGCACATCCATAATGGGGGCATTCTTGATAAATCTATATATGTCAAAATTCAAACTTTGACATATGATCAAATGTTGCATATGTCAAAATTCAAACTTTGACATATGATCAAACTTTGATATATGATCAAATGTTGCATATGTCAAAATTCAAACTTTGACATATGATCAAACTTTGATATATGTCCACCGCGATATAAAATAATACATAGACTTGTTCGGGCGAGAGGGGGTTGATCGACGTCCCCCCTCATGTCGAAGTTACCGGAGTTATTTTCTAGTGGTTTGGGTAGCCTCGAGAGTTTGTCGGGTAGGGGCGGGAGGGGGTAGGAGATCGACAACGCTTTTTTTCTAGGGTTTGGGTGGCCTCGAGAGTTGGTCGCCCGGTATATCGAGAGGGGGGTGAACATTTTACCTTAGTAACTTAGAAAAAAAATGTTATCGGGGAGGGGGTATATCGACCCCCCCCCCCCCTCATGTCGAAGTTATCGGGGAGGGGCTATATCGACAACGACATACATATAGCCACATACATATAAAAAAATTCTATGAACATCCATACATACATATAGCCACATACATATATATGGCTATTAAAAAAATTCATCATATAAAAAAAATGTTATCGGGGAGGGGGTATATCGCAAACTTTGACATAAATGACTTTGATCATGCACAATTTTCCTATACATATACATAAATTGACAAAGAAAATTCTATGAACAAAAAAAAAATCATAAAAATTCTATGAACATAAAAATTCTAACTTTTGCATATTCTTTGCATATGAACATACATACATTTTCTTATTTTTTCTTAAATGTAACTTTTGCATATATGAACATACATAAATAAATTATACATACATGGAAAAAAATTGCTATGAAAAAAAAACATCATATATGAACATTTTGTATATACATCCATATCCATCCATCCATCCATACATACATACATGGACAAAAAAATGCTATGAACAAAAACATCAATTTTGGTCCAATCTTGGCATTGAACTACAACCCAATTTTTTCTTGCTAAAAAAATTCTAAATTTTTTACATCTTGTAGTCCTTCCAACTAAACCCTTAAGTCCAGAAGGGCAGCCCCAATTTCATCTAGCAAGTCCACCAAAAAAATTCATATAGTTTCTGTCCAGCACTAAATTTTAATAAAACTTGCACGAAGAAGTTTTTCCTTTTATCAAACCAACTTAACCATCTTCACTAACATCCAAGGAGACATCATCCTGCCAAGTTTCACATAAAACAAAGTTCCCTAGCAAGCCCTAGCATTTCATCAAACACCTTGTGGACATGGCTGAATTTTTGCACTGAACCAACTTCACCATCATCACATACATGGAGGAAGGACAGAGGAGAGGGGTGGGAGGGAGGAGGGAGTACCGGCCTGGCCGGTGGGCACTGGTGCGGCGGCGTTGACGGCAGGGTAGGGGCGTGGCGGGGCGTCGGGGCAGGGCAGGGGCACGGCGGCGTTAGCGTCGAGGTCAAGGCAGGGGCGCACGGCGTCGGCGTCGGGGCAGGGCAGGGGCGCGGGGCGATAGCGACGAGGAGCGGGCGGCGACGGCGAGCACGGGCAGCCTGGCGGCGTCGATGAGCTCGGCGTCGTCGGGGGGCAAATGGTCGATGAAAACTGAAAAATTCGTAAGTCCTGCTTATATACACAGAGCATTGGTCCCGGTTCATGGCACAAACCGGGACGAATGCCACCCTTTGGTCCCGGTTCATGCCACCAACTGGGACAAAAGGTCTCTTTTCAGCAGCTCAATGGGCGGGAAACAAAGACCTTTGGTCCCGGTTGGTGGCACGAACTGGGACCAAAGGGGGGGCATTGGTCCCGGTTTGTTCCACCAACCGGGACCAATGCCCACCCTTTCGTCCCGGTTGCTGCTACCAACCGGGACCAAAGGCCTTGCGCTGGCGCGGTGCGGTGGGATGTTTAGTCCCACCTCGCTAGTTGAGAGAGCTCGAGAGTGGTTTATAAGCGCTGCTGCGCCGACCCTCTCGAGCTCCTCTCAACTGCAGGCTTTCGGGCCTTCTCTGCTACTCTTTGCCGTGGGCCTGCTGGGCCTCTGCGGGACTGAATCCTGGCCCATGGATGGGTTTCTAGTCGTATTCAGGCCGTGGTGGCCCAGTAGGTGGCATTTTTTTATTTTTTTTCTAGTTTTTTTGTTTTCTTTTTTGCTTTTTTTATTTTATTTTGTTTCTCCTTACAACAAAATACAAACTGTTTTTCAGTGATTCTTTTTGCTTTTAGGTAATAAAAATTATAAACTTGCTGTTAGTGCCATTAGTTTTCCAATTTGAATAGTTTAAATTTGAATTCTTTGAAATTTGTGTGAATCACTAGTTTGTGATTAACTTTACTATAAAAATAGATTTTGGAGTGATTCTTTTTCCTGCTATTTAATATTACCGTGTTTTATCATTATATTCAAAAACAGTTTTTGTTATTTTAGTTTCTAACAAAAAAATCTTTATGATAATTCCTTTTGCTATAAAAGTTTCTAACAAAAAAAGTTCTTTATGAAAATTCTTTTTGCTTTTAATGTTTTGAACATAAAATACTTTGATAATTTTAGTTGCATAAATTTTAGTTGATTCCTTTTGCTATTAGAAATACATTAAAAAAAATTTGTTCATTCTTTTTTCTATTACAGTTTCATTAAAGTTTTCTAGTTCATTCTTTTAGTTTATTATTTTTGCTATTAGAGTTTCATAATAGTTGAGAGTGTTACGGCAAAAACTGGATGCACTTCGTGTACAAAATGGACAATCTCTTTCGAAGTATCAGGGTTTCGGACGAAAACTCATCTGTTACAAAGGGATTTCATTTTTTTGAACTTATTTGAACTCCAGACTTTTTGTGTGTTCAAAATGAACCATTCAAAGCCACATCATCAATTTTCAACCCTTTCTAACTTCATCTGTTATTTTTCATGCATTTACTGATTTTTTTGAGCTAAATGACCCTGAAATTAAAAAGCACTTCAGATGAACTCTGAAGAGGTTGAAAATTGGCATGGTATCATCATTTCACCCACATAGCATGTGCTAAAAAGTTGAGGGGGTTACGGCAAAAACTGGATGCACTTCGTGTACAAAATGGACAATCTCTTTCGAAGTATCAGGGTTTCGGACGAAAACTCATCTGTTACAAAGGGATTTCATTTTTTTGAACTTATTTGAACTCCAGACTTTTTGTGTGTTCAAAATGAACCATTCAAAGCCACATCATCAATTTTCAACCCTTTCTAACTTCATCTGTTATTTTTCATGCATTTACTGATTTTTTTGAGCTAAATGACCCTGAAATTGAAAAGCACTTCAGATGAACTCTGAGGAGGTTGAAAATTGGCATGGTATCATCATTTCACCCACATAGCATGTGCTAAAAAGTTGAGAGGGTTACGGCAAAAACTGGATGCACTTCGTGTACAAAATGGACAATCTCTTTCGAAGTATCAGGGTTTCGGACGAAAACTCATCTGTTACAAAGGGATTTCATTTTTTTGAACTTATTTGAACTCCAGACTTTTTGTGTGTTCAAAATGAACCATTCAAAGCCACATCATCAATTTTCAACCCTTTCTAACTTCATCTGTTATTTTTCATGCATTTACTGATTTTTTTGAGCTAAATGACCCTAAAATTGAAAAGGACTTCAGATGAACTCTGAAGAGGTTGAAAATTGGCATGGTATCATCATTTCACCCACATAGCATGTGCTAAAGAGTTGAGAGGGTTACGGCAGAAACTGCATGCACTTCGTGTACAAAATTGACAATCTCTTTCGAAGTATCAGGGTTTCGGACGAAAACTCATCTGTTACAAAGGGATTTCATTTTTTTGAACTTATTTGAACTCTAGACTTTTTGTGTGTTCAAAATGAACCATTCAAAGCCACATCATCAATTTTCAACCCTTTCTAACTTCATCTGTTATTTTTCATGCATTTACTGATTTTTTTGAGCTAAATGACCCTGAAATTAAAAAGCACTTCAGATGAACTCTGAAGAGGTTGAAAATTGGCATGGTATCATCATTTCACCCACATAGCATGTGCTAAAAAGTTGAGAGGGTTACGACAAAAACTGGATGCACTTCGTGTACAAAATGGACAATCTCTTTCGAAGTATCAGGGTTTCGGACGAAAACTCATATGTTAAAAAGGGATTTCATTTTTTTGAACTATTTGAACTCCAGACTTTTTGTGTTTTCAAAATGAACCATTCAAAGCCACATCATCAATTTTCAACCCTTTCTAACTTCATCTGTTATTTTTCATGCATTTACTGATTTTTTTGAGCTAAATGACCCTGAAATTGAAAAGCACTTCAGATGAACTCTGAAGAGGTTGAAAATTGGCATGGTATCATCATTTCACCCACATAGCATGTGCTAAAAAGTTGAGAGGGTTACGGCAAAAACTGGATGCACTTCATGTACAAAATGGACAATCTCTTTCGAAGTATCAGGGTTTCGGACGAAAACTCATCTGTTACAAAGGGATTTCATTTTTTTGAACTTATTTGAACTCCAGACTTTTTGTGTGTTCAAAATGAACCATTCAAAGCCACATCATCAATTTTCAACCCTTTCTAACTTCATCTGTTATTTTTCATGCATTTACTGATTTTTTTGAGCTAAATGACCCTGAAATTGAAAAGCACTTCACATGAACTCTGAAGAGGTTGAAAATTGGCATGATATCATCATTTCACCCACATAGCATGTGCTAAAAAGTTGAGAGGGTTACGGCAAAAACTGGATGCACTTCGTGTACAAAATGGACAATCTCTTTCGAAGTATCAGGGTTTCGGACAAAAACTCATCTGTTACAAAGGGATTTCATTTTTTTAAACTTATTTGAACTCCAGACTTTTTGTGTGCTCAAAATGAACCATTCAAAGCCATATCATCAATTTTCAACCCTTTCTGACTTCATCTGTTATTTTTCATGCATTTACTGATTTTTTTGAGCTAAATGACCCTGAAATTGAAAAGCACTTCACATGAACTCTGAAGAGGTTGAAAATTGGCATGATATCATCATTTCACCCACATAGCATGTGCTAAAAAGTTGAGAGGGTTACGGCAAAAACTGGATGCACTTCGTGTACAAAATGGACAATCTCTTTCGAAGTATCAGGGTTTCGGACAAAAACTCATCTGTTACAAAGGGATTTCATTTTTTTGAACTTATTTGAACTCCAGACTTTTTGTGTGCTCAAAATGAACCATTCAAAGCCATATCATCAATTTTCAACCCTTTCTGACTTCATCTGTCTTCACTTTTTCTTCGCTTGTGTCATTTGCTTATTGCGCCGTAACCATGGATATTCTTCATCGCTTAACAGGGTGCTTGGGTCAGCCTTGACTTTAAAGGGAGGAATTTCATGAAACTTTTCATAATCTTCAGACATGTCTGTCTTACCCTCCACTCCCACGATGTCTCTTTTCCCTGAAAGAACTATGTGGCGCTTTGGCTCATCGTATGATGTATTCGCTTCCTTATATTTTCTTTTTCTCGGTTTGGTAGACATGTCCTTCACATAGAAAACCTGCGCCACATCATTGGCTAGGACGAATGGTTCGTCTGTGTACCCAAGATTGTTTAGATCCACTGTTGTCATTCCGTAATGTGGCTCTACCTGTACCCCGCCTCCTGACAGATTGACCCATTTGCACTTAAACAAAGGGACCTTAAAATCATATCCGTAGTCAAGTTCCCATATGTCCACTATGTAACCATAATATGTGTCCTTTCCCCTCTTGGTTGCTGCATCAAAGCGGACACCGCTGTTTTGGTTGGTGCTCTTTTGATCTTGGGCGATCGTGTAAAATGTATTCCCATTTATCTCGTATCCTTTGTAAGTCAATACAGTCGAAGATGGTCCCCTGGACAACGAGTACAGCTCATCAGAAACAGTGTTGTCACCTCTGAGACGTGTTTCCAACCAACTGCCGAAAGTCCTGATGTGTTCACATGTAATCCAGTCGTCACACTGCTCCGGGTGTTTGGAGCGCAGAATGTTCTTGTGTTCATCGACATACGGGGTCACCAAGGTAGAGTTCTGTAGAACTGTGTAGTGTGCTTGAGACCAAGAATGCCCGTCCCTGCATATTATTGAGTCCCCTCCTAGCGTGCCTTTTCCAGTCAGTCTCCCCTCATACCGCGATTGAGGGAGACCAATCTTCTTAAGATCAGGAATGAAGTCAACACAAAACCCAATGACATCCTCTGTTTGATGGCCCATGGAGATGCTTCCTTCTGGCCTAGCGCGGTTACGGACATATTTCTTTAGGACTCCCATGAACCTCTCAAAGGGGAACATATTGTGTAGAAATACGGGGTCCAGAACGACAATCTCGTCGACTAGATGAACTAGGACGTGCGTCATGATATTGAAGAAGGATGGTGGGAACACCAGCTCGAAACTGACAAGACATTACGCCACATCACTCCTTAGCCTTGGTATGATTTCTGGATCGATCACCTTCTGAGAGATTGCATTGAGGAATGCACATAGCTTCACAATGGCTAATCGAACGTTTTCCGGTAGAAGCCCCCTCAATGCAACCGGAAGCAGTTGCGTCATAATCACGTGGCAGTCATGAGACTTTAGGTTCTGGAACTTTTTCTCTGGGATATTTATTATTCCCTTTATATTCGACGAGAAGCCAGACGGGACCTTCATACTGAGCAGGCATTCAAAGAAGATTTCCTTCTCTTCTTTGGTAAGAGCGTAGCTGGCAGGACCTTCATACTGCTTTGGAGGCATGCTGTCTTTTTCGTGCCAACGTTGCAGGTCCTCCCGTGCCTCCGGTGTATCTTTTGTCTTTCCATACACGCCCAAGAAGCCTAGCAGGTTCACGCAAAGGTTCTTTGTCACGTGCATCACGTCGATTGAAGAGCGGACCTCTAGGTCTTTCCAGTAGGGTAGGTCCCAAAATATAGATTTCTTCTTCCACATGGGAGCGCGTCCCTCAGCGTCATTCGGAACAGATAGTCTGCCGGGACCCTTTCCAAAGATTACGTGTAAATCATTGACCATAGCTAGTACGTGATCACGGGTACGCATGGCGGGCTTCTTCCGGTGATCTGCCTCGCCTTTGAAATGCTTGCCTTTCTTTCGACATTGATGGTTGGTCGGAAGAAATCGACGATGCCCCAGGTACACATTCTTCCTGCATTTGTCCAGGTATATACTTTCGGTGTCAGCTAAACAGTGCGTGCATTCGTGGTATCCCTTGTTTGTCTGTCCTGAAAGGTTACTGAGAGCAGGCCAATCATTGATGGTTACAAACAGCAACGCATGCAGGTCAAATTCCTCCTGTCTGTGCTCATCCCACACACGTACACCGTTTCCATTCCACAGTTGTAAAAGTTCTTCAACTAATGGCCTTAGGTACACATCAATGTCGTTGCCGGGTTGCTTAGGGCCTTGGATGAGTACTGGCATCATAATGAACTTCCGCTTCATGCACAGCCAAGGAGGAAGGTTATAGATACATAGAGTCACGGGCCAGGTGTTGTGATTGCTGCTCTGCTCCCCGAAAGGATTAATGCCATCCGCGCTTAAACCAAACCATACGTTCCTTGCGTCACTTGCAAACTCCTCCCGGTACTTTCTCTCGATTTTTCTCCACTGCGACCCGTCAGCGGGTGCTCTCAACTTCCCGTCTTTCTTACGGTCCTCTCTGTGCCATCGCATCAACTTGGCATGCTCTTTGTTTCTGAACAGACGTTTCAACCGTGGTATTATAGGAGCATACCACATCACCTTCGCAGGAACCCTCTTCCTGGGGGGCTCGCCGTCAACATCACCAGGGTCATCTCGTCTGATCTTATACCGCAATGCACCGCATACCGGGCATGCGTTCAAATCCTCGTACGCACCGCGGTACAGGATGCAGTCATTAGGGCATGCATGTATCTTCTACACCTCCAATCGTAGAGGGCATACGACCTTCTTTGCTGCGTACGTACTGTCGAGCAATTCGTTATCCTTTGGAAGCTTCTTCTTCAATATTTTCAGTAGCTTCTCAAATCCTTTGTCAGGCACAGCATTCTCTGCCTTCCACTGCAGCAATTCCAGTACGGTACCGAGCTTTGTGTTGATATCTTCGCAATTGGGGTACAACCCTTTTTGGTGATCCTCTAACATGCGATCGAATTTCAGCTTCTCGTTTTCACTTTCGCACTGTCTCCTTGCATCAACAATGACCCGGCGGAGATCATCATCGGGCACATCGTCTGGTTCCTCTTGATCTTCAGCTTCCCCCGTTGCAGCATCACCGTATTCAGGGGGCACATAGTTGTTATCGTCCTCTTCTTCTTCGCTGTCTTCCATCATAACCCCTATTTCTCCGTGCCTAGTCCAAACATTATAGTGTGGCATGAAACCCTTCTCAAGCAGGTGGGTGTGAAGGATTTTCCGGTCAGAGTAAGACTTCGTATTCCCACATATAGGGCATGGACAACACATAAAACCATTCTGCTTGTTTGCCTCAGCCACTTCGAGAAAATTATGCACGCCCTTAATGTACTCGGAGGTGCGTCTGTCACCGTACATCCATTGCCGGTTCATCTGCGTGCATTATATATAATTAAGTGTGTAAAAAACCGGCGATGAGAATTTTTTTCTTTTAGAAAGAAGATAAGAACAAGAGGCTCACCACGGTTATGCCGGCGACGAGATCGGCGCGGGCGATCGACGGCGGTGAAGACGGGGACGGGACGTGACGGACCGCTAAACCTAGACAAATCTTGAGGAAAATGGAGCTTGAAGGTCGAGCTTCGAGAGGAGAAAACTTAACTAGTGTGGCTCGAGCATTTCATCAAACACCTCATGTGCATAGGAGGTGAGCTAGAGCACCACAAAGCTCTCCCCTCGCCGGCCAGAAAAAACAGAGCAGTGTGGAGTGCTCTGCTCGCCGGCGATGGGGTATATATAGCCACCTCATTGTTCCCGGTTCGTGCGTGGAACCGGGACTAAAGGCCCCCCTTCTGTCCCGGTTCAAGCCACGAACCGGGACCAATGGATGTGGGCCAGGAGCAAGGCCCATTGGTCCCGGTTCGTGCCAGGAACCGGGACAAATGGGTCCAGACGAACCGGGACCAATGCCCACGAGGCCCCGGCCGGCCCCCTGGGCGCATGAACCGGGACGTATGCCCCCCATGGGTCCCGGTTTGTGGCTGAACCGGGACTAATGGGCTGGCCTGGCCCGAACCAAAGCCCTGTTTTCTACTAGTGTCACGTACCCGCTCCTGTATGCTATCACAGACAAGCCAAACGCCCGGGTTGCCGATATGTGGGTTCATGATCATTGGGCTCCACAGTTCTGCCGTCCCCTTGGGCCGCTAGAAGTTATAGAATGGGATAGACTTCGCGACTCTTTGCAGGAGGTGCACATTACCTCTGAGCAGGATGAGGTCCTTTGGCGCCTTGCCCCATCGGGGGAGTTCACTACCGGGTCCTTATACAAGGAAATTTTTAGGGCGGCCCCCCTCTGCGACTTGTCTGGTATCTGGAAGGCGCGGATCCCAGCCAAAATCAAGATCTTCCTATGGCAAGTTGAGCGTAACAGGATTACGAGTGGTGATCAAGTTCAAAAGCGAAGGGGACCAGGTGATGGGAAATGCGTGTGGTGCGGTGAGAGTGAGGAACGAGACCACATCCTCTTCCGGTGTGCTATGGCCAGGTTTGTGTGGAGCGAAATTAGAGGGGCGACTGGGTGTTCTTGGAACCCGGGTGACTTCACTGCCTTTTACCGTCTTGCATCTAGTACGGTTGGGCGAGATAGAAGAATGGCGTGGGTGGGATTTGGGGCCATAGCTTGGGCCTTGTGGACTACTAGAAATAAAGCTTTGATTGAGGGGCAACTCATTCGACATCCGGCTGACCTTCTATACAAATTGGTGTCTTTCCTGCAACTGTGGAAACTGTTGGCAAGGCCACAGGACAGAGGGCACGTGGAGGAGCTCGTCACAAGAGTGCGGGCAAGGTGCACTGAGCTTCGGAGGGCGACTTAATAGCAAGCACTGACGCGGACGTCTCCGGCTACCTCAACAGCCTTTACCTCTCTTACTGCTTAAACGCGCTGCGTCGCGTTCGCTGACTATGGCCATGTATCCCTTTTCGTTTTTTCTCGCTTTTCTATGCCTGAACCTGATTTGTACTCTAAGGGCCTCAGTTTAAGGCCGGGCAGATGCCTCCTATCTAAAAAATTCGGACTCAATATACAGATAGTTAAGAGTTTGCAGCACCCAATGAGACATGCAGATTAAAATGTGAAATTCAACATGGATAAAAAGTATCAACAGGTAGTGCCCAGATAATTTAGTTGGAAAAGCACATGCAAAGCAAACAGTCCCAAAGAAACACTATGACATGCCCATCGACACAGGGAAATCACATAACGGGTAACTATGCATTATTCAGCCTATACAGATAGATGATAGAAGTAAAAAGATTGTTGAACCTCTACATAAGTAACATGACATGCTATTGCATCTAAAATATAAAATCTCATGATTCCAAGAGCCAGTAATATATTGACTTCTTTCCCGTCAGTTGCATATGAGGCATATTACAGCAGCACCCCCATCCAAGGTATGGCGCACCCATATTTTACCTACTCCCTCGGTGCGTTCATCTACGCAATGAGAATAACCGGTGTTGTTGTCGTCGTCTACCTCGCCTTCTCCTGCCCTGTGGCCAACCAGATCAAGGCTTTAACCACAATGCGATTACTGAAGCCACCTCTACGACGCGCCCCATCACAGCAGTCTATAAGCAACCAACGACAAGGGGCAACATGAAACTAAAAACTGTCACTCGACCAACCTCTTCACTCCACTCCACTCCCAATTCTATTTCTTTGACCGATTCAAGGAAAAAGAAAAAAAATACAAGACAATAGATCATCCGTGGAGGGTAGCGTTTGCTCAAAAAACTATTGTAGAACAAGTTGTTCCTTAGCTGCCAAAATTTCCCAAAGTATAGATATATATATACCACTTATCATATATCACAATTTGAAAAGCGCATTGGGTTGAACGTCCTATTATCAGGTTAGCCATTCATAGCTAATGCGTTAAAATAAGCTTTCCGCCAATTACTATCCATTTTTACACCACGACAAATTTGGAGTTTAAATTACTTATAAAATTTGAAATTTGAATTTTATTAAATATATCTATATTTGAGAGAGAATGAAAGAATGCCGACTAGTAACTAGATATGAAATGTAGGTGAAAAAGATGCACAAACAGGACAAGAAATATTTCCCTACTATAGGGTCTACACATTGGTAGCAACCATTCGATCTCACCATTGATCAAACATGCCATATGCGAATGAATTCAACTACATATTACTATCGTGCCCATCACTTTTTTTACCTACAAAAGGGACAAATGCGTTCTTATGAAAAAATATTAATAGACCAGCCGGTTTACTTAATTTGTTAAATCATTTAATGTTTGTTAGGTGCCTACGTAGATCATGGGGTAAAGATAGAATTAATATTCTTCTTTTTATTTTATTTTATTTTCTGGCGTGATACATGTTGTTTTCTTGCTTATTTTCGTAAAATATAAACGGAATCGGCCACGGGCGCGGCGCTCGCGGCGCGGCGCTTCTTTGGCGCTAGTATTTACCTAATTCGGAAGTTAACCAAAGTCCTCAGTTTGTTCCTACGTTCCCTAATAGACCCCGCTGCTTCCGTTTGTAACGTTGCCTAATAAGACGCCGTTTCTACCTATAATACGTAATAGATTCCGACTGCAACTATAGGATACGATCCGGACAGCCTGAAGCGCCGCCCCATAAGTACATCGATCGATCTGTAGCTACGCGTTCTCGTTCTAGCCTTCGTTCACACGCGCTCATGCGGTTCCGACCTAGGTGCGCTCCAGACAAATCTCCTCAGCCTTCAGCAGCCGCCATGGCCATGGCGGACCCGGACCATGTCATCGAGGACATCTTGGCGCGGCTACCGGCCAAGACGGTGCTCCGGTGCCGCTGCCTCTCTCGCGCCTGGGCGGCCACGCTCTCCACGGACGACTTCGCCGACCGCCACCTTCGTCTCGCCAACCGTCACGGCGGCCCCAGGGTACTCATCATGCAGGCCGCGCGTTCTCGCGAGTCACTCCCGAAGATCCACGCGTGGTCGCCCGAACACCCTGGCTGCACGACGCTCATGGAGTTCCACGGCGCCGTCACACGGTGTAACCGCGGTCCGCTGTGGCCTCTCGTCAGACACAACAGCCGGAACACCGACGCGGACAATGTCGTTCTACTTGTCGTCACCATGCAGTGTCGCGGCCTGGTCATCATCGAGGCCATCGGTGCAGGGTTACACTTCGTGTTCAACCCATCCACTGGCCAGATGGCGGCCCTCCCAGAGGGCCGGCACATAAGCTGCCCCGTACCTGACCATAGGTTTTTTTTTTTTAAACGGAGGCAAAAGATTTGCCTCATATATTAAATAAGGAGGAGAAAGAGTTTGTTACAACACAGTGCCAAGAAACGGCATGGCAATTACTCTCGCAATAAGAAAGGCCCTAATTTTTTCGCCCCGGCTTTAACCCAAAGGTTAGACTCTTCGATCACATTGTTTAGCAAAACATGCGGAGGGGCACTCTTGTGTCTAAACACCCTTGCATTACGCTCATTCCAGATCACCCATGAAACCAACATGGTTATCGAAGCCTTCGCTTTTCGGTTGGCGGTGCCCTCGGCGCTCAAGCTCGCCCACCATTCCTTGACGGAGTCGTACAAGTGCCATGCGGACGTGTCCACGTCGTGGATGCAGAGCTTCTGAATCACCATGTTCCAGAGCCTGAGGGTGAAGCGGCATCTGAAGAATAGATGGGGACCGCATTCCTGCACCCCTCTGCACAAGGGACAAGGGTCATAGTTTGGCCAGCCTCGCCTCTGCAATCTGTCTGCAGTCCAGATCCTATCTTGAAGCGCGAGCCAAGCAAAGAACATGACTTTCGGAGGGGCCCAAACCTTCCAAACCATTTGGTCCATGGGGGAGAGGACCAAGCCCAAAAACTGCGCCCTGTACGCGGAGGCTGCGGAGTAGTTCCCGGAAGCCATGTGCTTCCAAAGGATGTCATCGTCGGCAAGCTCATCAAGGTGGACCTCTTGGAGCAGCGTCCATAGGGTGAAGAGTTGTGAAACATGCTCAATGGAGGCCGGTGTAGGTGGCAGGAAGCCTCATAAATGAGCGGAGCGATGTCTCTGGGCTTGCGACCCAGAAGCCAAGGAGAGTCCCAAAAAGGTGTCCGCGCACCATTCCCAACCGTGATGGTGGTACATGCGTAGAAAAAATTTAGGTCATCCTCATCACACGGGTTCCCACCTCCAACCCATAGCTTTGTGGGCTCCTTCCACTCATACCAAGGCCACCGCAGACGCAAGGCCCGCGCGAACTTGAAGGTGTTTAGGACCCCAAGCCCACCATAGTCAAGCGGCCTACTGACAATGTCCCAATTGACCTTGCACTTTGCCCCAGTTGTCTTATCCAATCCCGACTAAAGGAATGCCCGCTCGAGTTTGTCAATGTTTTGCAGGATGGTGGTTTGTATGACAAGCGGCGTGATGAAGTAGATGACTTGGGAAGCGACAACCGACTTGACGAGCGCCGCGCGTCCAATGGTGGTGATGTTTTGGCCCTCATATGTTGTCAATCTACTCGCCACTTTATCCACTAAGAATTGAAGATCAGCAAGCTTCAGCCTCCAAATCGACAGCGGTAGCCCCAAATAACGGAGCGGAAAGGCAGCCCTCACAGCCGGCAGCCCATGGGTTATGCGGTCCAAGTCGAGGTTGCCACATCTAATGGGCACCATTGAGCTCTTATGGAAGTTAGTGCACAGACCGGTGACGTCCCCGAATCCCCTCAGAATGGCCGCCAGGTTGTCCACATCTCTTTTGATGGGCGCAACAAACACAGCCGCATCGTCCGCGTAAAGAGAGGTACGCACGATGACCCCTCTCCCACGGATCTTGTGCAGAAGGCCTTTCCTAGTTGCCGTGTCGAGGATTTGCTCCAAAGGGTCGATGGCAATGACAAAAAGAAAAGGAGAGATGGGGTCCCCCTGCCGAAGCCCTTGGCCATGCTTGATGGGAGAGCTGGCTACCCCATTCAAGAGAACCCTCGAAGACGAGGAACAAAGGAGAGCCGCAATCCAGGTATGCGAGTCTAGGGATCGGCTATGACGCGATCAGTAAGAAACACAAAGTTGTACGTGTCTACTACCACGGACCGACGAGGATAAGCTCCCGGCATCTGGCGCTGGATGCGAGGTCTACGTGGTAAACTCCGGGGGGCTCTGGAGGCCGGCGAACGGAGGTGCCCGGGAGAGACCGCCGGGCTGGGTAAAGCAAGACGACAAGAGCGTATTTGCACAAGGTCATGTGCATTGGTTGGCCAGGAGCAAACTCAACCCCCCTTGTACCCGGCAAACTTGGGCTTTCATCGCCACTTTCTCTCCCAGCGACGAGACTTTTGGGACCGTGCAGCTTCCACTCAACGAGCACAGAAATAGCGTACTTGGGCACTACTTGACGGAGATGGGCGGGCGCCTATGCCTCATAAGCTGGGTACTCAAGAAGGTCGAATGGTCATGGCCGCATCTCTACTACATCTGGCTACTAAGGAGACATGAAACTAGCACCTGGGATCTGCACTGCATAATCGACCTGGACACGTCGTCGCCGGAGGTAATTAGGTTCATGCGCACCCATGAATTCGTCAGCCCACTCACCATGATCGACAACGGTCGTCGCGTAGTCCTCGTACAAGTACGACCACGCCACAGCCAATTCGCCAGCGCAGCAGATTTCGAATTGTGCGCGTACAACCCTGAAACCGGCGATATGGAGAATCTCCTGGACCAAAGTGGCTTGCTCTCTAGCGAAGGCATGGTCATAGGGCATCCCACATTCTACGAGGAAAGCATCGCCTATCCCGGGCAGCCGCACGAGGACATAATCTTCGCCATGTCACTGGTGCTACGACAGATGTCGATGCGCACTCTTACAAGGCTCTTGTTTGCCGGAGCTGGCGCGCAATGATCGAGAGCAGCGACTTCCTCAAGAAACGACGTAGGGTGCTCATGCATAGTACGTGCAGATTTTGAAACTACTGAAACAATTACTCATCGAATATATATGGCTGGACTGGACTGAAGACCAAGCAGCGTATGTGCAAAACAACATTATATATGTTGTATACTTGTAAATACTAGACTAGACCATGATGATAACCATTGCCATGCTCGCCAATTTTTGCAATCGAACGACATATATTTGTGTAAATATATGGCGACATGAAATATACTACTCTCTCTGTCCCAAAATATGTGTCTCAAGTTTGTACTAACTTTAGTACAAAGTTGTACTACTAAGGTTAAGACATTTATTTTGGGACGGAGGGAGTATTAAATTAAATCTACTGTCAAATATTGTGTATTTATCAGTAAATGAAGAGGGTACTTCTAATCAATCCACAATTAATGAGAAGCAATGCTATTACTATTTATGAGTTCTACAAAAGTTTACATACTAGTTCATTCCGACAACGGTTAGCTAAAAACAGAGGAGTTGTTACCAATCTAAATAAACTACTGCATACAGATTTTGCAGAAGCTTTATGTAAGTTCCCGCAAAAAAAAAAAGAAGCTTTATGTAAGAGTAGGATTTTTGGTTAATGTGTATGGTACTGAAGCCTTCAGCAATTTCTTTGCAATTCGTTCCTTCCCCTCACTCCCTCACGCATAAAAACCTTGCCCCTTTCACACATCAGTGCGCCGTCGCAAAAACACTGCACGAGCGTCGGGCGCTGCACTCCCTGCCGCCGGCAACCCTCTCCGGCCATCGTCCTCTTGGCATTCTTGCAATGATGGAATGGAGAGAGAGCTGAGAGATTGATGGAATCAAATCGACGGCACATTGCCGATGGCCGCGATGGGGGAGAGACGACTTTTATTGGCTCCGGGCGGCGGAAAGGATGCGACTTGGGACGAAATCGACGGAGAAGAGGACCGTGGGGTCTCGACGGCCGAGCGCATGGACGTAGTAGTCTGGGAGGTTCCCCGCAGCAATGAGGCCGGCCGCCGGCGAGCGCTCAAGGCCCACCTGCACCTCCCAGTAGCCGCCGCGACGACCTATTGCACGCAACGCAACTCAACGTACGCATGGTGGGCTGCTGCTGCTGCCTACGTCTTGCCGACGTTCTGCAGTGTAGCCGTGTAGGCAACGAGCGCTCCTTGCTTCCTTCCGTTTCAGGAAAAGTAAAAAAAAAAAGGTCTCTCGTTTGCACGAGTGGTTGAGTTGCGAATCAGTGGACACGTCGTACGTCCGTCCTGTCTAGGGATCCCGATTGAGTAGGTGTTAGACTCCGAGCTGTATACGTATAGCCCAAGTCCGTCCACGAGAATAATAAGCACACAGAATCGCTCCCAAAGCGCAGCGTTCGTTGTACCGCGTTCTGGACCGCGCGCGCGATCGATTTTTGTTACGACGTGCGTGCATTCCAAACCCGCTGCTCCCGGACCATGTCATCGAGGACGTCCTCGCACGGCTACCGGCCAAGTCGGTGCTCAGGTGCCGCTGCCTCTCTCGCGCCTGGGCGGCGACCCTCTCCTCGCACGACTTCGTCGACCGCCACCTCCGCCTCGCCAACCATCACGGCGGCCCCAGGATTCTCATCCTGCAGGGCTCGCGGTCAGGCGACGCACCCCCGAAGATACAAGCGTGGTCGCCGGACCATCCCGGCGGCAAGACGCTCATGGACATCCCCCACGCCCTCAGGCGCCGCCACTTCTGTCCGCCGTCTCTTTTCAAACCTCTCAGGGCCTACGACCAGCACATGCGCAACACCGACAAAGATGACGTAGTCCCACGCCTCGTCGCCCAGCAGTGTCGCGGCCTCGTCATCCTCGAAGCCACCGGTACAGAGGTATACTTCGTGTTCAATCCGTCCACCGGCCAGATGGCGGCTCTCCCAGAGGGCCGGGCCACCGGCTGCCGTCGCTATGCCGCCGAGGCTCACCATAAGTACGCGAGCTTAGGGATCGGCTATGACATGCTCACCAAGAAACACAAAGTTGTACGCATCTACTACCGCGGATCCGATGCTGAGAAGCTACAACGATCTGCTGGATGCGAGGTCTACGTGGTCAACTCCACGGGGCTCTGGAGGCCTGCGAATGGAGGTGCCCCGCCGGGCTGGGTAAGCCGAAACGACACGAGTGTATTTGTGCAAGGGCACGTGCATTGGATGGCCAAGAGCAAGCTTGACGCGTCATCCAATGAGATGTTCATCATCACATTCTCTCTTGGAGACGAGACGTTCGGGACCGTGCCACTGCCGCTCAGCATGGGGACGGAGAGAAATAGCCACCAACTGACAGAGTTAGATGGGTGCCTATGCCTCTTCAGCACCGAACGCGAATTTATCAGGTCGCCAAAACGGTACTACGTCTGGCTATTTGCGTGGACACGGTGAAACTAGCACATGGGATCTGCACTGCCCAATTGACCTGGACATGTTGTCGCCGGAGGTCGCTACCTTCATGTGCATGGGGGAGAAGGTCAGCCCACTCGCCATGATCGACAACGGTCGTCGCGTCGTCCTCGTGCACGGACGCTTCCCCTGGGCCCGTATAGCGAGCTTCGGCTTGCATGCGTGCGCCCCTGCAACCGGCAATATGGAGAACCTCATGGACAACAGCGAACTGGTCTCTAACAAACACATGGAGTTCGGGCATGCCACGCTATATGAGGAAAGCATCACCTACACCGGGCAGCCGCACGAGGACATGATCTTTGCCATGTCGCTGGTGCTACGAGAGTTGTCGGACTACACTCTTGCAAGGCTCAAATGTGTTTGCCGCAGCTGGCGCGCCATGATTGAGAGCAACGACTTCTGTGAGACGCGACGATACATGGCCCCCTTTAGTTTTATTTTCTAAAGCATGGGCAAAGTTTAGAAACTACTGTTGAGCAGTTACAGGTCAATGTGTTGGAACTAATCACCACGAACCATGTGGGTTCAAAAAGCATTTAGTTTTATACCGATGAATAAGATTAGGGAGTGTCATCTGAGTACTTTTGTGACTATTTAGCTACTTGTAAGTGTAAGTTGCCTGGACTTTGAATTTGGGTCAATCGATTTCTTGGCAGTTGATTTTTGGTTTGAGATTCATGCTGTGTATTTTCTCTGGCATGTGTTGTTTGTTGTGTTGGGCTTGCTTCTCTTTTTTTTTGACTAATCCCATATTTGGATCAGTCAATTTTCTACTGAGCCAAAGTCCATCTCATTTTTTCTACTAATCCCATATTTGTTTATTTTACTATCGGGCAGAGGCGCAGCGACACACCGCACACGTCGAAAAGCCCGTGTGTGTACATCTATTTCTTTTTTTGTGGGAAAATAGAAGATAATGGATTTGAAAGAGAGCCAGTGGTGCCTTTTGTCTACTTAGCGGACTAACGCAAGTGCTTGCATTTTCTTATTTGTTACATGCGGGTGCTTTTTTTCTTTCTTAGTGGTGCCGTTTTTTGTATATCTAGCTGATGTGTTCGTTTTCTCATTTTGAGAAAACGGATATGTTCATTGACTGCATACAGTTACATGAAAAGAAAAAGTACATAAAAGCAAGTACATAATGTAGATAATGAGGATATAGATGTAGGCATGTAGCTGATGCAAAAGAGAGCAAAAAGGATACATATCGAAATGCTTTTGGGTCCGGGTCACTGTGAGTCGTAAAAGAGTCAATTACATCACTGGTGCTAGAACTTGGCACAAATGATCACTTTAGTGCTAGAACTTGTGGTGTACATATAAGTGGTTCAAGAACTTGGCTTGATGGTGTAAATACGGTGTTGCATACGCCTGCAGCGCTGAC
This sequence comes from Thinopyrum elongatum, assembly GCA_011799875.1. Classification (NCBI taxonomy): domain Eukaryota; kingdom Viridiplantae; phylum Streptophyta; class Magnoliopsida; order Poales; family Poaceae; genus Thinopyrum; species Thinopyrum elongatum. The sequence continues at coordinate 556,706,816 of CM022303.1, read as the reverse complement.
TAGGCGTGCCAGCATGGCGGGACCCGCTGTCAGTGACGGAAAGGGAAGGCAGGGCGTGCGGCCTGTTTTTGTTTTGCTAAAAGCCCCTCAACAATTTTTTTCTATTACAAAAAAGTACAGAAGATAAATTGGTTCGCCGGAGGTTCAAACCAGCGACCTGCGGATCGCTAGCCCACCTAGATGGCCTTGTTGTCACGTGAGGATACACATCCTTTATATATTTCAACTGAACAATTTTAATCTAAAAAATCAGTGCATGGTCGGTAATTCGAACAAGGAACCTTAGGGTAAATAAGTGCCTGGGCATACCACCACAGCAGACAAGGTAACTTATTTGTGATGTCTAATTACACTTTATGAATATAACACAACGCGATCGTGTGAGTAAACTGAATTGCAGTCAGTGATACCATTTTCAACATTTTAGTTTTTTGCATCTTTAAATTTGGTAGAAAAATATGTAAATTATAATTATGTGCTATCAATAATATACATATAAATACATTAAAATGTTCATATAACATCAAAACAAATCCACCTACTAATTTAACAAAAATCCATATAATAAAATTAGTGCCCAGAGATACAACTCCAACCGAAGAGGTAACATATTTCTGCAGTATAATTACACTTTATGACTATAAGAGAAAACGATTGTGTGGCTGAACTGAATTGCAGTCAGCGCGGACAATTTGTGTATTTTAATAAAAAATATTGTTTTCTGAAAACATTATTTATGTATTTTTAGTTAAATGTAAAATTTGTATGGAAAATAAATATGAGCCTAGTGTGCCATCAGATTGCAGTTTCTGAAATTTGTACTATCTAAATCTTATAAACAGATTTTATAATTCATGATTATTTTAAATTGTATGAATATGTTTTAAAATAACACATGAATTTTTTTAATTATGCAAAGCGTAATTATACTTTGGGCGTCTTGTGTTGGGGTGGTATGCCTGGCTATGTAACTTGCTGTATTTTGTTTTTGGGACTAAAAATTCTTAAATCATATGGTTAAGCCTAAAGTACATAAAACCTATGTATCTATACTTGACATCGATTCCAAATTTGTGTGCTGGCAAGCCACCAGCGCAGGTGACCTGTAGGTCGCGAGTTCGAACGACTCGCTTTTTTCCTTTATGTACAGTTTCTCTCGAGGGACTTTTTCGTGACAAAAAAATATCGAGAGGCTTTTCGCCAAAGACAAGCCACAGGCCCTGCCCTCTCCCCTTCCTGTCACTAACAGCGGGCCCTACGCCAAGCTGGCTCGTTGTAGGCGTGTACAACATCGTATTTGCACAGTCAAGCCAAGTTCTTGAACCACTTATATGTACACCACAAGTTCTGGCACTAAAGTGAACTTTTATGCCAAGTTCTAGCACTAGTGGTGTAATTGACTCGTCGTAAAACAAAGTGGAACAGGGCTGATATAAAGACTTTTGCAGCGATCACACCGCCGTTCCATTTTTGCATGCGCTTGCTATCAGTTTCTTCATCTTCAGAAGGTCTTTCGTTGGCTTGGTTATGATTTACATGACATAAGTACTAAGTTGCACTGATGCATACTATATGTTCTCAGTGAATTTGCAACATGAGACATGGTATCGTATCGCGATCACTCAAACCGACTTGGTTTTCAAGTCAAACTTATCGGTCAAAGAAACAATCAACTTGTCCGTCAAGACACCAAAAAATAAAACGGCAAAAGGAAGCCGTGCCCCTGCAAGGCAACGGACCGGATTTCGACGGACCATTCACGCGCATGTCACACGTATGCGCCGCCCGGCCCGGCCAGGCGAGGCGAGCGCGCGTGCGCGTGTGGTCTTCACTTTCTCTTCTCAACACACCACTTAGAGTGATGGAGAGAACCCACTATATAAAGAGGTCCAACTCTTCCTCAACTATCTGTATGAGACTAAACTTTAGCACCACCACTTGTCATTTTATTGATGGGCTCATTTGAGATTTCAGATTTTGTTAATGGGCCAGACCCATTATTTCTAACAAAGCTATTGGATGAGTTTTTCCGAGCGAGCTTGTACTGAAATATAGAACTTTTGGATATTTTGCTTAATAATATGGCTGCATGCACCATTTTGATGCAGTGGCCGGGAGTGATCCTCTTTTTCCAAAAAAAAAAGAACGCCTAGGTAAGCAAGGTCATTTGACGCATTTCCTGAATAGCCTCCTATAACATAGAGTTTGAGACGATTAACCAATATGCATGTAGGAAAAAAAAAACCTCCAATTGTTGACCGTGGTGTAGTGAGTGGCCTTGTTGAGTTTATCTTCACAATACTCTTTTGTAAGAGAAGACTTCAGAAAATGGCATCGGGATATGCACAAGCCTGAAGTCGTGTCCGAGATGAGCAGAGCAACACTAGTCATAAAACAACAGGTCGTCTAGAACCTCTTGTGTCACGTCCAATGACTCATAAATATATATTTTAACAAGTATAAAAACTGATTTACAGAAAACAAGTATAAAAAACTATTGCAATTTTGCACATATGCTTGCTGGACTTCAGTAGTTTCTTAATTTGCACACTTAGAAAATAAAATAAAATGAGGACATGTTATGTCGTGTTTCATGGAAGGCGTCGCTCTCGATCATAACTCGCCAGCTCCGGCAAACGCACTTAAGCCTTGCAAGGGTGCATGGAGACAACGCTCGTAGCACTAACGACATGGCGAAGACGATGTCCTCGTGTGGCCGTCCAGAGTAGGCAAGGCTTTCCTCGTATAGTATGGCATCCCTGAAGGCCATGAGTTTATCAGAGAAAAAACCGCTGCCGTCTAATAGGATCTCGATATCGCCGGTCACAGGGGCGTACACGCACATCTGGAAGGAGCTGGCTTCATATGACAAGGAAAACTGTGGTTGTATGAGGAGGATGTGACGATCATTGCCGACGAAGGCGAGTGGCCTGATTCCATCCCCGCTGTGCAAGAACTTAGAGACGTCCTGTGGCGACGTTTTTAGATCAATTCGGCAGTGTAGATCCCACGTGCATGTTTCATGTCCGTGCAGTAGCCAGACGTACATGTACCGATCTGGAAACAGACCAGGCTATTTCAGTTCCATACTGAAGAGGCCTAGGTGCCCGCCGAGCTCCACAAAATAGTGCTTATGTAGATTATTTCTCATCATGTCGAGCGGTATCGGCACTGTCCCAAACGTCTCGCTGACGAGAGAGGAGACGATGAACCTTTCTTTAAGAGGGGAGTGCAGCTTGCGTTCGGCCAACCAATGCACGTGTCCTTGCACAAACATGGTCGACGAATTTTCGTATACCCAACCCGCCGGTTTCTCTTGGGCTCCGCCGTGCGCCGGCCTCCAGAGGCCAGTGGAGTTGACCTCATAGACCTCACATCCAGCAGACGCAGGAAGCTTCTCGGCGTCGGAACCACGGTAGTAGATGCGTATAACTTTGTGCTTCCTTGTGAGTATGTCATAGCCGATCCCTAAGCTGGCGTAGTGGACCGCGTGGTGATAAGCATCGGTGACAGGGCGGCAACCCGTCGCTCGGCCCTCCGGGAGGGATGCCATCTGGCCGGTGGATGGGTTGAGCACGTAATACATCTCCACGGCTCTGGCTTCGAGGATAACAAGACCGCGACACTGGTCGGTGACGACGTATGGGACTTTGTTGCGTGCGCTGGTGCTGCGCCGGTTGGACCTGAGCGCCGTGGCAAGTGGCGGGCAGCGGTCGCGCGCGAGGGCGCCGGGGACCTCCATGAGCGTGGTGCCGCCAGGGTGGTCCGGCGACCACGCGTGCATCACCGGACGCGCGCCACGGGACCGCGAGTCCTGAAGGACGAGAATCCTGGGGCCGCCGTGGCGGTTCGCGAGACGGTGGTGACGGTCGACGAAGTCGTCCGTGGAGAGCGCGACGGCCCAGGCGCGAGAGAGGCAGCGGCACCGGAGCACCGTCTTGGCCGGTAGCCGCGCGAAGATGTCCTCGATGACATGGTCCGGGAGCTCGGGACAGCATGGCTCCGCCATGGCGGCTGCTGAAGCGCGCGCACGCACGTCGGAACAAATCAATCACCCACGCGCGCGATCATGAAGGCTAGCCAGTAGAAGGAAAGGATGCGCTTTTGGGGCGATTTTGTTGGGTCCTTCGAGTGCACGCACTCGGGCTATACGGTTACAGTTCGGAGTCTAACTCCTGCTCTATCCGTATTCTGAAAAGACTCCTACTAGTAATCTCTATCTCTACTACTATTAAATAATTGAGTTGTGGCAGAAATATTACATCTCAGTCATACATCTGCCATCTCTCAATGGACCGGATTGCCTCAATGTTGTATCACATCATTTACCATAATCAATTAGCAATAATTACCATGATCTACGCCATCATAATTACGCTATAATTACCATGATCTCGCTCCAATCTGGACCTATTTTAATCATAATTACGCCATCATTTTTTTTTGGAAACTCAGCCTTGTGTGCTGCGTACATATAAGGAAAATATCATTTAGCAATAATTACCATGATCTATGACATCATGTTTTTTTTTAAACTCATCCTTGTGTACTGCATACATAGAAGGAAAAAAGAAAAAGGCCTGGCCCATGTTCGCATGTACGCAGAGAATAACGTGGAAACCAAATTGCTCGTTTCCCTGTTTGTTCGGATCACAGGATCGATCAGACCCTGACCTTGATTCCGGTCGTTCCTTGACTTCCGTCACTTCCTTCTTTTCGTTCACCTGTTTGAGTGTTCGTCGTCTTCGACGGCTCGACTCTTGGTTTGACTCTCCCGGTCTTCTTGTCCTGAGGAACGACGGCGACGTGGGCCTGCAGCGCTACGCGGCCACAACAGGTACGAGCACGTCTCCTTACGCAGTCGCGCCCAGCGCCCTATGCCTTCGCATGTACTGTTAATTGCTCAAACTTCGCACGTACCTCCCGCGCGTAATCTCCATCCAGTTAAGATGGGGATCCCTTCGCAGCAAGCGGAACAATAGTAATTAAGCTCGGTGCAGCTGGTTCGTACGTGGTACTGTGGTACGAGCAGAGCCCCATACTTAGCATCAATCCCTACTGCCTGCCTGCTGCCGAACTTGATGATAATCCTAATTAAACTGCTCGTACATGCTGATTTCCTGTAGCATATGGCACGGCCTTATCCTGTTTAAAGCCCCCAATTCGTACGTACTATGGTGCGTGCGCGCTGCAAGATGTTGGCCTCAGCCTATGGAGACTGGCCAACGGCGCAGCTGGTCTTGAATGCCTTGCTTGGCAATGCTGTCACAGTGGTACAGTTGGATATGCTTGATCAGCTCGCTGAGTACGCATTGAGGTGTTTGCTTATTAAATAAACCTTCTTTCACCTCTCATTGTTAGATCTCGAGCACGTCTCCTACGTACGTTAATTACTATTACACATTTATACTAAGAGCCTCGAAGGGCCCCGGGCCTCTGAATTCTCAGTACCGGCCTTGTCTACAATATATCAATTAACCCGCCTTTCTGCTTGTTTGAGCGAAGTTTTGCGTACGTGTGCTTCCGCTCCTTTATGAATTGGTTTAGCGTTCTGAATCCAGCATATTTTCTATATTGATCTTTTGCCAGATGTTTCAACAGCCCTGAGCGGCTACGTCGACGAGCGAGCGGGCAAGCGGACGTGTTACGTAAGATATGCAGTCGGGGATCAAATCTACTGGGACCGATTAACATAATTCGAAGGTGCGGGTACTGACCAAATAAATTCAACCCGAACTGTCACTGTCATTGTTAGCTCCCTCAAATTGTTAGATCTTTCAGAATGTGTTGTACTGATTATTAAAGGTTTCGGAGTGTGCTAACTGGACGCAGGTGATTACTAATAACAGTTTGAAAAGATTAATTAAAAATGTAGTAGTGTGCTGCGCTTTGCTTTTTACAAACTTTGGGGCCAAGTTACATCTACCTAACAAACTGACATAACGTCTACGAATAGTACATTAGATTTTTCAATTCAGAAGTGCTACTTTATGTTCTCCATCTCAGAAAATCAATGATAATTTTTTGTGCACTATCAATTTTTTTAACTTTGCAAAAGCCATCCATGAGAGCATTATTCAAATGTGAATCTGAGTGGGCTCACAGCCAACTAACGTCCTATATGTTCCCTTCTTCAGTGCTCTTCGGTGATAACTATTCTCTGTTTTCTAATCAAGATTCAATATCCATTTGTTGCAGAATTCGAAATCATGTACTGGTTTGGAGAATAATCGGAGCAATGGTGGAGGGTGGTATGCTCGTCTGTCCGGTGAGAAGAAAGCGGAATACCTAAAGAAACTACGAATAGCACGGCAGGCAAAAAAAGATGCAACTAAGTCATCTACACCATCTAGCGGATTGGTTCGGAGCGAACGTGCTCCGTTTACTGATGTAACAAACACGTTTGCAAAAGGTCCATGTTTGTGCACTTTGCTGACCCATGGTTGAGATTATTCTCTGTGTCTGACAAAACCTCAAAACTGACATCATTGACTAATTTGTAGCTGTGAATGATGGAGTTGTCGAAATGATTCCTCTTACAGATGGCTCAAATAGGAATGGAAAAGGTTAGTTCAGTCACACACATTTTTCTTTATCAAATATTCCCTCCGGTCCAAAGTAAGTGTCGCAGTTTTAAACTAAGGTACATCATTGTCTAATTTATAGCTGCGAATGATGGAGTTGTCGAAATGATTCCTCTTACAAATGACTCAAATAGGAATGGAAAAGGTTAACTCATTCACACACGTATTTCTTTATCAAATATAGTTTAAAACTGTGAGACTTATTATGGACGGGAGGGAGTAGTACTTTGTGATGTTTTCCATTATTCAGTTCTGCTCTCATGTGTTGTGTGCGAAGTTGTTGTGACAGGGCAGAGTGATAATGGAGGCACGCCGCACACAAATATTGCTGAATTTTCGGATGTTACTCTACCGGCCCAGAAAAAACCAAGGGGTCAAGGTTGGTATGCTCGAATGAGTGAAGAAAAGATAGCCGAATACCTACTGAAGCAGCGACAGGCACGTCAAAGAAAACTAGACGCGGCTAACTCGGAAAACAATGACTCGGTTGCAGCGCTTGTAACACCTGGTATCACCCGTAACTCTATATTGTTGTATAGCTATAAATATATATAATTCTTCTTGTTCAAATTAAATGTATATTCAGCAAAATCGGTGGTGAGACCACATGTTGCCAACCAAAAATCTCAACCTATAGCAAGCATCCAATGCACTTTATCTGACGTTACAAATGCAAGCTTGCAGCAGTCAGGTTTGACGCAAGGTGCACATATTACTATTCTTGTGTTATCAAACATGTATTAAAAATTGAATAATGCTAGAGATTTTGCCACCTACAGATGTTAATGCAACATGTTTCAAAGATGTCACAATTCATTGTTCTCCGGTCATTCCTGACACTATATGTATCAATACCAACTCCACCCCGAGTGCAATTCAAAGTGATAATTCTGTACAAACCTTCTATACAGGCTTTGAAACTAGATGTGGCAGCGCAGGTAAAGACTTCTATGCGTGCTCATAACTATATTCTTCTTTTAGTCCATAATTTGTATTCTTATGTTTAATTTTCTGATCAGATCAAAGATCAACTAGGAGCCTTTTAGTTCCATCGTCTCTCAAGCAAAGTGCAGCAGAAAAAAAGGTTGCGTGAGAGAGTCTGATACAATTCAATGAGTCCCGAACAAATGTCTTCTCTCTTGCAGAAGAAACGCGACTACAGCAAAATGAGGAGCAAAGTTGTAGCATCAAACTTCAACTCTGATATGTCCCCAGGTACATGTCACATAATATTATTTCACAGATTGTAACAATATAGTGATTAAAGAGCATCTGTGTTGTACGCGTAGGGGAGCCTTCCCATGGATGTACCTCGCAGACAAATGTGAATGTCAATACGAGCGAAGATTCTGATTGGCTGCACAGAAATGATATGTACGAGATGCAGCAAATTAACAGACAAAAAAGACCTGTCAATATGTCCAGTGCTACCGATCAGGGTGAAGCTCTTGCGGGTAAATATTTTAGTATTTAATAGCTGGATGTTTTCCATAAAGTACTATCTTCAATAATGAATTCTTACCAATTATTCGCCAGGAGACAAGCACCAGACTGAAGATCCCTACGGAATACTTGAGCCCCACGAGGAAACATCCAACTTTCAGGGTATGTATATTGTTGCGTGCATTTTTTTCACGCCCTTTGGCCAAACACGTAAAAGTGTGTAATTTACATTCTCTTGGTCGTGGAATGACTATCTTTCCCACTAGAATGCTTGGAGGCCATACACCATGGAGAACATGCACAAGATGAGCTTGATGATGAAGCAAGGATGTTCACTGAACAATGTAAGCATCTCTAAAAAACTGACTTGATTTACCAACAAAACACTCTACCATTTCAAACATGTAAATTAATTAAATGTCCATATCCAGATGCCCAATTTGAATCATACCGAGTAGTTGCTGATGGCATCCCCCTTTATGCCGATGATAACCAAGCCTACCATAACCTGCCAAAGAAGCACCATGTTTTGAGGAAAGTTAAAGATTGCAGCTATTGCGGAGCAATGCGATTTCAATACGAGGGGCCTGCATTCTGTTGTAGAAAATGAAAAGTTAGCATATCTATTCCAGATGTGCCTGCTGAGTTGAAACGATTGTTTACAAGTCAGGATGATGATGATGCTAAATATTTCAGAGATAACATAAGGTATTTCAACTCACACTTCTCATTCACGAGTCTTGGAGTGACACTCGACCAGCTAGTCAGCACTGCAGCAGGCACTGGGATATATACATTCCGTGCACATGGACAACTGTACCACCGTTTGGATCATTTGGTTCATGGTGAACATGGTCCGCGACATTTGCAACTATATATTTATGATACGGATGACAGCTTGGCACACCGGGTCCAGAGGTCTCCGGATCTTAATATTGATCTCATTCGCAAAATTCTAAGTATACTACAACATAACCCTTACGTGCAGACTTTTCAGAATGTTGGTTCTTTAGCAAGCCTTGATGAATATAGAATTGAAATAAACACAGATATAACCCTGGATCAGCGACGGTACAATGCACCGACAACTTCCCAGGTTGCTGCGATATGGGTTGAAGGGGGTAACACACAGAACTGCTTTGATCGACATGTTGTCGTGCATGGATCAGGAGAGCGTCCCTTGTATATTAGAGCATACTATGGTTGTTATGACCCTTTGGCGTATCCATTATTCTTTCCTGGTGGGGAGACTGGTTGGAATCGATGGTTGCCATATGTTCCTACACAAGAAGAAGAAGGCCATGAGTCTAACACGGGTATGATTTTATAGTTTTAGATTTGTAACATGGTCAATTAAAACAACAACAAAAACTAATATTCTGAACTTCTTGTGTTTAAAAGGTCCAGCTGGTAGTTCAGAACAAGGTCAAGACCGGTCTACTGACTTGCCTACAAGTGTTAATTTAACGGAAATAGATGATGACACAATGCAGACTACATTTGATAATTCTGAACAATTTGATGAACACGTGGCTGATTTGCCCCCATGTAAGTTTTATCACTTAGACACGTCTATTTTAAGGGTCTCCCATTTGTTTAATGTTATGAATCTTCATTCAGACGATAATGAGGACAACCAGGACGAGGAGGACGAACCTGTTCAATCAAGAAAATATGTATCTGCAAGGGAGTATTACTGCTTCAAGCTGATGATCAGGAAGAAGCTTTTTAACATCGTCCTGTTCGGGGGGTGCCTTTTCCAACAATGGGCTGTTGATATGTACATTAAGATCGAGACAATGAGGCTGGATTGGTACTCCAAGCCAGAAAATCAGAAGATTATACGCGCGGACCTCTACCAGGTACCATTCTTGGGGTTGTTTTTATATGACATTAGCGACCTCACTTTTAATATATAGTTCGGTATTCTTAATGCATGCATTATGTATCTTCTATGTAGGGTCTTGTAGACACGATCGCTGCTGGTGAGTCATGTGGTGAACGGATTGGTAAAAGGATTGTGCTCCCAAGGACATTTCCTGGTGGTGATAGAGATATGCAGAGAATGTTCCTAGATGCAATTGCCATAGTGCAGCGATGGGGTAAACCAGATTACTTCATCACAATGACATGCAACCCATACTGGGAGGAGATAACAACATAGCTGATGCCCGGACAGCTACCACAGGATCGACCAGACCTGGTTGCAAGAGTGTACAAAGCAAAGCAGCGAGATTTGATGGACTTACTCATCAAGAAGAAGCATTTTGGCGAGGTTGCGGCCAATGTTCATGTGACCGAGTTTCAGAAAAGAGGGCTCCCACACGAACATATCCTTCTAATCATGAAGGCAAGTAGCAAGTTAAAGACTCCAGATGACTATGACAGAGTCATATCAGCAGAAATACCTGATAAAGATAAATACCCTGGCCTGCATGCTCTGGTCATAAAACACATGTTGCACGGGCCATGTGGTGTCCTCAATAAAAAATGTGCTTGCATGATTAAGGAGCAGTGTCGTTTTCACTATCCTCGGGAGTTTTGCCCCGCTACACAACAAGGAAAGGACTCATATCCCATATATAGGAGGAGGGATGATGGACGTCGAGTAAAAGTGAGAGGAGCAGAGTTGGACAATAGGTGGGTGGTGCCTTACAACCCCTTTCTTCTCATGAAGTACAACTGCCACATCAATGTAGAAGCTTGCTCGAGCATCAAGGCAGTGAAGTATTTGTTCAAGTACATTTACAAGGGACATGACCGAACATCATTTTCATTCGAGTAGGATATCATCAACAATGGGGGGTCATTAATGAGATCCGCCAATACCGAGATGCACGATATGTATCACCTCCAGAGGCTATCAATAGGATTTTACGCTTTAAAATGTTTGGAATTAGTCCTTCAGTCTTGCAGTTGCAACTTCATTTGCCAGGCATGCACATGGTCGCATTTAAAGCCGATGATAATCTGAAAGATGTTGTTGATAAGTCATCTTCTTCGAGAACCATGCTTACTGAGTACTTCGAAATGAATCGAAAGAATCCTTATGCACGGCAATGGATGTACAGAGATTTTCCGGAACACTTTAGGTGGGATGCATCAAAGAAGAGATGGTATAAAAGAAAACAAAGGCCACAGATTGGTAGAATTGTGTATGCACACCCTGCTGAGGAGGAGAGGTACTATTTGCGGGTGCTCTTGAATCATGTCCAAGGTGCGACATCATATGATGATTTGAAAAAGGTGCGAGGCATTAGTGCTCTACTTTCAGAGAGGCGTGTGAACAATTAGGATTAATTGAGCACGACAAATCACTTGATCACTGCCTGACTGAAGCTGCCACATTTCAGATGCCTTGTGCTCTTAGACGCTTGTTTGCCACTATCTTAGTATTTTGTGAGGTTACAAAAATCCGAGAGTTGTGGGACAAACACCTGGAGTCGATGTCTGAGGATTACCGATGTTCCCAGCCCAACGAGGCAATACTTGAGCAGATGGTCCTTAGAGACATCAGGGATTTGTTGCATTCCATGGGGAAGGATATTAAAACCTATGGCCTTCCGGAGCTGGTTGATACAAATGCTTTTCTAGGCGATGAGTGCATGGAGGTTAGAGAGGAGAGGGAGGTCGGTGTGGACCAAGAACATATTGATCTTATCAACTCTTTAAACAGTGAGCAACTAGCTGGGTTCAATGACATCATGGACCATATCATGAACAAAAGAAGCCAAGTCTTCTTTCTCGATGCTCCAGGAGGCACTGGGAAGACGTACTTGTTCAAGGCGTTGCTTGCTAAGGTGCGTTCGATGGGTGAGATAGCCATTGCCACTGCTACATCAGGTATAGCAGCCTCGATATTACCTGGAGGGCGTACTGCGCACTCTAGGTTCAAAATACCCATTAAACTCACCGACAACAACATGTGTGGTTTCACAAAGCAAAGTGGTACGGCAGAATTGCTGAAAGAGGCGGCCTTGATAATTTGGGATGAAGTTGCCATGACAAAGTGTCAAGCCGTGGAGGCGCTTGATAGGTCACTCCAAGACATAATGGGATGTGCTTTGCCGTTTGGGGGGAAGATTGTCGTTTTTGGTGGAGATTTTAGGCAGGTCCTTCCAGTGGTTCCAAAAGGGACAAGAGCACAGATCACAGATGCTACAATACAGAGATCCTATATATGGCAGAAGATTTGTAAGATACACCTTACACGTAACATGAGATCACAAGCTGACCCTTTGTTCTCTGAGTATCTCTTAAGGATTGGCAATGGAACTGAAGAAACGATAGGTGATGACTATGTGCGTCTCCCTGAGGACATTGTGATCGGTCATACTGATGATGAAACCGCAATCAATAGGCTAATCAAAGAAGTTTTCCCCTCTCTTAGTGCCAATGCTAAATCGGGAGAGTACATGAGCTCGCGTGCTATTCTTTCCACGAAGAATGATTATGTTGATGAGCTGAATTCCAAGATGATTGACATGTTTCCTGGCCAAGAGAGGGTATACCATAGCTTCGACTCTATTGAGGATGACTACTCGAACAATTACCCGATTGACTTTGTGAATTCGCTCACCCCAAATGGATTGCCACCACATGTGTTGAAAGTGAAGGTCAATTGCCCTGTCATTCTGCTACGGAACCTCGACCCTCACAATGGCCTCTGCAATGGAACAAGGCTAATGATTAGAGCCTTCCAAGATAATGCAATTGATGCAGAGATTGTTGGTGGGCAACATGTTGGGAAGAGGGTCTTTATACCGAGGATCCCTTTGTCACCATCGGAGGACATCTCGCTTTCCTTCAAGCTTAAGAGGAAACAATTCCCCATCCGCCTAAGTTTTGCGATGACCATTAACAAGGCGCAGGGCCAGACCATCCCAAATGTTGCCATTTATCTTCCCGAGCCGGTCTTCTCCCATGGTCAGCTGTATGTTGCCTTGTCAAGAGGTGTATCAAGGCGGACGACGCGAATTTTGGCCAAGCCGAACAAACAGATTGATAAATCAGAAAAAAGCACCAAGAATATTGTCTATAGAGATGTTTTAGAGGGATGATGCAGGTTCGTTCTTCTTTGATATTTATTCAAGCTATTTTGTAGTCAACCATACTTTGTTAGCTTTATTTATTTATTTTTATTTGAATCATCAATTTATTTAAATACATATGGGCACGCCAACAAATTCTGAAATGTTTTTAGATGGTTTTTGATTTACGAAATGTGTTTACAAGTCTGAAATGGTTTCATGTTGTGAATTATGAAGTAGTTACCTATCACTTATGGAGATATGACCTTCCTAACTACTGATTAGCCACATACATGACTTTCCTAACTTGCTACTGATATTAATCAATTTATATTCCAAAAATAATTTGTGGGGTCAGGTATGTCTTTCACTCCTAAATAATATCAATGTTTACCTAAGAAATAAATATGGATTCTATAGTTAATGGCTTGGTAGAACTCTTGCTAAATTACATATAAATACTGCAATCTGATCCAACTTTACACAATGCAGATATGAAAGGGAAAATCCAAATTGATGTGATATGGGATTCACACTGATGTTTCATGACCTTTGGTCCCTGTAATACTGGAAGCAATCCAATCGCTTGTTCAGGTGTCAAATAAGAAGATGTGCATGTTTCCAACACTTATCTTCAGGAGTGAAATTGTTTTGCCATTGAAAAGGAGCATGTGTCATTTGTCTTCCCTGTCATGTAAAAAACATGTTTATTTCCCTTAAATTAGAGTGAAAAACAGGGTAAACTGTTGGTTAATGTGATATTCTATTTTTGTCAGATGGCTTGAAATTTCTTTTACATTACTTTTAATGTTAATGTCATGTACCATCATATTTATTTCCAAACTGTGGCGTGAGGTTATATTGCCAGTTTATGTCATGTTCGGTTCACAAATATATATTGCCAGTTCGTGCCTTTAAGCTTTGTTGGTAGATTCTGTCATTTACAGTGCATAAAATCTATTTCTACTTTTAGTGTAAAATTGACTTGTAGACAGTTTGACATTTTCGGACATTGTGCTTACATGTGCTTGCTTTCGCTATATTTATTATAGATAGTGTTCTGACAGATTTTATAAAGAATGTCGATAGTTGGATCATGTATCCTTGACTTGATAGACAAGTTCAAAGATTTACATTCTTCAGAGTGCATAACTGACACGCTAGATCCTAACTTCGACTGCTTGCATAACCAACATTCAGTTCAAGGAAGCTTCAGGTCTTACCTTGGAAATTTCTTTTACCTCTTCCATCCAGCACGGACATGTTTTTCAATTATTGATTACTGATTTTACACACAAAAAAAGTTCCCAATAATCTTTTCTACAATAGTCCAACATAATCAAAGAGTCACTAAAATTAGCTTGGAAATACCAAGGAAACCTGCAGGCATGGCCGCCGCAATAATTAATCCTTCTCTCTCGACACTTATGCCACCGCTCCCTTTCCTGCGATCCAATTTTTTCCTTTATTTCACAACTCTATGATACGTGCGTTGCACGTGCATACCTACTAGCATACTCAAAATAACAAAACGGTCAAGCACCAAGCACATGAACATGAACATGCGCGCCTAGCCGCAGTATGTTTCTGCGCGTAGTCCCGAGCTCCCGGCCGGCTCTGTCTTCAGGTCAGGGCAACAAGAACCCGATGATGATGCCTGATGGCTCCAACCGCTGAGCGTTCGCATCGCATGGTTGCTCGTGGACGGGTTCGTTCTGAATGGCAGCAAGTTGTCAGCTTGTGATAATGGGCTGGATGCAACTGGGCCATTGAATCCTTCGGCCCTTCTGAGCCCGATGTGTCAGAAAATATTAAGCCCAATATCTGATCGATTGAGACTAAGAACCAGTAAAAAAAGGGATCTGCTAATTTACATGCGGATGAAAACAATTCGCTTTCATCCATTTTCTGTGTCGTGCGATCTGTGCGCGGAGATTCGTGTGTTTGACCCGTTATTTGTCTCGTTTCTCTTATCGGGCCCGTGTGGTTGACCCGTTATTTTTCCCATCGCAAGTTCGCAACCCGCGTGTCTGTGTCGCCCTCCTCCTCCCAGGATCGAGATCCAGTGACATGCTGTGAGCATGTCACCAATGAACAGTAATGGTAACATGCGCCCCTCTCTGAACCGCCCGATCGAGAATCAACGGACAGATCTCGAATAAACAGTGGCGGATCTACAGTGCTCATCCACAGTGTTCTCTGCTACAGTACCATCTACAGTGTTCTCCACTACAGTATTTACTCTGGGCCGCCCCCCTTGCATCCAACGGCTGCCGGCCCGCATGTTACGGCGTGACATGCTGTGGGCATGTCACCGGATCCCTGTCCCTCCTCCCAGCCCCTTTGTCATTTCGAACACGCAACCCCGAACAGAGTCGAGCGAGAGAGAGATAGCCATGGCGATTTGGAGCTCCGCCTCGTCGCTCGATCCAGTGTTTTGGTGGTGACTCGTCCGCCCTCTCCCTCGTGCTGCCCCGCTTCCTCCGCCTCCCTTCTGTTCCTGCCGGCGGGATCTGCGGCATCTCTCGGCCCCGCATCGACCCGTCCCCATTTCCGCCGCTGGCGATTTTGTTCGTCGGATTCGGTTTTCCCCCTCCCTTTTTGTTGTTCCTGTGATCTGTTAGGTAGGGAGTCGGTTTTGTCTGTCAGATCTGATGATTGTATCCATCCCCCGCAGCTTTTTTCCGTGTAGATTTGTTTAGGTTGCGCCGTTTCTGGGATGCGTTTGATTGTTCTGCTAAGCACGGTAGGTGCCGTAGCTGGGATGTGCGTCAGTTTGATCTGCTGATCTGTAATTGATTGGTTGTTGGAGTCTGAGTTGTTCATGTGAGGCTGGCTTGCTTAGTTGTAGTACTCTGATGTATTCAGTCAATTCGAACGGATGTATTCTGTTCCCTGGCCTTTAATCCCTAGACCATTTCTCTTCCCTGGTATCGTTTAGTGGGTATGTGGTTTACTCTGTAATTCCTATTTTGGATTTACAGTGCAATCCCCATTGTTTTTTAGAGTGATTTTCAGTGTAATTCATACTGGATTTTCATTGATTTTCACTGTAATCCGTAGTGGATTTCCAGTGTAATTTTCTAGTGGATAGGTAGTATATTTGTAGTGTAAATCCGAAGCAATTTGTAGTGTAATCCCCGGTTATTTTACAGTGTAATTTCAGTGTATTTTGTCAGTGGATTTGCACTGTATTTGCTAGTGGAATAACAGTGTATATGTCCTAATTGCAGTGTATTTTTGTCAGTGGGGTTGCACTGTATTTGTTAGTGGAATTACAGTGTATTTGTCAGTGATGTACATTGTAATTTGATAGCTGATTTACATTGTAATTGCCATGGATTTGCACTGTATTCGCTAGTGGAATTACAGCGTAATTCACTTGAATTTTTATAGTGGAATTGCGTTTTGGATTTACAGTGTATTTGTCAGTGAATTTACAGTGTAATTCATAGCTGGTTTTACAGTGTAAATTCAGTGTAATTTACACTGTAATTGAGTAGCAGAGGAATTGTGACTGTTCTTGTGATGCATCGCTAGTTTGTATGTTCTTGTGATGCATCTGATTCCAGTGTATTTTCTTAGAGGATTTAGACTATAATTATATTCGGATTTACACTGTAATCTCCATCGGAATTCCAGTGTATTTTTCTTAGTGGGTGATTACAGTGTATTTACAATGTAATTCTCAGTTGGTTTCCACTGTAATTCGCAGGGGATTTCTTCACTGTAATTCTCAGTGGGTTATGCAGTGAAATAAAAGAGATGTAGACTGTAAATGCTATCAATGCATTTCTTCTTTATATTTTTGTTATGTTTTATCCCTTCTGCCATTTCATCTCAGACATTTTGTCCTTTTCTTTGTGTTTGTACATATTTAGGTTATAGATTAAAGTATGGGGAGACTCATGAAGGCTTTTGGTAAGGGCACTTTTGCTGCTTGTGTTGAAGATTGTGATGATTCAGATGGGGATCCTTTTGTCCCCAATGATTTTGCCGAGGATGATCCTTTTTAAGATTCGGAGGTTATATTTCTAATTTGATTTTTTATTTCTTGTTTGGTAGCTTATTTGTTCCGTTTTTTAGTTCATTCATTTGTTTCATCTGTTAACTGCAGGAAGGTCAAATGGATGATCCTGATTTCGAGAAAGTCTTAGGCTATGCTTTTTAGTTGCTTTTTTCCAATCTGGCTCTGATAAAGATGGGGTGTGTACCCGCTCAGGGCATGTGCTGCTATGATAAAGTGGATTTATTTCTGGTCATGCCATCTTCCAGTTTTTTTATTGTAGTCCCCACTAAAAAATAAGACACATCCGTGACATTTTGGGCCGAATGAATTTTTTTTATGTCATGCTTATGACACTTTTATGATGATAATTGTGACAAAACCTGGTATCATCATAGATGTGGTGGGCTTGTATTTCTATGACAAAAAATCATGACAGAAAATAGGCTTTTCGTCCTGGGCGGGCCGGAGACGCAGCTGCATGACATTCTTTGGGCCGTCCATGACGAAAAAAACCATGGTAGAACCGAGGGCGAGAAAAATATCGGGGAGTTTTCGGTTACGGTGGTTGGTCGGGGCCGAGCGATGCACGGAGGGATTGCGTGTTTCTCTCGTACACGTACGCGTGTGGGTGCGAGGTGTTGGGCTCTAACTGAACTCGAGCAAGGCGTTCGTCTACTGAACCCGATCGAGCGATTCCTTCGTTACTGCTGCTAATTGAAGCCGTTCGAATCTGCTGTCTCTTGATGAACAGTGAGCGTTGTTGGGGGCTGGATGAACAGTCTTCGGTGGGGATTGGATGAACAGGGCCTCGTGGTAGTAGAGGCCGTTGCCGCTGGATGAACAGGACCCCGATCGAGCCGGTTGGGGGTGGATGAACAGGACCCCGTGGAGGGCTGGTTGAACAGTAGCCGGTGGAGGGCTGGATGAACAATAGCCCGTGGAGGGCTGGTTGAACAGTAGCCGGTGGAGGCTGGATGAACAGGAGCCCGTGGATGAACAGTAGCTGGTGGAGGCGAGAGGGAGACGCCGTGGATGAACAGTCACATGTGGAGGCTGGAGGAGGTCGACGGTGGATGAACAGTAGCCCGTGGAGGCTGGAGCGAGGCAGTAGACGGTGGATGAACCGTAGCCCGTGGAGTCCCGTTTTGCAGTACGCCACACCCCTTTCGATGAACATGACCCCCGTTTCGACCGTAGGAGGTCGAAGAGAAGTCCGTTTCCTCCGTTTTGCGGTACGCCACATCCCTTCCGATCAACAGCACCTCGTTTCGACCGTAGGAGGTCGAAGAGAAGTCTGTTTGCTCCGTTTTGCGGTACGCCAGACCCTTCCCGATGAACTTGATCCCGTTTCGACCGTAGGCGGTCGAACACAAGGCCGTTTCCTCCGTTCTGCGGTACGCCAGACCCTTCCCGATGAATAGGACCCCGTTTCGACCGTACGCGGTCGAACAGAAGGCCCGTTTCCTCCGTTCTGTGGTACGCCAGACCTCGTTTCGGCTGATCCGTCCAAGCCGGTTGGCTCCCGATGAACAGGACGTGTTCCGACCTAGTGGCTTCGCTCCCGATGAACAAGACGCATTCCGACCCAGTCACTTGGCTCTCGGTGAAGACGACGCTGTTTCCTCCGTTCCGACCCAGCCGGTTAGCTGCCGATGAACAGGACGACGTCGCTGCCGTCCGTTGCCTCTCCATGTACACGAGCCCTAGCCGTACGTATGCGTGAGTACGCGTTTGACACCCCGCCCTTATGTACATACGTAGCCGTATTTAATTTCTTGCAACGTGGCTGTACGTACGTGTACAAGATATATATATAGACGAGACTGCGTGACATGCTACGTCCGCGCCTCTACTACGACACGTGCATCTCCTTACTCGTACACGGTTCATCGCTGCAGAGAGACCGATCGACCAGTATGTACGTACACGATCGCGACCAGACAGACAACCCGACGTACGGTTCGACCCGGTGGGTCCCAGCTGTCAGGGAGGATAAGGAGGCACTTCCTTCCGTGCGAAGATATAGCTGGTGGGTCCCAGCTGTCAGGGGGAAGAATCATTTTTTTTCCTGTAATACGGACGCACTTCCTTGCGTACGAAGATGTAGCTGGTGGGTCCCAGCTGTCAGGGGGGAAACATTTTTTTCGAGGCCCTTCCGGTAGGTCTCGCTGTCAGGTGGAGGAATCATTATTTTACGCGTAATAAGGAGGCACTTCCTTGCTGCGGCTGTGGACCCAGCTGTCAGCCTCTCCACGTACAGTCCTTTTCCGATGGAAGGTGTTCCTTGACCACGTTGACCACGCCGCGCCGAGAGCACCATGGCGGTGGACGACGGTGAGGCCTAAGATGGGAACAATCTGGAGTCATGGAACAAGGGGCACTGGAGTCCCTAGCGGAGGGAAATACGAGGGACTGGTTCGGCTGCCGGGTGAGGCTGCCTTCGCCGGAGAATAACAGAAGGTGTGGGTGAGTACAGGTATGACCTGGCCACCGTTGGGAGTAGAGTGGGGCGGCGAGGCCTGCGCGGCAGCACAGCCGGCCACGAGAGGCAGATGCAGGCGCTCCAGCCGGCGATGGTTTTGGCGGCTGGAGCAAGAGCAACTAGATCAGAGATTGAAGAAACATGATCGCCGTTGGATGTCAATCCAACGACTACAGATGTCAGAATAATTTGTTGACTCTTTGTTTTAGACCATTAAATCGTTTTGTTCACTAAATGGACAACACCTTGCGCATGCTTCGTCTAGTGGGCCAACAAAATTAGCTTCAAAAGCTGTGGCGAAATGCAGCCCATTTATTTAGGTTTTACAGCCCATTTCATTTTGTTTGCCAAAACATCTATTTCCTGGGCTTTGACTCAAAAAATAATCTATTTCCTGGGCTGGTTAAAAATAATAATAATAGCCGATTTACTATGTATGATAATTGTTTCTAAAAAAAATACTATTTATGATAATTTACAGCGCATTTGATTATTTATTTGAATACACCTATTTACTGAGCTAGGTCAAAAATAATATTGCGTACATGCCGCACATTTATCATTTCTGATAATTTACAAGCCATTTGATTTTAGTAGAAATGGATCTATTTTCTGGGATGGGTGAAAAAACAATGATGGTCTCGACTGAGCATTTCGTATAAAAATAATATTGAGATACGAATATTATTAAAAAATTAAGTTGGGCTTGGTAATCTTATTATATATAAAATGAACTGGGCTGTGTATTTTATTTTATTAAAAGAAAGATAGGTTAGGCTGCGCTTATTTTAGGATATTGTGTACAACTGTCGGCCCAGTTGCATTGCTGATGTTAAAATAAAAGGCCTGTGTAGTACAGTACAACTTTACATGGCTACTCAGCCCACATTCAACGACGCCGGAAAGGCCCAAACAAGGCTTCTGTACAACTTTTTGAAGTCACTGAGCTCAATTAATAACTTAAGAAAAAAGTTAGAGTACAGTGGAACCTAATTAAAAGCT
Organism: Thinopyrum elongatum; assembly: GCA_011799875.1. Taxonomy (NCBI): domain Eukaryota; kingdom Viridiplantae; phylum Streptophyta; class Magnoliopsida; order Poales; family Poaceae; genus Thinopyrum; species Thinopyrum elongatum. The sequence goes on along the minus strand of CM022303.1, from coordinate 556,686,266 downwards.
GTCACGAGCGAAGAAATAATTCAACGGGTCCCACTTATGTGTGTGTGTGTGTGTATGTGAGAGAGAGAGAGACCCAGCGGTCGATGCTCGTAAATACATCTTTCAGCCATATGCATTGCTGATGCTCAGTAAAAACTTATATAGTTGACACAATCATATAGAACATCATAGCACACTAAACTTCCATACAAAAATTTCACGCAGGCGGCACAATCAGGGTGTAAGCAGTGGATCGCTACGGGTAGGGCTACGTTGAAACCAACGAACTCGTACATAACGGTTCATCGTCTTTATCAATGACGAGGAAATATCTTGAATGTTGTGCAAAGAAAACAGACAGACAACACAATAAGTTCTGCTAGCACTTTAAGTTGACGTACAACCCTTTCTAAAAAAAGTTCAGGTACAAAAATAGAACATGTCACAATCAAATGTACTGGCACATCAGTGCTTCACACCGATAGCTCGGATTTAACTAGTATCTGACAAGATTCAGTTGTTACCTCAAATTAGAGCACATCCAGGCAGCCAGCCCTGCCTCTTCTCCCAAAGAAGCAGTGGCCTCCGCCGCGCAATGGAGTAGGCCCTGTGCCATCCATTGTTCCGAGCAACACGGGGAAAGTCTGACGTTGACTCCTGTAATGGACGTCGTCGACGGACCCTGGCACCAGCGGCGGCGGCAGGACTTCGATTGATGGATTGACCACTTCTTCGACATGCACGAACACTCGATACAGGTACATCCCTAATGTGGTCCGCGGCGGCATTGGTGGCGACGAATAGTACAACCCCGGTTCCTGCACCGGTATCTCAACACCAATCACCTTGGGTATGGTGGACGGCTTCTTCATCCATGCCATAACCGTCAGAGCCCAGCTGTCTGGAGGAACAAACATACTTACGAGCTCACCTCCAAGGTCGTTGATAAGCTCATTCATGGACTCGCTGTTCCAAGCATGTCGAGGCATGCCGTGGAAGGTAAGCTTTGTTAAAAACTCAAGCTCAGAGGGCACCGAGCCCCATCCTGGGTGCCACCGATCAAAGCTCACCAGCGCACCATCGCAGAACAAACGCCAGGAAGATTCGAACACACAACTGCAGTCGAAAGTTGTCCGGAACCTGACGAAGAAATCAGCCAGTGGCGGACAGACTTCGACGAGCAAGTTACTTATTTGGATGCCGTGCGCAATGCCAAGAGTTTTGACAAGGTCGTCCGGCGAGACGGGAGGCCGGTCGCCATTGATGGTTACCATCAGCACTTTGCCGGCAAACTGGTCGTCAAGCGCCGCCATGCCACTGTTGAGCGACAGCACGCAGCGCCCGAAGGCAGGACAGACCTCAGGATCTCCGGCTCGGAGATCCGCGTTGACCGGCGACATGATAGTGCGCTTGAGTACAGGGAGTACAGGAGGGGGATTTGGGGGAACTGGAGTAGGAATCGAGATTCCAGAGGTGGGGGAGGGGCGGGATATTGGGGATGAAAAGGTAGTATGAATTTCGAACACGCGCCAATATGCCCTCGGCGCGCAAGCGCACGAAAACATCGGTGGCGCCCACATGTCGGCATAAGAGTCCTTATTATTTCTTTTTTTGAGAGCCCGGCCTTTTTTTTGAGGATCTTTTGAGAGCCCGGCCTGAGAGTCATAATTGACCTGTTTGGCATTGCGTTACTACTCGGCCCATATTCAACGACACCTCAGTGGCCCAAACAAGTGTACGTCATCGAAAAGACACTGAGTTCAAATTATAACTTGAAAAAAGGAGATATACTCTGAACACTGGAGAATGGTGATGCCCTCATTTAGCCCACCAGCAGTTCGAGACAATAAACAGTTCGAAACAATGATATATACAACATTCAAACACTGACTAGTGACTACTATTGACATAAACAGCAAGGCATGATCGTTCATAAGAAGTCTTGCTACACCACCAAAACGCACCCATCTGCAGTGCTCAGACTCTCGTGATCCAGACGAGAATGACATTCTAAATAGAGGCAACTATTACATAGTAAGAGTGACATAGACAAGGATGACCAAATGACAAGGAATATGCATAACAAAAGAGAGAACTACCCATCCAGAACAAGCAGCAAAGACAACAAGTTATTCGAAGAGGGATGATCCAACACCATCATAATTTGCAGCCCCGCTTCAGCGACTAGTGATCCAGAGACACCAGTACTCCACCCTTTCGACGCAATAGCCCAATTACCTATCAACCTGAAGGCTTGAACCACATCACTGCCTGTCGGACTTGAGAGATCCAAGGATCAAAGTTAATCCAAATGACTTTGTCATTCTCACCTTCTTTTGGCTGCAGGCTGTATCATTGACAATCAGGGGAGTTTGCTCCCGAAGTCCTATGGCTCGCCGTGTAGACACAGTTTTTCATAGCAAATAGAGCCTCTCTGCCATCAAGGTCCTTGCCAACGGTGATCTCCTGGTTAATCGGATAATCGAGTCCGAGAAACAGAGAGTGTGAACCAAGGCTGTTTACCCGCCTCCAACTCAAAAATCCTGAAGGCCCCAACAAGCTGGTATCCTGCTCATAGACGTAACAGCCACTGTCCGGATACTCACGTTTTTCATGGTGCTTGTACACAGTGGGGTTTTTGCAATATAACTTTTCCGGTTCATGTGTGCGAATGATAATCAGTCTTTTGCCGTCGTCTGATCGAGCGAGGAACCAGTTGTGCTTCCCTGTTTTTGGCAAAGGTGGTGTGATTACAAAGGGCAGTAACTGTAGGGACACTGCATCATATAAAAAAGGACATGCATTGTTAATGTAAGATCAGCATTGTTAAGAGTATGAGTAGGATAATGCAAGAAACAGCATTGATATGTCCCTGTTGGAACTGAGAGGAAAATACAGGGAAATGTATACTGGGTTCGAAAATATAGAAGTGCCATGCATGGTTATACTCATGTTATCTTGCAATCGATTCTTCACAGGAAACTACCATGTCATGCATGTTATGTAATCATGTTCTGTTCTCACAAACAAATTCTTCAAGGAAACTAACAGACCATGCATTGTTATATACTCATGTTCTGTGGGCAAATTTTTTGTGAGGATATTATTCTAGACATTGATTGCTGAAGGGGCGAATATAGGTATGTACACATGGTAAGCATTACAGGATTTCACTACTTCCAAATATAGAGTTCTCCATATGCACATTTACTTCCCTAATGTATGGTTAGATGAAACCAACAGTGTGATGCATGTTTCTACATCATGAAAATGAGGAAACTAACATGGCCATTGATACACACTCATATTTAGTAGTATATAGATTACTATAAAATAAGGAGAATATCCATATCTTCCTAACCGTTTGATTATTCAGGGGTACAAATTGGCTGTAATGACATGGTCACAATCGCATGAATTAACTCATTCCAAATATAGCTGATTTACGACGTCTCTAATACATTGCCATAGTTCTACTCAAATTCTGCTCAAACAGGGATATACCAATCATCACAAAAAGTTCAAACAGTGTCATGGCGTTATCATTAACAGCAGACGGAAACAACTTACACGCGCCGTCCCAGCAATACGTGGTGCCATCTGCTTTGTCGATCGCGTAGATGATGCCATTGTGTTCAATAGCATCACAGAAGTGTGTATCAGCTTTGATGATCCACTGCGAGGTGAGCTGTCTCCAGCTAAAGAAGGCACCAGCGGAAAGATAGGCGAGTCCGCGGTCGAACAAGGCAATTAGCTTGAAGTCTGCGTAATCCACATCTCGTGTGGGCACTTGGCAGATTACAATCTTCTGCAAAACAAGGTGCGTCCAACTGACGACGTAATCTAGATGACTTGGACCGCGACGGTAAAACCCTATAAAATCCAACGTAGGAAGGATAATCTCATGGGAGGTGTGGAAGTTCACGAGCACCAACTTTTTCCGGTCTTCTCTGACGGTAGCCATCCAGTGGGAGTTCATGCCGACCCAGTACATACCTACCAAGAAGTTTCGGGCGAGGGTGATCGGATCGAAGTCGAGGGAAATGATGTATGGCAACCCACTACATACCTGCAAAGAAGTTTCGGCTAATGGAGGTCGGATTGAAGTCGAGGGGCATCATGTACGCCTCCGTATCATGGTGAGCAAATCTCGCAAGACTAGATAGCAGCAAGCAGGGTGTCTTGAAAAGCTTAGGCCTCGCTTCGACGATGGCCGTGTGCATGTCCCTCGAGCATGCAGCCAGCCGCAGGGCGCTCAACATATCCATACACGAACAACAGAGGTCGATGATGTCACTTGGGAGATTGCTCCAATCGCGGCTCATATGGATGCTGCGCGGTTCGCGTTTGGCCATGGTGGAGTTTGGAAGGTGGGGTTTTTGGGGGCTTGATTTACGGGGGAGAAGGCTCTCGGTGCTGGAGCGGCTATCGAGGGAATAGTGGTACTGGGGGAGGCGAGCGAGGCGAGGGTACGCAGGGGCACAGTGAGATGATGAAGAGTGACCTCAGGATCACCGGCGAGACGGAGATGGAAATGGAGTGGTGCTAGGGGAGAGGGAGACGAGGCGAGGCATGCTATACAGCGGCGGTGACAGTGACTGCACAGTGCACAAGGTGAGGCTGACTTTGGTAACCCGAACACGACGCCCGGACTAGTGTCACCTCGGGCGAAGGGTCTTGTCACTTCACTGTGAGGACCGGATGAATAATATTTTGACCATCAAGTGTACCACAGTTGTACTACTACTAGTAGAAACATACGGAGTAGTACTGTATAGTGGAAATAGGTCTCCCGTGCTAGCATGCCTCTGGGTTCACTTCATCCTCTAGGTATCATCCATATTGCGAGCAGAACCAAATTCTCGTGCATGCGGAAGCGCGAAGAAGGGTTTTTTTTCTTTTTTGAGGATAACCGCATACTCGTTGTGTCTCCCACGCACGCGCCAATATCCATCCGAACCAGCTACGACACATTTTTTATATATCTGTTTGCACAGGTCCCACCTGTCAGGAGGGGTGTAGAAATAAAAAGGAATCATAAAATGTCTCGCGACGGTGATTCGAAAGAGTGACCTCAACTAGCCAGTGGCACATGTAGCGCTAGAAGGGTGGGCACGTACACGGACAGGTACCACTCCTCAGTCTACCCGCATTGCCTTTTCGTTTAGTCTACCTATCCGTCTAATCAACTGCCTGCAGGCCACTTCTCCCATTTACTTCTTCATCAGGAACCGATTTTCCCCGGCTTCTTCACCTCTCCTTCATCTTCATTTGCATCCAAACCCCACTGCATTCACATTGTTCTAACCTCTTCACATGCTCCTGGAGTGTTGGGAAACGTAGCATGCAATTTCAAAAAAAATTCCTACGCTCACGCAAGATCTATCTAGGAGACGCATAGCAACGAGAGGGGAGAGCATCTTCATACCCTTGAAGATCGCAAAGCGGAAGCGTTTATCAACTCGGCTGATGTAGTCGTACACCTTCACGATCCGTCCCGATCAAGTACCGAACGTACGGCACCTCCGCGTTCAGCACATGTTCAGCTCGATGACGTCCTCGCCTTCTTGATCCAGCAAGACGGGCGAAGTAGTAGATGAGTTTCGGCAGCACGACGGCGTGCTGACGGTGTTGGTGAAGAACAATCTCCGCAGGGCTTCGCCTAAGCACTACTGAAACTATGACGGAGGATAAACTAGAGGGGACGGGGTTGCCGGCACACGGCTTGGTGATTCTTGATGTGTCTTGGGTGCTAGCCCTGCCCCTCTATTTATATGTTGAGCCCTGGGGTCGAAACTTGGAGTAAAAGCCTCCTCAAAGTCGGTTTTGCCCGAAAGGCAAGAGTCCTTCTCGGACTCCAGGGCTAGACGCCAGGGTTCCCGGCGTCTACCCCCTAGACGCCAGGGTGGCGTCTAGCCTCTGGTCTCCGCAAAACTCCCTTTTGCACTTTCCAAAAGCCTCGTGGGCTTTCCCCTTTGGCCCAAATAAAGTGTTCTCGTACCCAAACATTTCGGGAAACATCCGGAACCCCTTTCGGTGAATTCCGGAACCCTTCCGGAGATCAAACACTATTATCCCATATATCAATCTTTACCTCCGGACCATTCCGGAGCTCCTCGTCATGTCCGTGATCTCATCCGGGACTCCGAACAACATTCGATCACCAACATACATAACTCATATAGTACTATATCGTCAACGGACGTTAAGCGTGCGGACCCTACGGGTTCGAGAACTATTTAGACATGACCGAGACACCTCTCCGGTCAATAACCAATAGCGGAACCTGGATGCTCATATTGGCTCCTACATATTCTACGAAGATCTTTATCGGTCAAACCGTTATGACAACATATGTAATTCCCTTTGTCCATCAGTATGTTACTTGCCCGAGATTCGATCATCGGTATCTTCATACCTAGTTCAATCTCGTTACCGGCAAGTCACTTTACTCGTTCTGTAATACATCATTCCGCAACTAACTCATTAGTCACATTGCTTGCAAGGCTTCTTATGATGTGCATTACCGAGAGGGCCCAGAGATACCTCTCCGATACTTGGAGTGACAAATCCTAATCTCGATCTATGCCAACCCAACAAACACCTTCGGAGATACCTGTAGAGCATCTTTATAATCACCCAGTTACGTTGTGACGTTTGATAGCACACAAGGCATTCCTCCGGTATCCGAGAGTTGCATAATCTCATAGTCGAAGGAATATGTATTTGACATGAAGAAAGCAATAGCAATAAAACTAAATGATCAATATGCTAAGCTAACGGATGGGTCTTGTCCATCACATCATTCTCCTAATGATGTGATCCCGTTCATCAAATGACAACACATGTCTATGGCTAGGAAACTTAACCATCTTTGATTAACGAGCTAGTCTAGTAGAGTCTTACTAGGGACACAGTGTTTTGTCTATGTATCCACACATGTATCAAGTTTTTGGTTAATACAATTCTAGCATGAATAATAAACATTTATCATGATATAAGGAAATATAAAATAACAACTTTATTATTGCCTCTAGGGCATATTTCCTTCAGTCTCCCACTTGCACTAGAGTCAATAATCTAGTTCACATCGCCATGTGATTTAACACCAATAGTTCACATCTTTATGTGATTAACACCCATAGTTCACATCGCCATGTGACTAACACCCAAAGGGTTTACTAGAGTCAATAATCTAGTTCACATCGCTATGTGATTAACACCCAAAGAGTACTAAGGTATGATCATGTTTTTCTTGTGAGAGAAGTTTAGTCAATGGGTCTGCCACATTCAGATCCGTATGTATTTTGCAAATTTCTATGTCTACAATGCTCTGCATGCAGCTACTCCAGCTAATTGCTCCCACATTCAATATGTATCTAGATTGAGACTTAGATTCATCTAGATCAGTGTCAAAGCTTGCATCGACGTAACTTTTTACGACGAACTCTTTATCACCTCCATAACCGAGAAATATTTCCTTAGTCTTCTAAGGATAATTTTGACCGTTGTCTAGTGATCTGCTCCTGGATCACTATTGTACCCCCTTGCTAAACTCATGGCAAGGTACACAACAGGTTTGGTACACAGCATGGCATACTTTATAGAACCTATGGCTAAGGCATAAGGAATGACTTTCATTCTCTCTCTATCTTCTGCCGTGGTCGGGCTTTGAGTCTTACTCAACTTCACACCTTACAATACAGGCTAGAACTCCTTCTTTGACTGATCCATTTTGAACTCCTTCAAAACTTTATCAAGGTATGTGCTTTGTGAAAGTCCTATTAAGCGTCTCGATCTATCCCTATAGATCTTGATGCCCAATATATAAGCAGCTTCACCGAGGTCTTTCATTGTAAAACTCTTATTCAAGTATCCTTTTATGCTATCCAAAAATTCTACATCATTTCCAATCAACAATATGTCATCCACATATAATATTAGAAATGCTATAGAGCTCCCACTCACTTTCTTGTAAATACAGGCTTCTTCGAAAGTCTGTATAAAACCATATGCTTTGATCACCTCATCAAAGCGTATATTCCAACTCCGAGATGCTTGCACCAGTCCATAGATGGATCGTTGGAGCTTGCACACTTTGTTAGCACCTTTAGGATTGACAAAACCTTCTGGTTGCATCATATACAACTCTTCTTTAAAATATCCATTAAGGAATGCAGTTTTGACGTCCATTTGCCAGATTTCATAATCATAAAATGCAGCAATTGCTAACATGATTCGGACAGACTTAAGCATCGCTACTGGTGAGAAGGTCTCATCGTAGTCAACTCCTTGAACTTGTCGAATACCTTTTGCAACAAGTCGAGCTTTGTAGACAGTAACATTACCATCAGCGTCAGTCTTCCTCTTGAAGATCCATTTATTCTCTATGGCTTGCCGATCATCGGGCAAGTCAACCAAAGTCCATACTTTGTTCTCATACATGGATCCCATCTCAGATTTCATGGCCTCAAGCCATTTCGCGGAATCTAGGCTCATCATCGCTTCCGCATAGTTCGTAGGTTCATCATGATCTAGTAACATGACTTCCAGAACAGGATTACCGTACCACTCTGGTGCGGAACGTACTCTGGTTGACCTACGAGGTTCGGTAGTAACTTGATCTGAAGTTTCATGGTCATCATCATTAACTTCCTCACTAATTGGCATAGGCATCACTGGAACTGATTTCTGTGATGAACTACTTTCCAATTCAAGAGAAGGTACAACTACCTCATCAAGTTCTACTTTCCTCCCACTCACTTCTTTTGAGAGAAACTCCTTCTCTAGAAAGGATCCATTCTTAGCAACAAAGATCTTGCCTTCGGATCTGTGATAGAAGGTGTACCCAACAGTTTCTTTTGGGTATCCTATGAAGACGCACTTCTCCGATTTGGGTTCGAGCTTATCAGGCTGAAGCTTTTTCACATAAGCATCGCAACCCCAAACTTTAAGAAACGACATCTTAGGTTTCTTGCCAAACCACAATTCATACGGTGTCGTCTCAACGGATTTAAACGGTGCCATATTTAACATGAATGCAACTGTCTCTAATGCATAACCCCAAAACGATAGTGGTAAATCAGTAAGAGACATCATAGATCGCACCATATCTAATAAAGTACGGTTACGACGTTCGGACACACAATTACGCTGTGGTGTTCCAGGTGGCATGAGTTGTGAAACTATTCCACATTTGTTTTAAATGAAGGCCAAACTCGTGACTCAAATATTCGCCTCCGCGATCAGATCGTAGAAACTTTATTTTCTTGTTACGGTGATTCTCTACTTCACTCTGAAATTCTTTGAACTTTCAAATGTTTCAGACTTATGTTTCATTTTAGATATACCCATATCTGCTCAAATCATCTGTGAAGGTCAGAAAATAACGATACCCGCCGCGTGCCTCAACACTCATCGGACCGCATACATCGGTATGTATTATTTCCAATAAGTCAGTGGCTCGCTCCATTGTTCCGGAGAACGGAGTTTTAGTCATCTTGCCCATGAGGCATGGTTCGCAAGTATCAAATGATTCATAATCAAGAGATTCCAAAAACCCATCTGCATGGAGTTTCTTCATGCGCTTTACACCAATATGACCTAAACGGCAGTGCCACAAGTATGTTGCACTATCATTATTAACTTTGCATCTTTTGGCATCAATATTATGAATATGTGTATCACTACGATCGAGATTCAATAAACCATTTACACTGGGTGTATGACCATAGAAGGTTTTATTCATGTAAACAGAACAACAATTATTCTCTGACTTAAATGAATAACCGTATTGCAATAAACATGATCTAATCATATTCACGCTCAACGCAAACACCAAATAACATTTATTTAGGTTCAACACTAATCCTGAAGGTAGAGGGAGTGTGCGATGGTGATTGTATCAACCTTGGAATCACTTCCAACACACATCGTTGCCTCACCCTTAATTAGTCTCTGTTCATTCTGCAACTCCTGTTTCGAGTTACTAATCTTAGCAACGGTGCATACTCAGGGAGAACACTTATACCTTGAAATTTTAGTGAGGGATCATCTTATAATGCTACCGCCATACTAAGCAAAATAAGATGCATAAAAGATAAACATCACATGCAATCAAAATATGTGACATGATATGGCCATCATCATCTTGTGCCTTTGATCTCCATCTCCAAAGCACCATCATGATTTCCATCGTCACCGGCTTGACACCTTGATCTCCATCGTAGCATCGTTGTCGTCTCGCCAACTATTGCTTCTACAACTATCGCTAACGCATAGTGATAAAGTAAATCAATTACATGGCGATTGCATTTCATACAATAAAGCGACAACCATAAGGCTCCTGCCAGTTGCCAATAACTTTTACAAAACATGATCATCTCATACAATAACGTATATCACATCATGTCTTGACCATATCACATCACAACATACCCTGCAAAAACAAGTTAGACGTCCTCTACTTTTTTGTTGCAAGTTTTACGTGGCTGCTACGGGCTTCTAGTAAGAACCGTTCTTACCTACGCATCAAAACCACAACGATGTTTCGTCAAGTTTGCTGTTTTAACCTTCAACAAGGACCGGCCGTAGTCAAATTCGATTCAACTAAAGTTGGAGAAACAGACACCCGCCAGCCACCTTTATGCAAAAAAAGTTGCATGTCTGTCGGTGGAACCGGTCTCATGAACGCGGTCATGTAAGGTTGGTCCGGGCTGCTTCATCCAACAATACCGCTGAATCAAAAGAAGACGTTGGTGGTAAGCAGTATGACTATCATCGCCCACAACTCTTTGTGTTCTACTCGTGCATATCATCTACGCATAGACCTGGCTCGGATGCCACTATTGGGAAACGTAGCATGCAATTTAAAAAAAAATCTTAAGCTCATGCAAGATCTATCTAGGAGATGCATAGCAACGAGAGGGGAGAGCATCTTCATACCCTTGAAGATCGCAAAGCGGAAGCGTTTATCAACGCGGTTGATGTAGTCGTACACCTTCACGATCCGTCCCGATCAAGTACCGAACGTATGGCACCTCCGCGTTCAGCACACGTTCAGCTCGATGACGTCCTCACCTTCTTGATCCAGCAAGACGGGCGAAGTAGTAGATGAGTTCCGGCAGTACGACGGCGTGGTGACGGTGTTGGTGAAGAACAATCTCCGCAGGGCTTTGCCTAAGCACTACTGAAACTATGACGGAGGATAAACTAGAGGGGACGGGGTTGCCGGCACACGGCTTGGTGATTCTTGATGTGTCTTGGGTGCTAGCCCTGCCCCTCTATTTATATGTTGAGCCCTGGGGTCGAAACTTGGAGTAAAAGCCTCCTCAAAGTCGGTTTTGCCCGAAAGGCAAGAGTCCTTCTCGGACTCCAGGGCTAGACGCCAGGGTTCCCGGCATCTACCCCCTAGATGCCAGGGTTCCTGGCGTCTAGCCTCTGGTCTCCCCAAAACTCCCTTTTGCACTTTCCAAAAGCCTCGTGGGCTTTCCCCTTTGGCCCAAATAAAGTGTTCTCGTACCCAAACATTTCGGGAAACATCTGGAACCCCTTCCGGTGAATTCTGGAACCCTTCCGAAGATCAAACACTATTATCCCATTTATCAATCTTTACCTCTGGACCATTCCGGAGCTCCTCGTCATGTCCGTGATCTCATCCGGGACTCCGAACAACATTCGGTCACCAACATACATAACTCATATAGTACTATATCGTCAACGAACGTTAAGCGTGCGGACCCTACGGGTTCAAGAACTATGTAGGCATGACCGAGACACCTCTCCGGTCAATAACCAATTGCGGAACCTGGATGCTCATATTGGCTCCTACATATTCTACGAAGATCTTTATCGGTTGAACCGTTATGACAACATACGTAATTCCCTTTGTCCATCGGTATGTTACTTGCCCGAGATTCGATCGTCGGTATCTTCATACCTAGTTCAATCTCGTTACCGGCAAGTCTCTTTACTCGTTCCGTAATACATCATTCCGCAACTAACTCATTAGTCACATTGCTTGCAAGGCTTCTTATGATGTGCATTACCGAGAGGGCCCAGAGATACCTCTCCGATACTTGGAGTGACAAATCCTAATCTCGATCTATGCCAACCCAACAAACACCTTCGGAGATACCTGTAGAGCATCTTTATAATCACCCAGTTACGTTGTGACGTTTGATAGCACACAAGGCATTCCTCCGGTATCCGGGAGTTGCACAATCTCATAGTCGAAGGAATATGTATTTGACATGAAGAAAGCAATAGCAATAAAACTGAACGATCAATATGCTAAGCTAACGGATGGGTCTTGTCCATCACATCATTCTCCTAATGATGTGATCCCGTTCATCAAATGATAACACATGTCTATGGTTAGGAAACTTAACCATCTTTGATTAACGAGCTAGTCTAGTAGAGGCTTACTAGGGACACGGTGTTTTGTCTATGTATCCACACATGTATCAAGTTTTCGGTTAATACAATTCTAGCATGAATAATAAACATTTATCATGATATAAGGAAATATAAAATAACAACTTTATTATTGCCTCTAGGGCATATTTCCTTCATGGAGTAATTCCGAAGCCCCTTTAAATAATCATCTTCTTCAGTTAGACTAGCCATCTAATCCTAATTCTCCAAACCATAGCCCTCCGGTCCAGCGGTTCCAAATGGCGAAAGAGATCCAGATGCAGGTTTTTAGCGTCCAACATGTCCTCGTCGAAGGCTCATTGATCATAGTTGCCACCGTCACCGACCACCCAAGGGTTGTTCGGAAGTGGATCAACAATGTATCCAACTCCCTCCAAAAGGTAGAGATGAAGGTCATCGGTCTCGACGCAGAGTACACGGAGCGTGACACTGGGAAGATCAAACGCGCCGCCGTCCTGCAGCTGTGCCTCGAAGATGATGTTTTGGTGTACCACATCATACACGCGCCCTCCATACCAGGTGAGCTCCATGATTTCTTGTATCGGGAGGATATATACTTCTGTGGGGCAGCCATCGAAGGGGACAAACAGAAGCTGGCGTCGTACAACCTTGATTTGAAAAGCATCGCTGACCTACAAACCAGAATCAAAATTCCTGTAGAAGATTGTGATAAACCGACACCATCCCTATTCGACGTAGCAAATTTTGTGCTTGGTACAAATCTTCAGAAGGGTGACGAGACGCTGGCATTAAGGTCATCTAGATGGGAGAATTATCCCTTGACGTACGAGCGGATAAAATATGCTGCCCTCGATGCCCGTGTGAGTTTTGAAATAGCTGCAAGGTCCAAAGAGCTTGTTGCGAAGCCGTCTCCCACAGAAAATGAGAAGAAGAAACAAAAGAAGAAGAAGAAGAAGAAGAAGAAGAAGAAGAAGAAGAAGAAGAAGAAGAAGAAGAAGAAGAAGAAGAAGAAGAAGAAGAAGAAGCTGCACCAGCAGCAGGGCATTATGGATGGATGAACTATTTCCTCTCTTGTAAAAAAAATATTTTCTCTCTGTGTATATTGATATAGATGAACTATTTTGATGGTGTGCATGTCTTTGGAACAAGTAGCAGCGTAGGTCCACTTGACTATAAGGAACTATTTATCCGCCTAGCTTTCTCTACTACTCCTTCCAGTGATCGGTATGCAACGCATGTGTCAGTAGACATGACAGCTTGTCCATGGAAGTTGAACTACGGCGACCATCATGTTTCATACACTGCCACTCGCGATTCCCACGACGCCGCTCCAACCCACGGCACCACGTCCCCCGACGTGCGCCTCACCCCTCTCGGCCGCACTGCCCCTCTGCCTTTGTGTGCATGACATGTGGGCCAGCTGAAATGCGGCGAGCATCAAGTTTCTACCACAGCCACACGCGATTCCCACGACGCCACTCAAACCCAAGACACCACACGTCCCCCGACCAGCGGCTCACCCCTCTCGGCCCCACCACCCCTCTGCCTTCGGGAGCATGACATGTGGACCAGCCACCTATCGGGTCCACTGAAGCTCACTCTCGTGGGCCCCGAGAGGGAAATGTAACTCCTGCACCAGGCCTTGTGGTGCTACCGCTGCACGAACTCGTGCCAAACTCGAGATTTGTTTCTTACTAGCAAGATGCCCGTGCATTGCACGGAACATCAAGATGCATTTGTATGAGTAGTTTATCTTGTGGGAGAAAAGGATGAACGAGGGAAGGCCTTATTTGCAAATGTGGAGAGGGGTGTGGGTATCTTTTTGCAAAATTGCCATAGTTTCCTTCCATGGACATCTACGCCTCATAACACCCCAACATTCAGCTGTGGCACCCTCGCCACGGCCAGGCCACCACCGGCTGGTTCAACTCGAACGAGTGAGTCGTGAATGCCGCCGCGACAACGACCAGCTGGGCATCTCGATCCACACCGATACTGCTTCCCCGTAGCCGACCTACGCTGGCACGTGGCCGCATACCGTTGAGCCGCGCGTCAACGTACGACGGCAGGAAAGCCTCCAGGCTCACTGGCTCAACTACGTCGAGTACATCACATTTGCAAACCGGTATCCGTTGAGCAGGTTGCTCCCGCCCATGAGCACATGCCTATACGTATCCAGCATTCCAGTCTCGTCGCTGAGTGGTACATCCTCGGGACGGTGCAAGCGGTCGAAATCTCGAGCCCAAGTCGAGCTATGTGCCCCGGGTAGATCACTGGCTCCTGCCCGAGCTCCCACCTGGCCGTCGTTGCCGTCGCACCACTGACGATCGGGAGCAGCACCCTGCCGCTCATCCGGAGCGCGAGCTAGTAAACGTCATGCGGCACGTCACAACAGTCAAGCACCTCGACATGCGTCGGCCGGGCAGAGAATTTTCTTGGCCACAAGCTCCATGGTCTCGTCCAAGATCGGTGTGGTACTGCAGTCGAACATGCGGGTAAAATACTACTGGAGCAGCTGCATGTGCATGGCCAAGACGCCGATGTTGTCGTGGAGGAGGTGGTAGACGTGATCAGGTGGCATATAAATTGGAGTTGCCGCCACAATTCTCTCATATCCACGACGTCTTCCATGTGTCGCAACTTCGCCGTTGCTTCAAGGAGTCTCCGCACCGCGCAGTGGATCATGAGATGCTCGAATTGCCAGATGATCTTTCTTATAAGGAGCATCCGATCCGCATTCTCGATGAAGCTGAACGTCGGACTCGTCAGAAGACGACCAAGTTCCTGAAGGTGCAGTGGTCAAATCATACTGAAGATGAAGCCACTTGGGAACGCGAGGATCATCTTCGCAAGGAATACCCCGACCTCTTTCCTTCTACCTCCTGAATTCTCGGGACGAGAATTTCTTTTAGAGGAGGAGAATTTGTAACTCCCCTATGTAACCTAGCACTGTGCTCTTGTGATAAACATGCCAAGTCATCATCAATTGCATTGCTTGATCATAGAGGTTAAACAACTCCATTCAAATTTCTCTCTGAAAATCAATTTAAATTTAAAGTGATAAATAAAAGTTGTTCAAATCCAGGAACTAAAATGTTCCTACTGTTGCAAATAATCCCAATGCAATTATAAAATTGGAACCAACCTCACCAATATTCCCAAAATGCCCCTGGATTCTATTTTGGTGGTCCAGCAGCATTTATCTTGCCTTATTTAATTTCTAAAAATACCTAATCACAAATGCCTTGAAACATTTTGTGGCAGTGCCATAATTCACAAAGTATTTATGTGGCCTAGTTCCACATTTATCAAAAGTGTTTTGGCAGCCCTGATTATTTCTAGACTGCTTCTGTTAATAAATAAAAGAAAAACAGACAAACTGGAAAAAGGGGAAAGCTTACCTGGCAGGCCCAGCCCACCTCCCCGGGTCGTCCCCCTCCTCCCGCACGCGTCAGCGCGCGCGCGCATCCGAACTGCGCTCGCCTCGCTGTCGTCGGTCCCGCGGCTCTCCCGCGCCATTAAGGCCATCCTCGACGCCCTAGGGTTCCCCTCTCTCACTCCTCATCGCCACTTCTCCCCTCTCGCCTCAGATCCGCCGCTTCTCCCCCCCCCCCCGAGCGCCACCGTGGCCATGGCCACCGCGTAGCCGCGGCCACCGCCTCCCTCACGCCTCTCCGACCCGTCCTCGAGCACCGCCACACTCGTTCACGTCGTCTGCGTGGAGCAGATCGAGCCGGGGACCACTACAACGACGCTGGCACCCCGTCTTCTTCCCTGGAACCGACGCACTCCGGCGAAGAATCCGACCGCCCCGAGCCTTCCCGAGCCCGTTGCCTAGTCCCTACGCTCCCGCTGTAAGCCACTGCTCTTTTCCCCTCCTTGCAAGCCGTCGTTTGCTACCCCTAGCGGCCGTTCCCGTTGTGCCCGATCGCACCACCGCGTGAGCTCATCGCCGGCGTGGCCACGGTGACCAATGGGTCCCGTGTGTATCACCATCGCGCTCGTCGCGCCGCATAGCCTTCACTTAGGCCATTAGTTTGACTCGAACGCGTCCGGATCGCCGTTTGCCATCATGTCCGAACTCCGTCGTCCGCCGACGAGCTCGTAGGCGTCGCTGCAGTGCTCCTCCGGCCGCGTCATCGCCCGGGATCGACGCGGCATCGTCTCCCCGATCCAACGCGCGCAACCGCGCCGCAAATGGCCCCCTATATGCAAAACCCGAGCCCTCCCGACGCGCGCCGCCGTCGGTTTTGGTCGCGTCGACGAGTCGCCGGTCGACGCCGACGTGGACGGCCTCGCCCCATCTCACACTCGCTAACTGCGGGCCCCGCGGGCCCCAGTTGACCCGTTGACCCCGTCAACGCTGACGTGGCCGCGCCCTGTCCCACTGACATGCGGGCCCCACTTCATTAAACGAATTTAGATAAATAAATAATTAGTTAATTAGTTAGTTAGTTAATTAAAATAGTAACACTCACTGACTAGTAGGCCCCACCCGCTAATTAGGATAATTAGACTAAACTAACTCTGCTTAGTTAGCTCAGTCAATGACATGTGGGTCCCACTAGACCCACCTGTCAGGTTTGACCCTGGTCAACCGACCAGTTGACCTACTGACATCACTCTGACATCATGCTGATGTCACACAAGCACTGTTCTGGATAATGTTGATTTAATAAATAAAAATAATTCCAGAAAATACTAAAATCTTTAGAAAATCATAGAAATTAAACCGTAGCTCGGATCGAAAAACTTTCTACATGAAAGTTGATCAGAACGACGAGACGAAGCTGACTGTGTCGTCTGTTTCCATGTCGGGACCCTCTACGGAGGTGAACCCGCAACTTTTTGTCCGTTTCCGGTAGATGAATAGTGCATAACCGCCGGTTAATAATTCCAACTTAAATCCTAAAACAACTAATATGACTTAGACATGCTTTTAGGCAACCCTGCACTGCACGTTAGCATAGCATGCTCTGCGTTGCATATGTTTGCTATATATTTATCTGTTTCCTCCCCCTCTTCTCTCTCGATAGAGCCCAGTGCCGACACAGCTCCGGAGATCGACGACCCCTGACGACCCTGCCTTTACCGCCGAGCAACCAGGCAAGCCCCCCCCCTTTGATCAACCCGATATCGCCTATTCTATTCTCTCATGCTTGCATTAGATTTTGCTACTGTAATTGATTGCTCCTATTCTGATGCATAGACTGCTTTTGTAACCTGCTTATTGTTACCTTACCTGCCTATTTCAAACTGCTTAGTATAGGTTGGAAAGAGACCCTTCAGAGACCCCAGTTTAACCCAACTGCCCCGCTGGATTATTAGAAGACCCGATTAGCGGGATCGAAGGCAGGCCCCGGCACCGCACATCACCCCCCTTAGTTGTACGACACTACTGGGTTACTATCGAGTGCCGAGGGTGATACCTCGTCAGCACTTCTGATGTTAACCTTGTAGGTTAGTTCATCAGTTGTGGTCATCGAGGGTGCTTCCTCTTCCACCACTCCTGATAACGACGCTGTCGTGCAACACCTCAAGTGTGAACCCATCGAGGGTGATTCCTCCGAGTTCACCTTGACAGTTACATCGAGTAGGAATCCAACGAGGGTGATACCTTGGATTCCCCAGATGTTATGGAGACACAGATACTTGGGCTTTACAACTGTTACTTGGAAAGGCGGGTCGACCCTGAGGGGTACCTGCGAGTGATGTGAAGACGGGTTAACTTGGAGGTTATCCGAGAGATGAATACGAGGCGTGGCCGGGCATTCTTAGCTCTTGCCACAAGTCCTCGAGACGGGGCGACGAGGTCACATCGATCATGAGTCTCTGCTTGTTTCCACAAGCCCCTAATCCACTAACGATTTGGATATTTGATCCGAGCAGGCCTCTGGCCTGGTAGCACTAACCATCACGTGGGAAGAGTTATGGGCACTCTGCATCGTAGAATCAGCCGAAACCTCTGTCAGACGCCCAGATCAGCATCGCGGCACGGCTGGGCCGGCGCCATCCTGTAGTGGTGGTACCGAGATTCGCCATGTACGCAATGACCCGGAGGGCGAGGGGCGATGGCCCAAGACCCCCTTGCGCTTAGGAGGTAGACCGACGGGGACCTCTCTGCTGAGTTGTAGGTAGGGTTGCGGTGTATCATTTGGCCGAGGCCGGGCATGACCCAGGAAAGTGTGTCCGGCCGGAGTTAAGCGAGCGTGGTGGGTAAGTTGGTGCACCCCTGCAGGGAAGAAAACATCTATCGATAGCCGGTCCCATGGTAAAGGACACTCGGAGTTGTATCCCGATCGATACAACTAGAACTGGATACCTGTGATGATAACTGGATATGATGGCTCCGGGATAGCTTTCTCGCAGGGAGTCGAGAAAGGATCTCTGGGCGAGACTGTTACTTGACACAACCACTACTACATTATACTGTGCTGATCTACTCTCTTCTATTGCTGCAAGACCATTGAAGATGCTAGTCTTCCATAGGACTAGGTCTTCTCTCTATTCTGGCATTTCTGGAGCCCAGTCCACATATACAGCCTCCCTTTGATAATGTTGCATATGTAGTGTAGATCCTTGCTTGCTGAGTACTTCGGATGAGTGCTCACGGTTGCTTTGCTTTCTTTTTCTCCCCATATCCGTTTGATGCGACCAGATGATGAAGCCCTGAGACAGTTGCTCCCGCCGACGACTGCTACTACCACCTTGAGAGTGGTTACTTCTACGAGCTGGCCGACGACCAGGAGTAGGATCGGAGGGTCCTAGGCAGGAGGCCTACGCCTTTCGATCGTAGCTTTTATTTTGCCCTGCCTTTCTAAAGGCTTATCTATTCCTCTGTAATATCTGTACTCAGATATCTGATGCTTTCGCTGACGCTTGTATGGCATCGAGCTATGTATTCGAGCCCTCGAGGCCCTGGCTTGTAATATAAAGCTTGTATGACTTTATTTATGTTTTTGAGTTGTGTTGTGATATCTTCAAGTGAGTCCTTAGGCTTGATCGTGTGCATTTGTGTGTATGGTTAGTGCATGATTAAGCCGGGGGCGTCACAGGTTGGTATCAGAGCTAGCTGGCTCTAGGAATCCCCCTTTCCAACTTCTTGGCCGAAGTTGAGTCTAGTAACCGAAAACTGTTTTACTGACTTGGCTGTGTGGCTTACGGGCCCACGTCGCCAACTGGGTGGTATTAGGATCTTTTATTCCTCGTCTATACTCTCGGACTCTGATCTCTCTTCTATTCGGGTAAATAAATTTACTAACGCCGACACTTAGGATCTCGTAAATCCCGTCCACCCGGAGAGCTGGATATCTGTGCGATTTCCTTGTCATTGATCTGATTAGTCTGATAATCATTTTCCTTTCCATTGTTTTATTTAACCTTTCTCTCCGAGATCTGTTATACTTCTCATCGTCGTATGACAATCCTGAATCTCCTTTATTTTAGATGGATCGTCTGTTTCCCCCATGCCCTACGACGCAGCTTGTGCTTCGCACCTGGGCTCGTGATGCCCCTGGGTTTCCAGTTGTCCTGATCGCCCTCCTGACCAGACTGGGCTACCACTGGTACCCCGAGTACATGGTCTATGAGGTATACCGCGAGTTCAACCAGGAGCAGTGCTATGCTGATGTTCGTATCTATGATCAGCAGGATGACTCAGACACTGAGCTGTACCTTTTCCATGGTATCGGCGTGACGATTGAGATGGCAGTCCATGATGCTGCCTACTCTGCTGTCGCACATCTCCGAGGAGAGCTCAGCGCTAGCTTGGATGCCTCTGAGTTTCGATACATTCCGTATGCCCCTACTGGAGATGCTACTGGATACTACACAACTATCTGTGCCCCGTACGAGCCTCATCGCTACGACCCGCGGGTTCTGATTCAGTGCACTCAGGCTCTGGATTGCACTGTTCGGGCACTTGCCGTCGAGTTTTTTGCCACTCGAGCACGTCTCTACGATGCTACGACGCAGTTGCTACCAGCTGTTTGTGCAGGGATACATCCGGAGCACATCCTTTACCCGCGCAGGACCGAGATGCCACCAGGGATTGATTGGCCTACTGTGGGAGGTCACACACCTGCACGCGGACCTCTTCTCTCAGCTCGAGACCGGATTATGCATTAGAGTGCACATGGAGTGCAGGATTTTCCTGCGACGGCCATCCGTCGTCCGCACCTGCAGTTACCCCGTTTCAGTGGTCCTCCCCGACGTTGATGTAGACTTTGCTATGTCTCGTTTGTACTCCCTTACCACGTGCCTGCGCGCCGCCTAGCATATCTAGCTTTTAAATTTGCACCGTTATGATATTCGCATGTACCCGACTCTGTGTATGGATATGTATGTCTTAATTGCCTACTGTTAAGTATCTATTACACTGCTTAATTCTTGTCACAGTCGGTAAGATGACACCGCTTTCCCTACTCTCGATCGACACCCCCCATAGTTCCATAGGATTGGAACCTGACTCTCCATTTTATCCCTGATTCCAAAATATTCTTTGCATTTGACTTTGTGTTTTATCACGAACCACCCTCCCAGAGATGACCAATTCTGCAACCACTTCCTATTCCTCTATGGAAATGGGATAAGGTTCAGATGGATTTCATTACTGGCCTTCCCAAGTCACAGAAGGGTCACGATGCTATTCTTGTCGTCGTCGACCAACTCTCTAAAGTTGCACACTTTCTGCCTGTCAAGGAGACGATCACTGCTAGTTAGTTAGAAGAATTATATATCTCCAGAATTGTATCACTCCACGGTATTCCGAAGGAGATCAGTTCGGACCGTGGCGGTCTTTTCACCTCAAAGTTCTGGGAAAGTTTCCAAGAAGCTATGGGAACTCATATCACCTGGAGCAGCATATCACCCCCAATCCCAAGGCCAAGTTGAGCGAGTCAATCAAGTGCTTGAAGACATGCTGCGAGCTTGTGTTATTTCTTTCGGCAAGAAGTGGGAAGAATCTCTTCCGTATGCCGAGTTCTCTTATAACAACAGCTATCAAGCCAGCTTGAACATGGCCCCCTTTGAAGTACTATATGGACGTAAGTGTCGAACCCCTCTGAATTGGTCAGAAACGGGGGAACGACCGCTTGTGGGTCCGGATATTATTCAGCATGCCGAACAGCAAGTCCGTATTGTCCGAGAAAATCTCAAGGCAGCTCAGGACCACCAGAAGAGCAACTACGATCACAAACGATGGGGTTTAAATTATCAACCAGGTGATGAAGCTTATCTGCGTGTCACTCCTATGAAGGGCACTCATCGTTTCGGAATCAAGGGCAAGTTAGCTCCACGCTACATTGGTCCTTTCCGCATTGTTGCTAGACGTGGTCAGGTGGCATATAAATTGGAGTTGCCGCTGCAATTCTCTCATATCCACGACGTCTTCCATGTGTCGCAACTTCGCCGTTGCTTCAAGGAGTCTCCGCACCGCGCAGTGGATCATGAGATGCTCGAATTACAAGATGATCTTTCTTATAAGGAGCATCCGATCCGCATTCTCGATGAAGCTAAACGTCGGACTCGTCAGAAGACGACCAAGTTCCTGAAGGTGCAGTGGTCAAATCATACTGAAGATGAAGCCACTTGGGAACGCGAGGATCATCTTCGCAAGGAATACCCCGACCTCTTTCCTTCTACCTCCTGAATTCTCGGGACGAGAATTTCTTTTAGAGGAGGAGAATTTGTAACTCCCCTATGTAACCTAGCACTGTGCTCTTGTGATAAACATGCCAAGTCATCATCAATTGCATTGCTTGATCATAGAGGTTAAACAACTCCATTCAAATTTCTCTCTGAAAATCAATTTAAATTTAAAGTGATAAATAAAAGTTGTTCAAATCCAGGAACTAAAATGTTCCTACTGTTGCAAATAATCCCAATGCAATTATAAAATTGGAACCAACCTCACCAAAATTCCCAAAATGCCCCTGGATTCTATTTTGGTGGTCCAGCAGCATTTATCTTGCCTTATTTAATTTCTAAAAATACATAGTCACTTCCAAATGCCTTGAAACATTTTGTGGCAGTGCCATAATTCACAAAGTATTTATGTGGCCTAGTTCCACATTTATCAAAAGTGTTTTGGCAGCCTTGATTATTTCTAGACTGCTTCTGTTAATAAATAAAAGAAAAACAGACAAACTGGAAAAAGGGGAAAGCTTACCTGGCAGGCCCAGCCCACCTCCCCGGGTCGTCCCCCTCCTCCTGCACGCGTCAGCGCGCGCGCGCATCCGAACAACGCTCGCCTCGCTGTCGTCGATCTCGCGTCTCTCCTGCGCCGTTAAGGCCATCCTCGATGCCCTAGGGTTCCCCTCTCTCACTCCTCATCGCCACTTCTCCCCTCTCGCCTCAGATCCGCCGCTTCTTTCACCCCCCCGAGCGCCACCGTGGCCATGGCCGCCGCGTAGCCGCGGCCACCGCCTCCATCACGCCTCTCCGACCCGTCCTCGAGCACCGCCACCCTTGTTCACGTCGTCTGCGTGGAGCAGATCGAGCCGGGGACCACTACAACGACGCCGGTGACCCGTTCTTCTTCCCTGGACCCGACGCACTCCGGCGAAGAATCCGGCCGGCCCGAGCCTCCCCGAGCCCGTTGCCTAGTCCCTACGCTCCCGCTGTAAGCCACTGCTCTTTTCCCCTCCTTGCTAGCCATCGTTTGCTGCCCCTAGCGGCCGTTCCCATCGTGCCCGATCCCGCCACCGCGCGAGCTCATCGCCGGCATGGCCACGGTGACCAATGGGTCCCGTGTGTATCAACATCACGCTCGTCGCGCCACATAGCCTTCACCTAGGCCATTAGTTTGACTCGAATGCGTCCGCATCGCCGTTTGCCATCACGTCGGAACTCCGCCATCCGCCGACTAGCTCGTAGGCGTCGCTGCAGTGCTCCTCCGGCCGCGCCATCGCCCAGGATCGACACGGCGTCCTCTCCCCGATCCAACGCGTGCAACCGCGCCGCAAATGGCCCCCTATATGCAAAACCTGAGCTCTCCCGACGCGCGCCGCCGTCGTTTTTGGTCGCCGGCGACGAGTCGCCGGTCGACGCCGACGTGGACGGCCTGGCCCCATCTCACAGTCGCTGACTGCGGGCCCCGCGGGCCCCAGTTGACCCGTTGACCCCGTCAACGCTGACGTGGCCGTGCCCTGTCCCACTGACATGCGGTCCCCACTTCGTTAAACGAATTTAGATAAATAAATAATTAGTTAATTAGTTAGTTAATTAAAATACTAAACACTCACTAACCAGTAGGCCCCACACGCTAATTAGGATAATTAGACTAAACTAACTCTGCTTAGTTAGCTCAGTCAATGACATGTGGGTCCCACTGGACCCACCTGTCAGGTTTGACCCTGGTCAACCGACCAGTTGACCTGCTGATGTCACTCTGACATCACACAAGCACTGTTCTGGATAATGTTGATTTAATAAATAAAAATAATTCTAGAAAATACTAAAATCTTTAGAAAATCATGGAAATTAAATCGTAGTTCGGATCGAAAAACTTTCTACATGAAAGTTGATCAGAACAACGAGACGAAGCTAACCGTGCTGTCTGTTTCCGTGTTGGGACCCTCTACGGAGGTGAACCCGCAACTTTCCGTCTGTTTCCGGTAGATGAATAGTGCATAACCACCGGTTAATAATTTCAACTTAAATCCTAAAACAACTAATATGACTTAGACATGCTTTTAGGCAACCCTGCACTGCACGTTAGCATAGCATGCTCTGCGTTGCATATGTTTGCTGTATATTTATCTGTTTCCTCCCCCTCTTCTCTCTTGATAGAGCCCGGTACCGACGCAGCTTCGAAGATCGACGACCCCTGACGACTCTGCCTTTGCCGCGGAGCAACCAGGCAAGCCCCCCCTTTGATCATCCCGATATCGCCTATTCTATTCTCTCATTCTTGCATTAGATTTTGCTACTGTAATTGATTGCTCCTATTCTCATGCATAGCCTGCTTTTGTAACCTGCTTATTGTTACCTTACCTGCCTATTTCAAACTGCTTAGTATAGGTTGGAAAGAGACCCTTCAGAGACCCCAGTTTGACCCAACTGCCCCGCTGGATTATCAGAAGACCCGATCAACGGGATCGAAGGCAGGCCCCGGCACCGCACATCACCCCCTTAGTTGTACGACACTACTGGGTTACTATCGAGTGCCGAGGGTGATACCTCGTCAGCACTTCTGATGTTAACCTTGTAGGTTAGTTCATCAGTTGTGGTCATCGTGGGTGATTCCTCTTCCACCACTCCCGATAACGACGCTGTCGTGCAACAACTCAAGTGTGAACCCATCGAGGGTGATTCCTCCGAGTTCACCTTGACAATTACATCGAGTAGGAATCCAACGAGGGTGATACCTCGGATTCCCCAGATGTTATGGACACACAGATACTTGGGCTTTACAACTGTTACTTGGAAAGGCGGGTCGACCCTGAGGGGTACCTGCGAGTGATGTGAAGACGGGTTAACCTGGAGGTTACCCAAGAGATGAATACGAGGCGTGGTCGGGCATTCTTAGCCCTTGCCACAAGTCCTCGAGACGGGGCTACGAGGTCACATCGATCATCAGTCTCTGCTCGTTTTCGCAAGCCCCTAATCCACTAATGATTTGGATATTTGATCCGAGCAGGCCTCTGGCCTGGTAGCACTAACCATCACGTGGGAAGAGTTATGGGCACTCTACATCGTAGCATCAGCCGAAAGCTCTGTCAGACGTCCAGATCAGCATCGCAGCACGGCTGGGCCGGCGTCATCCTGTAGTGGTGGTACCAAGATTCGCCATGTACGCAACGACCCGGAGGGCGAGGGGCGATGGCCCAAGACCCCCTTGCGCTTAGGAGGTAGACCGACGGGGACCTCTCTGTTGAGCTGTAGGTAGTGTTGCGGTGTATCATTTGGCCGAGGCCGGGCTTGACCCAGGAAAGTGTGTCCGGCCGGAGTTAAGCGAGCGTGGTGGGTAAGTTGGTGCACCCCTGCAGGGAAGAAAACATCTATCGATAGTCGGTCCCACGGTAAAGGACACTCGGAGTTGTATCCCGATCGATACAACTAGAACTGGATACCTGTGATGATAACTGGATATGATGGCTCCGGGATAGCTTTCTCGCAGGGAGTTGAGAAAGGATCTCTGGGCGAGACTGTTACTTGACACAACCACTACTACATTATACTGTGCATTTCTGTAGCCCAGTCCACATTTACAGCCTCCCTTTGATAATGTTGCATATGTAGTGTAGATCCTTGCTTGCTGAGTACTTCGGATGAGTACTCATGGTTGCTTTGCTTTCTTTTTCTCCCCATATCCGTTTGATGCGACCAGGTGACGGAGCCCTGAGACAGTTGCTCCCGCCGACGACTACTACTACCACAGCGAGAGTGGTTACTTCTACGAGCTGGCCAACGACCAGGAGTAGGATCGGAGGGTCCTACGCAGGAGGCCTACGCCTTTCGATCGTAGCTTTTATTTTGCTCCGCCTTTCTAAAGGCTTATCTGTTCCTCTGTAATATCTGTACTCAGATATCTGATGCTTCCGCTGACGCTTGTATGGCATCGAGCTATGTATTCAAGCCCTCGAGGCCCTGGCTTGTAATATAAAGCTTGTATGACTTTATTTATGTTTTAGAGTTGTGTTGTGATATCTTCAAGTGAGTCCTTAGGCTTGATCGTGTGCATTTGCGTGTATGGATAGTGCACGATTAAGCCGGGGGCGTCACACACATGTCATTGACTCATAGGCCGGTGCACTAAGCCACTGAAGCTTGGTCCCGTGGGCCCCGAGAGGGAAATGTAACTCCTGCGCCAGGCCTTATGGTGCTCCCGCAGTACGAACTCATGCCAAATCCGGAATTTGTTTCTTACTACTACCAATGTGCCGGCCCGTGTGTTGCAATGGATCCAAAGTATCTATTTAGTGGAGTGCACTCTAAACACATTATCTATTTATTTTTCTCTAGCCTTTCCTAGCCATGCAACCAAGCCACATAAGATTCATGGGTGCCCCCACATCATATTATTCATACTACGTTGACTGAAAAAAAGATAAATCACCCAAAACAAGATCTTCCCATTTTTTGTTCCTACGATGCTGTGTCGTGCACGTACCTAGTTGTATAGTGGTAGTAATAGTTGTAGTACAAACTTCGTACTAGTAGGAGTAGTAGTACGGAGTGCTCCTACTCTATCATCGATCCCCATCTAACACCAAATTTCTTGGCTTCCGTGCTACAGCTAGATCTTCCCCTCCTTGTTTCTGTTTTCCAACACGGCGGGCGGGGTGCGGTTTGCTGATAGTCGGTTTGCTCAACTACAGTCCCACATGAAAGTGAAAATGCTAGGCAACACGCCTTCCCTAGCTATGTGGCGTGCCGGACGGGCCATGGAGTACTCCCGATTCCCGGGCGTGTGGGGATGCGACGCGATCGCGGCAGGCCTTTTTCTTTTACTAGCAATGTGCCCGTGTGTTGCGACGGAGCCAAAGTAGAATAGTACTTGTTCACAAACTTGAAAGAAAACACTCTTGTTTTGATATACATATATACCACTAAAAATACATTACTTTTCACTCAAAATATATTTCTCAGGCTGTTTTGATGAGGTGAGGGAGGGATGCGGTTGCTTTCAAGATAATAAGGGGTTTTCTGCAAATTGGAGCAGAGAAGTGGGCTATTGTTGCAAAAATGCCACAACTTACCTCACAGCCGTTAGATGCAGATCTAATGGTCAGAAATGACGGATGGCAGACACACCACCATCACCAACTGAGTCTTTTATAGGAGACTAGCAAGATGCCCATGCGTTGCACGGAACATCAAGATGCATTTGTATGAGTAGTTTATCTTGTGGGAGAAAAGGATGAATGAGGGAAGGCCTTATTTGCAAATGTGGAGAGGGGTGTGGGTATCTTTTTTGCAAAATTGCCATAGTTTCCTTCCTATCCGTCAGATATAAATCGGACGGCCTATATTGCAGGATGGCAGGCACACCATCATCACCAACTCTGTTTTTTATAAGAGTAGAGATAGAGAAACATGTATAAATTTTAACATTTGGTTCTGCTCCTTGGCACGATCGATAGATAGAAATAACAATTGGAAACGCTAGGGCGGGGCTTTTTCCGCC
The DNA here is from genome assembly GCA_011799875.1 of Thinopyrum elongatum. Taxonomy (NCBI): domain Eukaryota; kingdom Viridiplantae; phylum Streptophyta; class Magnoliopsida; order Poales; family Poaceae; genus Thinopyrum; species Thinopyrum elongatum. Next base: position 556,658,761 of record CM022303.1, on the reverse strand, counting down.
AGACAAGCAGGGTAGTAGCTAGGTTGGCGCATCGTCGGTTTGGTCACATGCGGTTCGACATGTTGTAGTGTTTCTAGCAAGATGCCCGTGCGTTGCACGAAGTTGATGGAAAAGGTAAGCACAACTTATAAATTGGCGGATGGAGTACTAGTTACAGTGACGCATATAATTGCCTCCAAATGTGAGCAAAGGGATCGCACATGTCTGTATTGACTGGAATGAGAATGCAATAGCGCAATAAGAATTAAGGCCACGATGATGCGATCGCAGTGGTGGTTACAGGAGGCAAGAAGAAAGATGCATCCATCAACGTACAACCTCCTCCTCTTCGACTCAGTGCGCCGGGCCACCGACCGGTGGCTTAGGAGCGGCGACTTTTGTGGCGAGGTCAAGGTGCTTCTCAACAAAGGCGTCCAATGCTTCCAGCCGGGTGACGAAGGCCAACGTCGCAGCGCCCTCACCGGCCTTGTAGATACCTATGTACACGACTTGCTCGTACACGTGGATGTCTAGGTCGATGAATTCTTGCAGGGCGAGGCGCCTCGCGGCAAGCGCGACCTCCAGGTGGACATTCTTTGTTGCGTCGGCGGGCAGTCGCAGGGCCACCAGTGCTTGAAAGAGGTTCTCGCCATGGAGGCCGATTAGGGTGGCAGGCAATGAGGAGCCCGGGCACGTGGCCTAGAGAAGTACGGCAATGTCGTCCGTGAGCTTCTTGACGACGGTGAACTTGTTGATGATGGCAACGATCATCTGGTCCAACTGAGAGTCGTAGCTGGCGTCGACGATGGCCATGAACCAGCCGGTCGCCAACACCGTCTGGAGACGATCCTCGGTGCCATGCCACAGGCCGGTGTCGTGGACCATCTGGCACAGCCGCTGGCCGCTCGCGCGCATCTCTGCCATGGGTCTGGAGTGAGCACTTTTGCGCTTAGTGTAGGTGCTTAGGTGCGTACGATGTGGTAGATGCATTGTAATGGAGGGGCGCCTTTATATGAGTGCAAACTGCGTTGCATTCACATCATGCTGCCTCTTTTCCCTGTCCTCCTCCCATTACTTCCCTCATGCTTTCAGGATGCTAATTGAAGGAGGATGCATCATTAAAGTTGTATCGGGAACTGTCCTGGTTTACTAGTAGCTGTCAAATCAAATAGTACTGCGCCGCCCGCTGCACGTCTGGCTGAACACACCTCCTCGCCTCCATCAAACGCCTCCGTTAAACCCGCATGCAAACCGAGAAACCTACTCCGGCCACACGTCCGTTCATGAGCGGGCCGGAATTAAACGCAACGCCGGCCGAGCTGCTCGCGTCCGCCCTCAGTTTAAACGAGGCCAGACGCCGGCCAAGCTCCTACCGTCCGCCCTCTATTTAAACGAGGCTAGACAGACAGCGGGCAAGAATCGCACCCCTCCGCCGCTCCTCCATCTCCTCCTTCACCATTTTCTCCACTCTTCCGATTGCTTCCGAGGAGCCGTTCTCCGGCATACTACCAGGCTGAGTGGCCCGCCGAGCCCTCCGGATACGAGCGAGGCCGCCCGGTGCTTCACCAACCTCGCTTGGCCCGATGGAGCCAGTTGCCGCCCCAAGCCGGCGCGTGGTTCAGCAACTCGCCGCTCTAGTTCAGCTCGATGAGGAGTGGCGAGTTGCTCCACGCCGGCACGACGGCGAGCACGGCGGCACGGGTGTCGTCGCTGCCGTGTCGTACCGCACCACCAGTGTCTGTGGTGTCCGCGCCTCCTATGTCTGTGGGTGCACCTCCCGTGCCTGCGGCAGTGCCATGCAGGCAGAGACAGAAGTCAGGTGCGTGGAGAGCGACAAGTCGGTGGCCAGCTTCTCCGTGTCCGCCGCCATCATCGAGGAGAAGTAGAACACAGGAGGCCGCCGCCACTTGGGTCCCATGAAGGCCACCGCCGAGGCGACGACTGCGTATTCAGGTGGTTTCTTTGCTGCTTCGTCCCTTCCGAGTACCTTCGTCGACCCCGCAAGTGTCTGCCAGACATGAGGAAGACAAAGGGATCCGCGGGCGGCCATTTAGATTAGGTATTAATTATACCACGAGAGCCGGATTAGCACCGCTTAGTTCATGTAAATGTAATGAAATCCATCATGTTTATATGAAGATCCTGCTTTTTTATACGAAATCCTTCATGCTTATATGAAATCAGTCCGTGTTTGCACGAATTTCCTCTGGTTGGTTAGAGTTGTGAAAATGTATGCCGCTGGCGTTGGATGTCGTCCTCCGCGGAAGGAAGCGAGAGGAAATTTGCCGGCTGCCATTGGAGATGCTCTTATGCTGGAAATAATAGAGTCACATCCAATCCATTTGAGTTAATTGCGTGTATGATTCTCCCTCTATAAAAAGTTAATTGCATGTACAGTGTACACATGACTTGCAGGGTGGCTACAGCTTCGTACAGAAAGTTAAAAAGAAACAAATCCATCCTTAATTTTGTATTCTAAGTACTCTGTGGGTTCCACTATCAGTACAGTAGCGAAAGAAGTATATATTAAATAATATATAATATAAAAATTTAATGTTAAAGACAGAATTCGAACTCAGGTCATCACGTTGCGAGCATCCGGCGCTAACCAGTCCAGCACATTTTCGTTGTGGACGATGCTGGAGATATATCTCTATGTCTACTCTTATACTCCCTCCGTTCCTAAATATTTGTCTTTTTCAGATTTCAAATGGACTACCACATACGGATGTGTATATAGACATATTTTAGAGTGTAGATTCACTCATTTTGCTCCGTATGTAGTCACTAGTTTAAATCTCTAAAAAGACAAATATTTAGGAACGGAGGGAGTAGAAAACAGAGTTGGTGATGATGGTGTGCGTGCCATCCTGCAATATAGGCCGTCGGATTTATATCTAACGGATAGGAAGGAAACTATGACAATTTTGCAAAAAGATACCCACACCCCTCTCCACATTTGCAAATAAGGTCTTCCCTCGTTCATCCTTTTCTCTCACAAAATAAACTACTCACACTACAGGAATCCGCTTATTTGCCGTCGGCCATGGCAGATGGCAAAGGCACCAAAAGTGGACGGCAAAGCCCTTTGCCATCTGCCACTGACGGCAAACCTGCCCGGCAAAGAGAGCGACGGTAACCAGGTTATTTGCCGTCTGCTTCCTCAAAGCGGACGGCAAAGGCACTTTGCTGTCGGTGGCAGACGGCAAAGAACATGGACGGTAAAAACCGTGTGTTAGCCACGTTATGTGGCTGACGGCGGCCTTTGCCGTCCGCCAGCTGACGGCAAAACGTGCTTCGACATGTCACCCCACGTGCCCGGCGTGACGTGTGACGTCCAACCGCGTCGTCCGGTCAAACCGACACGTGTCGCCCGGTCAAACTGCAGCTTCTGCCACCCCCCCGTCGCCCTGTCCCGTGGACGGTCGCCTCGCCTTCCACCCCCCGCCGCCCCGTCCCATCATCGCGTCCCATCCCGAGGCGCCGACATTAATGAGCAGTAATGCCGGCGCCAGCCCGGCCGCCCGCCTCCCGTCGCCCGGACGGCTATAAGACCCCGCCCCGGTGCCGTCCTCCCCACACCCGACCTCACACCCCGACTCCTACCGCCGACGAGAACCAGCTCAGCGCCAGCGATGGCCTACCACCATGGGAGCAGCAGCGCCGGCGGTGATGACGACGCCCCGAGCTCCCGGCCGTCCAGCCTCGACAACCCGGAGACGGCGGAGCTATGTCGGTATGGCCTGCTCGTGCTGCCGGGCTGCCGTCTTCCTCGGCAGTTGCATATCAGCGCGGACGGCTACCCGACGCTCGGCCCCGGCGCGACGACGGAGGAGCTCCGGACCCACTGCGGCGGCCGCCATAACATCACCGGCCGTCACGCCTTCTAGAAGGGGAAAGTGTACGACGACGTCATCGCCGTGTTTCGGCTGGCGGAGGCCAACGTCACCCCCGACCTCACGGGCGCGAGCGACCGCCTTCACGTCCCGGCACCGGCGCACGGCCCAGCCCCGTGGGAGCGCCGTCATGGATCTGCCCGACGCCAGCCAGCACCCCCGGCGGCTGCGCCGGCACCCACACTGGCCGCCCCCCCGCCTTCGAGCTGCCGCCGAAACAGGTGGTCCTCCGCGAGGACGGTGACCCGGACGACACTCCGGGCTGGCACATCGCCCTACGGGCGTCGGAAGCAGTGGCGGCGGCGGCGGCTGCGAGGGAGGCCGCTGAGGTTGCGGCCACAATTGAAGCCGCCGTGGCCATGGCGGCAGAGGAGGCCGCGATGGCGCCGGCGGAGGACGAGGAGGCGGCGATGGAGGGCGACTGCCCCGTCGACTGGGATGACGTCGCCAACAACAGCAGTAGCGACGACTGCGGTGACGACTAAGGTGCCGTCGTGATCGACCTGCTAGCGCCTAGCGACGACGACTAATGTCGTTTTAAGTTTTATTTTCGTTTAAATATATGTTGAACTATGTAAAATATATGTTGAATGCAATGATTTTTTTTACTTTGCACAGACGGACTTGGGGTGAAGGAAAAGGCGTGCGAGGTATAGAGGGAGGGGAGGAGGGAGGAGGGGAGCGGGATGTGGGGACCAAGGGGGGAACTTAGAGGAGGGGGAGGAGTGGAGGAGGGACAGGGTAGTGGGGTCGGGGGCGGCGGCGGCGGCCGGGGAGAGAGAGAAGGGGGTGTGGGAGACAGAGAGTGAGGAGGGGGGTGGGAGACAGGGTTAGGATTAGGGTGGGGGGCGGGCGGGCGCGTCAGCGCCGTTAGGTAGAATATTGGTTGCCATCCGCTAGCTGACGGCAAAGTATCTTTGCCGTCAGCTAGTTGACGGCAAAGAACTGGCTAACGGCAAGCGCTAGTTTGCCGTCCGCTAGCGGACGACAAAGAACTGGCTGACGGCGAAGGCGCAGTTTGCCGTCAGCAAGTTCTTTGCCGTCTGCTTTTCATGAGCAGACGGCAAAGAAGGTCTTTGCGTTCTGCTAGCCGACGGCAACGAACTGGCTGACGGCAAATTCTCTGATTTCAGTAGTGTCATACGAATGCATCTTGATGTTCCGTGCAATGCACGGGCATCTAGCTAGTTTCTTTTAAAATAGTTACTGTGATAATTGGGTTGAAGTGATATATTTTAAGTCTGCTCTGAATGATCTCAAATTCACTAGTAGTAACAAAGAAAAGGTTGCCTTGTTAATTAACAGAAAACATGGTGAAAACTATCACATGAGGCCGGTAAAAACAAGGCACACTGGGTTCAGCGTCATCGTCCCTACAGCTGTGCGCGCGGGAGAAGTCTACATATCGAGGGGGCTACGGAGAGAAAGACGTATCGAGTGTGTGCCGAGCGAGGCATAGAGACACAACTAGCGTGTGTGTGTGTTTGAGAGAGAAACCAATTGATAGATTAAGATCAAGATCGAGTTGTCACCCTTCTGCTGTCATTGTTTGGGGGGGGGGGAGAGGGGGGGGGAGAGAAAGACTAATCAATAGCGTGCTCCGGTAGGCACAAAGGCACAACTAGCGAGTGTGTGTGTTTGAGAGAGAAGCCAGTAGATAGATTAATATCAAGATCGAGGTGCCACCCTACTCCTTCGATGTCGGGTAGTGTGTGTGTGTGTGTGTTTGAGAGAGAAGCCAGTAGATAGATTAGTATCAAGATCGAGGTGTCACCCTACTCCTTCGGTGTCGGGAAGTGTGTGTGTGTGTGGGTGTGGGGGGGAGGGGCAGTGACACAGATATAGGGAGAAGGAGTTTGTGTGACACATATCTATATTAAGGGATAGGTAGATAGCATGTGTGCGAGGCATACTTAAAGCATCACAGAGATAAACAAGCGGCGTGCATGCAAGTGCCGAAAAAAATGAAGAGAGAAACAATGTCTACGTGCGCGCGCGTGTGTGTGTGTGTGAGAGAGAGAGCAAAATCTCAAAACAAAAGGTGCTCTGCTGGAATCCCATTGTATGTATTCATATGGTTCCAGGACTCGAGTTAACCTTAGGCATATGTGTGAGAGACATAATTATACTTTGAGACATTAGTGGCGGTGGGTGGACGGAATTAAAGGGGTGGGCGTGTTCGACAGAGAGAGCGTGTGTGTTTCTATGTGAGAGACTTGTAGGACGGGGTAGAAAGACGAATTCTAACCTTGACGGAGGGAGAGAAATACACGAAGTGCGCGTGTGTGATTCCGATGCCCACGGAGAAATGAGATATGTATGCGTGTGAGAGAGATTGCACAATTCATTCACGTATCACTATCTAGTGATCGTGGACGTGCATCGCTTGAACATAAATCAATATCTACTTCGTATCATGGCCAAAGATAAAATATCGATTCAACGCTATAAAGATTGGACACTCACATATCACATTTTTTTTCTAAATAATCATTTTCAATTGTGCATGCCAAAGTTACAATGATGTTTCTTCAAACAACCAATGTAGCTATCATGTACATGCACCATTGTTAGTCTTGCATTCAAATTCATTAGTCTTGGATGATTTAAGGTTCTATTATGAAGTAATATATGTAATATTCATATATGAATTCAACGGGTACGCAATTTATGAAATGGACGCTATGTAATCATATGAGGTAACACTTTTAAGTAGCGGACTACAATATCCATTTCTTTTGTGGGACTACAATATCCATTTCTTTTTGTGCGCCTCTACAATAACACGTCAATGCATTATGTTTAAAGTAAATAACCAATGGCACTAAATTATCTATTTACACGAGAAATACATAGGTTGAGCGTTTGATCCCTTTTTTTGTGAACGCGCCTCTACACCCGTACGATTGGCCGCACCCATGTGAACGTCCAAGTTATCGGTGCATCATCCCAAGTTATTGTCTTTTTTTCTGGGGTGGACTTCACACCAGTTATTAACTGCTGACGTGTGCCCCGTGTACACAGTCTCGCATGACCTTCCCGCTAGCACTGTCCAAAATTAGTTGAAACTGGATACGAACGATCCTGCGGGCGGCAAAATCTCCCACCTCCTTCTAAAATTTCCGCCACCTAGTCTTTAGCATGCAAAATTCCCCTTTTGTCCTTGGTGCACGGAGAACAACAGTTACAGTACGGCCCTCATTTACATAATAGGTCGGGGCTGCTTTGGGAACTTCCGGTTCCCCCCACCACATGGCACCCCCATTTCCTCTCCCCCTCCCGCAAAAACGACTAACTCCACAGCACCAGAGCATCTTACATCACGCCGTCCGTACTTCATCGGCCTTTCTACCCCTCCCCTCTCGAAACCCTAGACTACTCATCCACCGGCGTACGAGAGCCCATTCACTGCTAGCGGCGTCCACCTCGCCGGATCTGCTTCTGCGGCCGCATCTACCCCTCCCACCTCCCCTAGAAACAAGTAGACTGCTCATCCACCACTGTACCACAGCCCATTCAGTGCCGGCCTTGTCCACGGCACCGGATCTGCTTCGCCGGTACTCTCGTCAACCGCAGCGCATCTGCAGTGGCTCCTTCGTACTCCCCACCGGAGATGCTTCGTCCACACCCCCCCTGGAGCCGCCCCACCGACGCCCCCATTGACGGCCTCTGATCCTCTTCGCCGACACCTTCCTCAACTCTACCGGAGCCGCTTCGCCGACACCATTGTCAACCCTACCGGAGTAGCTTCGCCTATACCATTCTCAACCCTACCGGGGCTGCTTTGCCAACGCACAAGTCCACGGCCTCAGATCCGCTTCGTCGCACCCTCGTCCAACCTACTAGAGCAGCTTCTGACGCCTCGTCCACAGCCGCAGATCCGCATCGTCGACACCATCCTGAACCCAACCACCAGAGCAGCTTCACCGACGCCCTCTTCCACGGCCTCAGATCCGCTTCGCCCACACCGTAGTCCACCCTACTGGAGCCGCTCCACAAACACCCTACTCGACGGTTCTAGATCTCCTTACCGGACCCCGACAGCCAGCGCAGCGTCATCACCCTTGACGTTTCTACCCTGATTCCCACCGTCTGGCAAGATGCCAAGCACCCGCCACGGCCTAGGTACTTGTCACCTTTAAACCCGTCCAACATCACCTGCCCGATGTACTTCAAATATACTAGCAGGTCGCTGTTACATGTTATGCAGCTGGCAAAAACTACAAGGACGATGTTTCTTCTGGATCTAACAGCTTGGCCAACCAAGATCCTGGACTGAGGCATTGCTATGATCTTGTAAATGCGTCTCTCTCTCTTGTATTGTTGTGTGCCTGCCAGCGTGCTTTGCTAGGATTTTTGACCAGTAATCCCTTTGTGCAGACAATGATTTCTACTACTGGCAGCTAAATTAGATATGGAGATGTCATACATGATACTCCCTCCGTTCCTAAATATAAGTCTTTCTAGAGATTCCACTATAGTCTACATACAGAGCAAAATGAGTGAATCTACACTCGAAAATGCATCTATATACATCTGTATGTGGTCCATACTGGAATCTCTACAAAGACATATATTTAGGAACAGAGGTAGTACATTACACAAAATCGTAGGTGGCATGTAGGTATTCCAGTGCACTACATTAGGCTCCCTTAGAGTGCCTGCTAGTCCAGCACACAGAGTCATGGCTAGTTTATGCTACGCACACAATCGTTAATTGGTGGTTTAAATATGCGCAAGGGATATGCAATGTATTATCATGTAGAGATGTCTGAAATTAGCCCTGTCAACTTGCAGATAGGGTTACGCAATGAAAAAGTACAAGATGCATGTGGCAATTTCATGGAACATCGCAAAAAAAAGGAGAGGCAGCGGTGAGCCTATACAGTGTGCTATGTTAGGTCACTCCGGCCCAGTTCTTTTGCAGGATTCTCCCAGAATCTGCCCCTCTCTAGCTTCTCCTAGAATCTTTGACCCCCTTTTGTTTTACAATCCTACCTAATTAGACCCTAACTAGATAGGATTGTAAAACAAATGGGGCTCAAAGATTTTGTGAGAATCTGGGTAGGGGTCAGATTCTGGGAGAATCTGGCAAAAGAACTGGGCCTCCATTGCAATCATCATGACATGTTATTTGTATGTCAGTTCTATTGGCCAAGTTTCTTAGGGACAGTTATTTCGAGTTATCCTAAGAAAATAAGCACCTTTGAATATAAGCTCTAGGTAATAAGCCAACCAGTTCTTTTCACTGCCTGCCTTTTCAGCTTATCTGTGGTATGATCAGTGAAAAGTCTAGATTGCATTATATTTTGTCATTTTACTGCCCATATGAAAATTAATTTGACTTGCAAGCATCACAAATTGAACCCAGTGCAGTAATTAATATGATTGGAAAACAAACCATCAATATTTGTTCAAAATGCAAATACAAAGATACCATCTACTTGGCACAATCTACTTTGGTCAATGTCTTCCATAGAGATCCCATTGCCTAATTTAAACGAAGAACGCATGACCTAAATTTAAATGAAGAACAATTATTTATCGAAATTCGATGGTCCAATTGGCTGGTTATTATCATATAGCAGCACCACCTGAAAGCATCATATAGCAGCAGCAGCAGCAGTGTGCAATTCATCATATACCAGCAGCAGCTCATAGCAATTCATCATATAGCAGCAGCAGGAGCAGCTCATAGCAATTCATCATATAGCAGCAGCAGGAGCAGCTTATAGCAACTTATCATATAGCAGCAGCAGCTCATAGCAATTCATCATATAGCAGCAGCAGCTCATAGCAATTCATCATATAGCAGCAGCAGGAGCAGCTCATATCAATGCATCATATAGCAGCAGCAGAAGCAGCTCATAGCAATTCATCGTATAGCAGATCAGAATGAAAATTTGGCAAAAAATCAGGGGAGATCCTCACCTTGTTGGATGAGCTCATCCTTCAACAGCACCTCAAGGCCACGGCCTGGGAGAAGGGAAGGGGGAACGAGGTGCCTTCTGCCGCAGTGTGGCATCGACCGTAGTTGTGTGGCGCCCACCGGAGTAGTGCGTTGGACGGACCACAGCGGAGCAGCTGCTGGAGACCATGAGAATGAGGGGCGGCGCCAGAGGGAGGAGCAGCCGGGGAGATTTGGCCCTACCCGCCGGCCATGTAGCCTAGCTGGACAGGGCATCGTCGAGGACCTGGCCAGATGGGACCAGTGGCGATGGCTCGCTGGAGGAACCCTAGCGCTGCAGGCAGGGGATCGAGGTAGAGGGAAAGGGGAGAGGAGATGCAAGCGGGCAGGGCAATGAACGCTTGCATGTTTCTTTTTTACTTGAGGGTCAGGTGTGACACAGGCGTGAGCAATGGCATTTTGAGTGTAATATAGGCAGACAACAGAGTCATTTCACTAGTCCCCTTCCCTTCAATTTTTAGTGAGCTTCTACCCGAAACACCCCCCTCCAAAGCGAAATAAGTTAAGCCCAAGCCCATAACTCAAAAATGACTTCTTTACATCTTTTATGGCTTATTTTGACAATAAGCTCTGAAAAGGCGGAATAGAACTGGCCCTTAACCTGCAATTCAATTGTGCGTGCAATGATGAATCGCTCCTGCCTGCTATAGTGTACATTTAGGCATCATCATACATGGCATAACCTAATACATGTGCATTTCATTATAGAATCTGAAATATGCAATGTTTATGTTAGTTCATATGTTGCACATGATGTTTAAATGCCCCTTAAATCTGGTCAGTCAAGTGATGGTCTTTAAGCCTCCTTCTATGCTTCTTTTCTTGATATGTAAGATTTGCTCACACATCTGTTCAATTGCTTGTTTGTGTCAGCCAGCCATACTAGGACTGTGTGCTTTGATTACTTGCTGTTCTTGACCTAACAGAGCTTGTCAATGATTTAAACACTAAGGGCTGCTGTAGTGGGGGCTTGTATAACTGATAGGTGACATAAAGGTTTGGCTGTACACTAAAGTAGGCTCTCCAAGAGTACCTGGAGATCCAGTTCGAAGGTATGCCTAGTTTTTACATAGTGCACACATAGTAAATGCTCATTTCATTGTGTGCAAGAGATGTGGCATGCATGTTTCATTATGTGGTGTTGTTTTGTTATAATATCATCCTTTTGTGTTGTTCACAGACTGGAAATTATGCATATTTATCTTCCAAGGAGACCAGTAACTAGTTTGTGTCACCTTGCAGAGGGGGTGCAATGAAGATAAGATTGAGGATTTCCAAGTACAAGATGTTAGGAAGGAGCCTTGCAAGAGAAGGAGGAGCAGCGCTGAGCCTGTTCAACCAGTTAAAGTAAGTCACACTGTATTACAATTACCAGGACATCCTATTTGTCTGACATTGTGCTTGCGTAGGGTTCTTCACCTGTAACCCAGTCATTGGGCCATTGATTAAAACCCCCTCCACTCATTACTATATGATGTTCTAACTTTTTTATAAACCAGATGTATGTAAACACATTTTAATGTGTCTGTTCGCTCATTATGGATGTAGTCTACTTTTAAATATCTAAAACATCTTATAGTAGTGAACAGTGTGAAACTGCTTCCTGCCATGGTAGAGTTGTCGATGTCATAAATTTCATAACCAAACGCATATTCACATCATTAGCCTCCCTATCATTACTAGGATATTGATTACATACTAGTCGAGATACTTCATAGGGGGCAAACAATATTACATTACTTGTTCCTTTATATAGTAAATGTAGCTAGGCCATGGATGTTATTGAGGCGTGCATGTATGCATGCTGTCAACTCAACAGTTCAATTGCTTGTTTGTTTCAGGCATAGTTAAATTGCTCTTTTCAATTGCTTTATTTGTCCCCAGTTAATGAGATGCCCAAACAATGATGCCTGATGTTGGGTACTTGTATAACTATTAGTTGACATAATTAAAGGCCTTACCATTTAATTACTCTGGCGAAGTGTGCCTGAAGCTTTGAAGTCTATTAACCAACTATTACTGCATGAGGCACACAATCTAGTTTATACTAAGTTAATGATTGCATAGTTTTGCTTGCTGTAGTAGGTTTGTATGAATCCCTCTGCTGTTCATTATGCTCCCTAAGACTTTAATTGAGCTACAGAATGGCCAATTGCTTGCTTACTTATACGCAACGTGCTTTCTAAATTTGTAACCTGTCTGTGTTTTGGATTTGGCCCCAACATCATGCTCCTCTGGTGAGCTAAGAGATATTTCTGTATGCGGGCTGCACAGACTACCAGTTTTATAATTTTTAAAATATCACCTGCTTATGCTTCATGACGTGTAACATTATTGTTAGTCTTATTTTGCTATGTACAAAATACTCTGTCTTGCTCGCTTCGCTGTTGTAACTATATTTTTGCCCTAGTCATGTGTACTTACAGAAACATTTCAGGATGAAGTGACATCAACACAAAGTTCTGCGAGCAGTGCGGCATGGCCGTTACCAAATGATTATGGATTGAAATTGGAATGTGCTGATGTTCTCGAGCATCAACTAGAGGTGGCAAGACAACGTGTACATGATTCTGAACGTGCAATCAACAAGTTGAGACTGGACTTGCAGGTATTAGATGCAGGAGTCAAAAAAAATGTAACGAGACACTGAGGTAACCACGAAGGAATTGGAGATTTTGCAGACTGAAATTTGTGCTATCTGAATCCGGCCAATCCTATTTTCTGAAGAGATTATAGTTCAAATGATAAGTTCTGTTGATGCGTGTCCATGATGTATGAGCTTTGTTTGTCCAGTGTATGTAATTTGCTGTTTGTGTACGCTTTATTATCACTGGTGCTGAACTATAATTCCTAGTGGGTATAATCGGCTGTAATTTCTTTATTGTATAGTGTAGGATTATTCTACGTTTCTATGCCTTAATTTTTTTATTGTATAGTGTATGTTTTTTAGAGGCGATAGTATAGAGTAGGATAATTCTTTGAATATGCTATATCGTTGAAACGGGGGGCCAACACACCCAAACATTTCCTGGACGCCATACAAACGAACAAACATGTGTAGTCAAAGCGGGCTTTAATTGGGCTGGTCAAAATAATATTTAGTGGATCCCAAATGATGTGGCCCACCGTAACAACGGCTCTTAGCAGGCCGTTAACAGGCCGAAAGCTCGATAGGGCCGTATAAATGGAAATGGCCCGCGTGCCTCTAGCAGGCCGAAATAAATGTCAATTTTGTCTCGGCCCTTCTACTTTACGGGCCAGTAAGAGGCCGAAAGTGTTATGGGCCAGAGGAGGCCTAATTTGCAAACTAGGCTTTTAACAGGCCGAAAGTCGTGTCGGTCTGAAATTTTGCCCTGCGGAACGTGGGCCCCTAATGGACCCAAAATTAGGTTGCACAGTCAAAGGCCCAACTGTTGTGCGGGCCGTTAACAGGCCGAAAGACAAAATGGGCTAGGAATTGGCCCATTTACCGAATGGGCCGAGGACAGGCCTAAAGTCACAACGGGTTAGAAGTTGGCCCAACTGCAGAATGGGCCGAGAAAAGACCGAAAGACGTTCCGGGCCGTTAACGGGCTGGAACTGACGATGGGCTGCTAACAGGTCGAAAGAAGCTCGGGCCGTAATTGGGCCCAAAGACGTAGCGAGCCGTTAACGGACTGAAACTGACGATGGGCTGGAAATTGTCAAATCTAGAATGGGCCTTTGATGGGCCGATTCTGTGTAACTTGTATGGGCCGTGCTTGTGAATGGGTCTGACTCAAGTAGGCCGCTAATGGGCCGGCCCGCTTATTTTGACAGGCCCGGCCTTTTAACCTGAATGGGCCATTGTTGGTCCGAGACACGTGTCGACGTATCATAGGCGCGTCCCGTCCATTCGCTGGATGACAAATGTCCGAATGCCGGGCCGACACGTGGATCTGCCGGCGAATGAGAATTTTACACGTGGAAAATCCCCATTGGTCCAGGCTGTTAATGGGTTATCGGATCCAAACCGGAACCCGATAGCTCAACGGCGACCTGTTACGGTGGATGCCACGTGTCGGTTACCCTTGACGAAAGCACTTCTATGACGCGTGATTTATCGTCATAGAAGTGGACACTTCTGTGATGATAATTTTGGTAATATCATGGAACACTTCTACGACAGCACAAGTATGACTATCTTGATTCTGTCATAAAATCGTCATGGATGTACATGCATGACAGAAAACGTGACCTACTGTGACAAACACGTATCATCACGGAAGTGGTTTTTTTTTAGTTCCCTGATGGGTTGTAGTGTAATTATTTGTTGATTTTGCTCTGTAATGCCCAGTGGAATTACACTGTATGTTAATTGCTCTTACATAGTAATTCTTAGCGGGTTCACACAGTAATTTACAAAGTAGTTAAACAGTAATTTTAGCACTTCCTTACTGTTGGTTAGTGTTCATTTTTATTGGCTTGTTCAAAACTGCAATTCTTACAGTGTAATTCTAGGTAGATTTACAGTGAAATTCTAAGTGGATTTACACTGTAATTCCTACTATATTTATACTATAATTCTAGGTCGATTTTACAGTGTAAGTACCTAATTCCTACTGGATTTACACTGTAATTCCTACTATATTTACACTGTAATTCCAGGTTGATTTTACAGTGTAAAACTAGGTAGAATTACAGTGTAATTCTAGGTAGATTTACACTGTAATACCTACTGGATTTACACTGTAATTCGTACCGGATTTTCAGTGTTTTTCTTAGTGTAGTAGATTTTACAGTGGATTCAAACTGGATTTACAGTGTTTTTAGTGGATTTACAGCGGTATTTATAGTGTAAATCTTAGTGTAATTTTAGTGGTTTTTGTCATTTTTATTTTAATTGTGTGTGGTTAGTAGATTAGAGATGGGAAAGTTTTGCGTGCGTTCTTTTTTTCCTTTCCCGCTGCTTTGCCTGTGTGGGCTGAAAAGAGTTGGGGTGTGGACCCGATAACATCTTGATGCGGGTCCGTTTAAAAGTAGTATGATCCACCTGAAGTAGCTCAGTAAAAGAGTATGATCCACTCTGTTATTTGTCAAGACTCTAGTTAGAGAAAGGATGTTTTTGATAACGTTTTTTTTTTCCAAGATTGTTTTCTGCTACTAGAAAGCCATATGTTAAGGAAATCAACTTCATCTTCATTGAGGTACATCGCATGTCCTTTGATGCTGCATTTCATTGCATTTGGTTCGATTGTAGGCACCTGCACTCAATATTTTGAGTAAATTATCTGTTAATGCAAACAAGGATTCAGTTTTGAACTGTAAATAAGTGCAGAGTAATTTTGCAGAGAAGGTCCCAGTAATTTGATCTAACAGTCACAAATTTGTCCTTTTAGTTCTAAAATGTAAATATGTTATCAGTTTTATCGATTCTTTTTGTTTGTTGCTACTAGTGTGAGTGCCTTCTAGTGTGAATGTTTTTAGCCTGATTGTGTTTGTCCTTTTTCCTGTTAATTTCAATTTTTAGTGCTCATGTTAATGCCTGTCAATATTCAGCGTAAGCAAGCATCCGATCATAGTAGTTTACACTTCCAAAGTTACTTAAATTCAGTCCTTCAATCACAGCTATTTAAGAACAGGTAGAAAGTGTCTAAAACAAGTAGATTAAAGTGTCTTAACAGTGTTTGGTTTTTCAGTTTCCAAAGTTTGAAAATAGTCATATTTTCTCTCAACTGGAGCAATCCTCCCCCTTGTATGTTTTTAACTAGTTTTCCCAAAATGGAATTGCTAGCTTCCTGAGCATGTTTTGATCCCTGTAGTGTATTTATTTCTGCAAATTCAGAAATCTATGATCTGGGCATGTAGTTTCCAGTTTCCTGTGATCATAGACTACTAGTTCATGCGATCATATCCTAGTTGTTCCTAGGGTTTCTCCTGTTTCATGCTTTTGTGTGATTATGTTCTTATTTTTTTGTAGATTTTGTGCTTAACTTATCCTATGTAATGATCCACTAGAGGTATGTTCTTTCTTCCAGATTTGTTCAGGCAGGAGAGAGACGACAGGAGGTGATGAATGCACAGGAGAGGGGGGGGGGGGGGGGGTGTTTACCTGTGATTTTTTATTTATTTTTGCTTCTCCAGCCATGTTTGTGTCTAGAACTCTAGATCATGGAGTGATCGCCCTCTCTGGGGGCGCTTCTCTGGGGGTAAATTTAGCACTTTCTCAGTGGAATTGCAGTGTAATTCTTTTGTGTGTTTTAAGTGGTATTTACAGTGTACTTTTAGTGGAATTACAGTGTACTTTTAGTGTAATTACTGTGCATTTTCAGTGGAATTTACACTCTAATTACTAGTGGAATTTACACTGTAAATGTTAGTGGGTTTACAGTGTACTTCTAGTGGATTTTTGCTCTGTATTTGCAAGTGGCATTTTTAGTGGAATTACTGTGTATTTCCATGGTTTTTACACTGTAATTATTAGTGTAATTTTGGGCCTTTGTATAGTTGATCCACAGCAGCAGCAGCTGTAATTTTTCTGTAATTCGGCTGTGTGGTTAGATGTCATCAGTTTTGGTCCTTTTCATCCTCCTGTAGTTAGCTTAGTCCACCTTTTGTTAGATTTTAACCATTTTAGCTGTTTCTGTACGGGTTTGAATTGTTCGGAGTGTGGATCCGTTTATAGTTTGGTGTGTGGACCTGTTTAGAAGTGATTTGCAGGACAGAGGCAATTTGCGGGGCAGAAAGAACAGAGGAACGGGGACACGAGACATATGACACTTGTCATCCTTTAGTTGGCTGGAAAATATGACTGAAAGCGAATTAGATTTCATCTGGATGTAGAATAGACAGTCCGAAAAAAAAACAGGGTAATTACTTTTAATTTAGTCCCATACTGAAAGATTAAGAAGATGAGCTTGGGAAAGACCTGCATATAAATGGAAGGTACGACAACTTTGAAACTTACTTACCTGGACGGGGCCAATGGGCGATCAATAAGGCTCATGGCCTAGATCAATGGCTCATATTACACATGATGAGCGCGTTGATCTACTCTCTCCCATCAATGGGAGAGTGGACGTCATAATTTGTGATAGAGGGGTACGCGTTCGCGCGGCCCCTACCAAGTTTAAATTTAAATTTTGCCTTGATTTTTGTGTTACATGACTGTTTTGAACCCATAGCACAAACATTATTTCATTTTTGAGTTCACCTTTTTCTTTTCCTATTGCTGACTTTCATGCTTTGAGTTTAAATATCACTAGTACAAATGCCCGTGCGTTGCAACGGGCAAAAAATATTGTAAAACCTGCTCCGTGTGAAAGTACGCATCATTTCTTACATACAGTTCTGATAAACATCACTAATAAGTTTATATTGTTATCGCTTTTCGAAGTATGAAGTGTGGACGTAAAGAAGCCACCCTAACATCCTTCATGTGATGGAAGAGTAGTGGTTCATGGAATAGTCTAGTAATCGGTTTTATATTTTATTTTTTGAAAAAACATAAATATTTATTTATTTTAAAATAATTAAGCAATTTTTAATATTTTTATTAGAATTGGAACATGTTTTGAAAATGAACATTTTTTTGACCCATATTTTTTAAACAGAATTTTTAAAATTTTGTGATTGATTTTAAAAAAGTTGAAACATTTTTTGGGAATTTTGAGCATTTTTTAAAAAGCATGAACATATTTAAAATCATTAATTTTTTAAAGCAAGAAGAATTTGAAACACTGTATCTTAAAAAAACACGCTCGGTGTCTGCAATTAAAAAAAGGATTTTTGGTGTCCATACCAGGTAGTATAAAGTTGAGAAAGTCATAGGGATATCCTTTGATGGCGCCTCCATCGGCTTAGCACTATCATCGGGTGAAAGAGAAATGATGTAATTGTTTTTAGCAGGATATACAAAATGGTGGAATTGTTGTATACTATTCGAGAGTTTAATAACCAATCGAAAAGTTTTTCTTAGAATTTTCAAAAGATTTGCAAATGATTTTTTGGGATTAAAGTGTAGTGGTGCATTGAAGTGGGATTGTTTATATACAACTTTTTTTGTTAATATTCAAAAGCAAACAGGTTTTTACTATGCTAATTATTTTTTAGAAAATGTTGGTTATTTGATTTGCAAGATTATATTCCGTTCCTTTTCTTTTGCACTATTTGAACTTGGCCATCATCACCATAAAAAAAGAAAAAGCTTTTCCTCCCCATCACGGCTAAATTTCAGGTGGATGCACCGTTGCCACATTCTCTCTACTCTTCATCCCTCCCTCTCTTCACCCTGTCTCACCAACGATGTCGGTGACATCCAGAGTTGAGGAATATCTTAATTGTTAGCAAGTCCGGATGAGCTCCAAATATCTTCTCCCTTAAGAAATATTTATTTCCAATATTTCACTCATTTTTAATTATTGTATCTGATGATGTATTCATAAGATGTGGTAGGCATGAACATTAAACTATGACAGTAACAACAAACAACGGCAAGTAATTAGGGCAACTCCAACGCGTCGACACAAACTGTCTGCGCGTGTCTATTTGGGTCGAAACAGACACAAATCACGGCCTAACGCGCCGACCCAAATGGACGAGCGTTCATTTTTTGTCCGCTCGCGACCCTTTTCAGACCCAAATTTGGGGCGGGTTTGCGTCGGCGCGGACACGGAGCAGACGCGCACGACACCCGCACTTTGTCCTCCCCCTGGCCTGCCAGTCGATGGCACATTGGACATCCCCCTCTCTTCCACCGACAGCCACCACACTCGGCCGCCCCTCCCTCGCCGATGTCGCCCAGTTCCGGTGCCTAGACCGTCGCCCGCACCCACATACCTCCCCCAGCAGCACGCCACACCCAACGACTATTCTTGCCGGCGTTGCTGGACTGTTTTCGCTGCCGCCGTAGCACCACCAACGTCCAGGCCACCCCTCGCCTCCACCGCCGGCAGCAACGCTCCAAGCGCGGCTACTATGAGATTTAAATTTTATCTTTCAAATGTATTTGTGATAATTTAAATTTTATTCGATTTGTAAACCATGAGATTTTATTTGGTTGTGAAACTATAAGATATTTGTATTTGGTTGAATTATGTGAACTTTGGGCAATTTTTTTGAGATGTACGCAAAAAGAGTAAAAACCGACTGGATACCGGCCGCGCAGACGAAAATGCGTTAGCGTGTTGGGCGCACTGCCAATCGAAATGCGAACGGGACGAACAAAGCCGAAAACGCCGACCCAAAGCACAAAAAATGACAAAATTCGCGCCCGTTTGCGTGGATACGTAGGAGTTGCCCTTAGAGCATCTACAGTCGGACCTCTCAAACACGTCTCAAACGCACAGGCAGGATGTCCGGTCACTTACTGGTCACAAAAACCGACTCAACCGGAGCTCTCAAACCGCGTACAAACGCCCGGGCTGACCGGCACCCCTCATATCCAGCCCAAAAATAGGGCGGATATGAGGCGGCCCGGACACGTCCGCCACGTCAGCCCGGCCCACCGCTGGCCCACCCCGACCCCACAAAATCCCTCTCCGGAGCAAACCCTAGCTCACTTCACTCAGCTCCGTTCCGCTCCCCGACGCTCCCCTTTCCCCAATCCGTCCAAACCCTAGCATCGACGAGCATGTCCAGCACCGGCAGCCACTCCGACGGCAGCTCCGGAGACGAGGAGGAGTTGGCGCTCCGTATCGCGCTCGAGCGCTCGCGGGTTGATACATGCGGCAGCTCCGGGTCGGGTGCGACGCCTCCTGTCGCCCGTCGCTGCAGCGCCGAAGCCGGCGCCGGACCTTCCCGCCCCACGCGCGGATCTGCGAGGCCTACCCAATCGGCTCCGCCCGCCCGACGGCCTCCTCCACCTCCGGCCGCTGCTCCGCGCGGGCTGCGATGGGTTCTAGTGCGCGCTCCGGCGGCGCCGTGGATGCGGACTCCGGAGTCGGAGGCACGCGCTGCCCGCCGCGAGAGGCAGAGGGCAAGGGAGAGGGGGGGGGGGCGGGTCCGACACGGCTGCGCAGTCTGCCCGACGCCGCCGCGTGATGCCGGTGCCCGACGAGGAGGAGCGTCTCCTCCAGTGGGTGTACCGTCGGTCACTTACCACGGCAGAGACGGACGCCCGGCGGCTCCGGAGGATCAATGCCAAGCAGCTCCGGCTCGGCATTAAGCAATCCGAGCGGGAGGCGGCGGAGGCGGCGAGGGTGGCCAAGCTCATGCGCAAGCAAGACCGCATCGTCCGGCGCTTGCAAGGCTACATCGTCATCTCCGATTCCTCCTCCTCCGACGGGTCTGACTCCGACGGCTCCGACGTCGATCCACCTCCTGCTGCGGACGCCTACAGCAGCACCGGCGATCGGAAGGGCAAAGGGCCGGCGAGGAAATGGTGAAGCTCGCCCTCTTCTTTTATATAATCTAGTTCTAGTATGTAGTTAGAATGTGCCGGATCATTGACTGTGTGAATTATGCCTGTTTGGTGATCTTTTGGTGATGTTTATGTGAATTATGCCTGTCTGATATCGGTTTATATGTTCATTTCCTGTCGATTTTGATCGCTTGGTGATCTACATACTACGTTGCATGAATTTGTATGGATATAGGGTGCCGGATATGAGATACGCGGGTATGGAGCATGGATTTAGGGAGTTTGCCCGGTCAGTATCCGCGGACGCGCCTGGACGCGTCCGTGTGCGTTTGAGGGGTCGGATTTGCAATATCCGGCTGTATATGCTCTTATATCGGTGCTCATTTAGAAAGAAAAAAAAATTACAATCGGTGCTAGTGCTAGTACCTTCTGGTCGGTGAAGCAAGTAAAAAAAGCAATCCACACCAAAATATCCCCACCGAGAAGCTCTCCACTGCGTGGACCTTATTCCACATCTCCATTCCTCCAGAGCTGCGCTACTCTTCTCCTCTTCTATCCATCCATCCATCCAGCGAGCCCACGAACCCCATCACTCCATCAGCGATGCGCTTCTCTCTATCCGTGCTCCAGCCACACCACACCCACGCGCCCGTGGCTTGCCTACGGCGTCGCGTTCCCCTCTCTCTTCTTCCTTGACCATGGCGCCCGGATCGAGCACGGATGCGCGCGGTAAGCTCCTCCCTCCCCGCCCCTGATCCCTTTTTGGCGTTCGATCCGTTGACCCCATCTCTCTCTCTTCTGATTTCCCAGGCTCGTTGACCCCATTTCTCTCTCTCTTCAGATTTCGCGTTCGTCGGCTGGTTGGTGCGCGGCTTTGGCTGGGCCAACGGCAGAGGCGCGGCGGCGGCGGCCTGCTTGACGGGGCCGCGTGGATCTGCGCCGGGGCTCCGGGCTAAGCTGGGCACCCAGTGCTGCTTTTTCTTGGATTCATGCATGACCTTCCTCTTGGGCTCGCTCTTTCGATTGGGGCTTGTTGATTCTCGCAACTCTTCTGAAGTAGTATATAAGTTGCTAGATTTTGATGTAAAGAGGCGGGGTGGGACTAATAAGTAGAAACTGGAAATTTTTAGCACATGCGTAAGAAAACTCCGTTTGTTGCAGCCGTAAGGGAGGCCTCCTGCAGCACACTCGCCCACGAGCCCACCCGGAGCTGTCGCCGCCGTGAAGGGCGCCGCCCCGCCGCGCTGGAAAGGAAATGTCTGGATAAGACAGAAGAAAGGATCGCGGGCTGAATTCTTACAAACGTAGGGTTTTTTCTGTAAAAACGAATCGTTTTCCCAGATCCACTTAAACAGGGACGGCGGGTTGAATTGTCAGGAACAGAGGGGGGACATGGACAGAATGGATAGAGGAAGTGGAGGACTGCGTGTTGATTTGAAAGAACTACAGGGTTTGTTTTGCAAAATCGAAACGTTTTTTCAGAGACCCACTAAAACAGGGACTGCGGGTTGATTTGACAGAAACGGGGGGGCTTTTATGCAAAAGTGCCACGACGATGACGGACGACAGAAGCGATCCGTGGTTTACTATTACTAGTACAAATGCCCGTGCTTTGCGCCGGGCGAAATATTAAGTATAAATTGCTCCATGTGCCATTATGCAGCATTTTTAATACATTCTTTGTAAACATCAGAAATAAGGTCAATGTAACCTTTGAGTGTATCAATTATGATCTTGATGCACAGTGTTCGTGCAATAGGACTGTAATGACTGAAATTGCTACCTTTCCTCTAAAAGTAATAGAAATAAGGCAACTTGCAAAAAGTAAGGCTCGACAATGTTTTCATCTTTGGTGACGATCGACCCTGTTTGTCCTTCCTAGGTGGCCACACCAGGACAGCCTGATACAAGCCTTTCCTTAAAAAAAAAGAACAACCCGATACAAATTATGGAATGCTGCTAGTAATTACGAATAATTTTTAACAGAGACGCTGTCGATTGTCATCACTGACCACACAAAGCTGAGTGCATGAGTCAAGCATAAAAGAACATCTCAAACGAGGTTAGATCAAAATGTCCGTTCATGCCCATATAGCCACATCCCACAACAAAAGTTCATCCAAATAGAGCTCAACAAGAAAGGCACATATAATGGCAAACATGGGCACATGAAACGGAAGTACATGACTATAGAATCTATCAAAGAAAAGAAAATACAGCCCTGATGGGGAAACCAGTTCATACTGTTGCACTCTAAAAAATTATTGAAGAAAAACCAGAAGGCCATCTATAGCCTCTAGCAAACTTTTGAAGATAAATCAGACTAAAGTGTTATCGCTTAGACTATCCAAATTGGAGATAAAACATGTAGTGCACAGTAAGGAATTTTTGTGGTGTGTGAGATTAGGCGTGCCTAACTTTAAATTAAAATTAGAATTCATGCTATGCCAAATAACATCTCTGTGCAACATGCACGTACATACACATAATATTATAATATAGCTCAACAAAAGATACAGCTTTTGCAGACATAAATTAGGACATGCAAACACGGGTTGTTAGTATAACATAGCTGCATTTGACGAAATTAGAAAACCCATATCTACACTGACCTGTAATATTATCGGTTTCGTGAACGTCAGTGGTGTTGTTGACCATGTATTGGATGCACTTTGGACCATTTGGTGCTATGAAACTATCGCAGTTATTTCACATAGACATGGAAGATAACCGTAGTCTTCAATTTGCTCACTGAGTTAAGTACGATATGAATGGTATCCAAAGGAGTAGGCGACCTATCAACTGCAGCAATATCTTCGGCTTCTTAAGACATTTCTTTCTCCTTTCTGTTCAAGGAAAATAGGATAAATCCACTTTAAAACACACTAAACAGTGAAAGTGTTACAACAGAAAGTGCAACACATTATAAGCCTCGAGTACCATTTTTTTGCTAAGTTCACTAACATTTTCTCTCTGTTGCTTATGCAAATATAAGCAGTTAATTTGCTTCTGAACTTGGCCAGCAGAAAGTGCCCACATATGCATCTCCTCGGCCAGCAGTCCAGCTTGGTGCTTCTCTGTTTCCGAGATAAGTTGGTACTGTAACAATAGGAATCAGCCTATAATATTTTTCTCCTCACAAAAATCACTATTAATGTAAATGCTACTTGGGCACAAAAAACATATTGCTTTACCTCAACAACTACTTGTATATGTGAGTAAATAGATCAAGAAATTACTTTCTAGCATTAGTTAGTTCCAGCAGCTCCTTCCTGCCATTATCTGAAATGTGCCTGTAATCACAATGGTCCTTTTATTCCTCCATAGCAGCATCCAACTACCATCGGGCAGCTAAACTGTCTCTCATATTATGGGTTTCAATGACTATGCTACCTAGAGGAAGTTGAGCCAGAATTATAAGCGATGCCGTGCCATTAGGACAGAGGTTGCGTGGCTCTGGGCAGCTTGCGGCAGCGCGCAACAACTTATAATATGACTAATGCACACGAACGGAAAACTGAATCAATTTGAATAAGTAAACAGTAGGCAAGACCAGAAGATTGGAATCTAGTTTCATGTCAAAGAATATATTAGTTCGGTATATAAAACATGGCAAAAGTGGAAAATATGTAGCTCCTAACCACTTACCATGGATTATTCAATGGGCTGGAGAATATGCAAACATGGATACGGCTGAGTGGGTGCAGTAGCGACAGATGATGAACTCAAACGGTGGTGAGTTGAAAAGCCTCGCCACCAGTCCGCTGCAATTCCTTCACCTGGCAACCTAACCGATGGTGACGTTCTCCTGATTTGCTTCAAACTGACATCAATACGCCTCCTCCACCGTTGCATCATCCATCATCCATTACATGCCTATGGGAAATAAAATAGATGCTCAATCTTAGAGGACGAGCACTGATTTACTCATTGACACAAAACTGACTAAAAGATCAGTCCCATCTTTTTTGTTCATTTGCGGCCTGAAGTGTAGCATCTATGAATATTTCAAACTTGAATCAAATCGGGAGAAACATAACTTATTTGCCAAGCTCGTGGTCATTTTGTTTGCCACAATTTTTGTAGCAGCCACCTTTTACCTGGGGTTACTCAACCAAGCATGCCCTTTTTTGAGTAGTTAATATAATGCAGAACACGAATTATATGTAATTCGACCATGTATACTATTTTAACAGGAACTAAGCCTTGAATCAAACAGGGAGCAATCAGACTTGAAGCACTACAGCACGAATCAGTTGTTAAATTTAAAGTATCAACTTTCATACTTGAAGCACTATAGACTTTTGCTGAAAGATGTCATTATGTCAGTTTATGCTTGGCCACAATCACAAGCCAATAATGCTCAGATACTGCCTAAGAAAACATCTATACTTTCTTGTATCCATAACATTGACGATTACTGTATGACGCTAGATTGGGTTAGTGTTCTTCTGATGCTATAAACTGAATGCAGATTTGCAAAGGCTAAATAAAGGACGGAAGATATGAGAAGCTTACCAGCTTGGTGGCGTTCTTGAGGAGCTCAAGCTTGGCATGCACGGTGACGGGAACCCTGATGGCCACCATCTTGATCCTCCAATAATCTAGGGATTAGGCGGCGAATGGTTCATAACTCTGTCCAAACTTCAAAAATCATGAAGGGTTGGCCAATTCGCTGCTCAGAAAAAAATTCATGCCAGTCTCTATCCCTTGCCAAGTCCCAGTACAAAATATCTTTAATCTACCACTGCCCGACACGTACACGGCACAAACACATAGACTTTCGGTCACCATGTCCTCTCTCTTTCTCTCTAATAATCATCAAATTTAGGAACACGTCTGTTGATGCTGCACTGAATTGTATGAACATCGTTCTCTCTACATCCTCCTAAACCTGAAATATGCAGATGTTAGAAAGTTTCTATTTATGTGTGTGTGTTTATATATATATAGTATCAAGAACAGTTTCATATGTTTGGCCATGAACCATTACAAACTTTGATATATCTATCTCTGCATATTGCATACTATCACAAATGAAAAGTATTTTTTTGTTTAGCTGCTCCATGGAACAACTTCTCTATATACTAAACATTCTCACAGATAACCAAAAATGAAAATGCGTATCAAGACATGAATATGTGTGTTTGACAAAGTAATTACCAGTCTCTGAACCATACTGCTAAAAACTGACAGGAACATGGTCATGAACTCCTCCCCAACAATCTCCCTGAAACCAAACACTCCCTGACCTATGGTCCTCCTCCTGCTCACCTGCCTGCCAATCAAGAAAACATAGGACCTTCACATCAGCTCAGGATCGCATATAAAGAAGTGATCGGCCATTGACTTGCACATGTCTACCAGGAACAAAGAAGAAAAATTAATAAACTGAAGGTCCAACGGTTAGGTTATTTTCCGTTATAGCACAGATAAGCAAGTATACCTGGGATCAATAAATCTAACAGCTTCTAGTCAATACAGTAGCAACATCTAGCAGTTTGTAATATCTCCCTGAACATCATCTACCACGTAGCAAGCAAAGCAAAAAACACATCCCAAAAAAACAATGTGTTTCTCTCAAACAATTTCACTCGCTTGTTTTCTTCACAGATAGCCTGCAGCAGCGGAACCACAATTTTTCAGAGATAGCCTGCAGCGGCACCGCAATGTTTCCTCTATCTGAATCTTTCCCCTCCAAATCGATAGTAAGCAGTAGCCACGATCCCCTTTCTCAAGATCCAACACCTCACCAACGACGCCTTGCCCCATGGGGAGGATCGCGCGGCAGACGGCTGGGGTGTCCGATGCGGCGCGGAGGAGAGGGGCGGAGGGGATCGCCACTGGGTTCCTATCGATGCCGTCACCGTCGATGTCGTAGTCGTCGGCTGGTGGTGCGATTGGTATGGCCTGGAACGGATTGGATCGAGGGATGGTGACCGGGGGGGGGCGCGCGCCATGGGGAGGGGACGCTGGTGGGAGGGAGGGAGGAGGCACCATGGGAGAGGAACACGAGGGGGCGCGGGAGCGAAGGTGCGGGGAGGAGACGGGGTGGAGCGAGGGTGCGGGGACGGAGAGAAGCTTACCTAGGCCGCCGTCGCCGCCGGGGTTCCGCCGCCGCCGCCGAGCGCTCGTCAAATTTAGGAACACGTCTGTTGATGCTGCACTGAATTGTATGAACATCGTTCTCTCTACATCCTCCTAAACCTGAAATATGCAGATGTTAGAAAGTGTAACACCCCCTTGTAATGACCACAGTGATCAGCTGTTAATAATGCCATGTCATCATCATTTGCAGTACCAAGTCATATGTGTTAATAATTCAATTCAAATGCAAATCTGAAAATCAATTTAAAATTTCAAAGTGTATGTTGAAGTTGATCCAACTCTGCTGGAAAAATGTTCATTAAATGGCAAATAATCCAGGAACCTTTCTAAAATCAACCTCAAAATATTTGGAGTTGGATAGATGACTCAAGCAAGTTGGAACAGACCTAAAAACAGAATATTTGATATAATTAAAATCATAATAAATTCAAACAAACTTCAAATCAGTCCAAACCACTTTTTGGTGAGAGATATTATTGCATCACAATATCTGGACCAACTCCCATATTTTTCAAAAGTGCACTAGAGGCCTATTCATTTTGAAACAGAAGAGAAAAGAGAAGACAGAAAAGGAATAAAAGAAAAAAAAAGCCAAAGCCAGACTGGACCAAGTGCACAGTGCACCGGCCCAGCCCAGCTGGCCCGTTCCCTCTTCTCTCTCCCCCTCCGTGTCACCTTCCTCCTGGCCGAGCGCCTGCGCGCCGGCGAGCGCCCGACACGACGCCTCTCCACCGACGAAACAGGACCACAGGAGGATAAGGGCCGCTCCCGTTCGACCCCCCTGGCTTCCCCTGTCATTCTTCCCCTCTCTCCCTCGTCCGCTCCGCCCCTCCTCTCCCTCTCAGATTCGTTCCCGAGCGCCGCCGTCGTCGCGCTGCCTCACCACCGCGGCCACCATCGTCGCCTCGCGTCACCATCGTGCCGCAGCGCCTCGCCGCGCTCGTCTACGCCGTCTGGAGCCAGCTGGTGGAGACGGGGAGCGCCGCAGACGCCGCACAATGCCACCCCCTTCCGCTTCGGCTCTGGCGAGATTTCGGCGACCCCGAGCCCTTCTGCGCTCCCGTTCAATCGAGGGCCACCGTGTGCCGCATTTGTAAGCCACAGCTTCCCCCATCTGCCCTTTGCGTAGCCCTGCCTAGTCGCCGTTCCGTCGCCGCCTTGTCCAAGCTCTGCCCGCCGCGGGTGAGCTCCGTCGCCGCGGCCACCACCGTAGTTAGGAGCGTCCGAGCCCAGGGCCGTGCTCCTGGTGCTCCCAGGGGCCCGACGAGCTCGAGCCCGAGTCTCACAAGCCTCCTATCGCCATCTCCCCGTTTTCCCGAACGCCGGCGCCCGCTCGCGAGCTCGCCGTCGACGAACCCGACCACCGTAGCCGAAGCCACCACCACCAACGCACGCGGCTCGCTCGCCCCGTTCGAACGCGCCCTCGCGCGCGTCAAATGACCGTCTGTAGGCGAATTCCGACGCAAACCCGAGCCCTCCGCCGTGCTTTTGTGCACGCCGGCGGCGAGCCGCCGGCAACGCCACGCTGGCAGGCCTGGGTCCCACCCAGAGTCACTGCCTGCGGGCCCCGCCGCGCGCTTTGACCGCGTTGACCCGGGTCAACGCGGGTACTGTTCATCCACTCTCACTGACACGTGGGCCCCACCTCCCTGTTAATCTAATTAAAACGTTTTAGAAATAAAAATAAACTAATTACCCTAATGTGTCTATGACATGTGGGACCAGAAGCCTAATTAGCTAATTAGATTAGTTTAACTCACTGCTTAGGTAAACAGAGGCTGACATGTGGGTCCCACTGGACCCACATGTCATATTTGACTTAGTCAGCCGACTGTTGACTTGCTGACGTCAGCAGCGCGTCATGCTGACGTCATAATTCATTTTATGAGAAATAAAATAATTCCAGAAATTCAAATAATCTTTAAAAATTGATAACTTTTAAACCGTAGCTCGGATCGAAAAAGTTAAAACATGAAAGTTGCTCAGAACGACGAGACGAGTCTGATCGTGCCGTCTGTTTCTCCATCGGAACCTCCTACGTAGAAGAACTCGTAACTCCGGACCCGAATCCGGCAGATGAATAGTGCACACACGTCGGATATTAAATCCCAGAATAATTCTAAAAATAACTAAAATGACTTAGATGCATAATTAGGCAACCCTGCACTGCATCATAGCATCACACGCACCGTATTGCATCTGTTTGCATTATGTTTACCTGTTTCTTCCCCCTCTTCTCTCTCGGTAGACCCCGACGTTGACGTAGCTCCCGAGGCAGACGCCGCACAGGAGTACGACTACGTCCCCGACGATACTACTGAAGACCTTGCCCTTGCCCCCGAGCAAACAGGCAAGCACCCCCATTTTGAGCATGCCTATATCGCCTACTCTCTTCTCTCTTATGCTTGCATTAGAACTGCTACTGCTACTGTTTTCCTATATCTGCTGCATAGCCTGATTATTGTACCCTGCTTTGTTACCTTACCGGTTATCCTAGACTGCTTAGTATAAGGTGGGTAGAGACACGACCGAGACCCCCACTTGATTCCGACTGCCCTGCTGGACATCAGAAGACCCGATCATCGGGATTGAAGACTAGACCATGGCACCGCACATCACTTCCCCTTAGTTGCCGACACTGCTGGGTTACCATCGAGTGCCGAGGGTGATACCTCGTCAGCACTTCTGATGTTAACCTTGTAGGTTAGTTACTCGGTCGTGGTAAGCGAGGGTGATTCCTCCTACACCACCCCCGATAACGACGTCGTCGCGCAACTCCTCAAGGTGGACCTCGAGGGTGATTCCTCCTTCGTTCACCTTGATGATAACATCGAGCGGGAATTCCATCGAGGGTGATTCCTCAGGGTTCCCTTCGGTGTCCGACACACAGTTACCTTGGATATTATGACTTGACTATGAACCACGATACTAAAGACGGGTCGGCCCTGAGGGGTACCCGCGCGAGCTTATTGCGAAGTGATGTGGAGTCAGGTTGACCTGGATGGTGCCCGCGAGATAACTACGAGGCGTGGCCGGGCATTCTTAGCCCTTGCCGCAAGTCCTCGAGACGGGGCGACGGGGTCACATCGATCGTGAGTCTCTGCTCGTTTCCGCGCGCTCCTAATCCACTACGGTTTGGATATTTGATCCGAGGGGCCTCTGGCCCGATAGCACTAACCATCACGTGGGCATAGTATGGGCGTTCTGCGTCGTATACTTCAGCCGAAGCTTAATGGACGTCAGCGACTGAGCGGCGCGCGCTGAATTGGACTGGGAACGCAACTGCGCTTGTATAAGGGGTTGCTAGGTCTGCTTTCAGCCGCGTACGCAACGTGCAGGAGTTCCTGGGGCGAAGGCCCAAGACCCCTGGGCGCATAGGTTAGTCCGGCGTGCTGACCTCTCTGTTAGGTATTCGGTCGGGTTGCGGCGTGTTGCTTAGCCGAGGCCGGGCATGACCCAGAAAAGTGTGTCCGGCCGGATTAAGCGAGCGTGGTGGGTAAGTTGGTGCACCCCTGCAGGGAAGAAACTTCTATCGATAGCCTGTCCTACGGTAACGGACACTCGGAGTTGTATCCCGATCGGTACAACTAGAACATGTGATGAGAATTGGATAGTACGGCTCTGGGATTGCTTTCTCGCAGGGAGTCGAGAAAGGATCTCAGGTCGAGGTTGATGATATTACTATTACTACTTTACATTATGTTCATCTGCTCTCTCCTGATGCTGCAAGACTGTCGAAGATTGTTGAAGATGCTAGTCTTCGATAGGACTAGGCTTTCCCCCTCTACTCTGGCATTTCTGCAGCCCAGTCCACATATACAGCCATTCCTTTGACAATGATGCATATGTAGTGTAGATCCTTGCTTGCTGAGTACTTCGGATGAGTACTCACGTTTGCTTTATTTTCTTTTTCCCCCATTTTCCATTTGATGCCACCAGACGACGAAGCCCCTGAGTCGGACGCCCCAGCCGACGACCAGTACTACTACCCGCCGGGCGAGTTACTACTACTACGAGGAGCCGTTCGACGACCAGGAGTAGGATCGGAGGGTCCAGGGCAGGAGGCCTACGCCTTTCGATCATAGTATTTTTATTTTACCCCGCCTCTGTGAAGGCTTATCTCTCTCTCTCTCTCTGTAATATATCTGTACTCAGATATCTAATGCTTCCGCTGACGCTTGTATGCCATCGAGCTATGTATTCGAGCCCTCGAGGCCCTGGCTTGTAATATTAAGCTTGTATGACTTTATTTATGTTTTAGAGTTGTGTTGCGATATCTTCAAGTGAGTCCTTAGGCTTGATCGTGCGCATTTGCGTGTATGATTAGTGCATGATTAAGCCGGGGTCGTCACAGGTTGGTATCAGAGCCGACTGCCTCTAGGAATTCCCCTTTCCAATTCCTCGGCCGAAGTTGAGTCTAGTGGTCTAAAACTGATTTTACTAACTTGGCTGTGTGGCTTACGGGCCCACGTCGCCAACTGGGTGGTATTAACATCTTTTACTTCTCGATCTTTACTCTGGGATTCTATCCTCTCTTCTATTCGGGTTTTGCAAAATTACTAAACGCCGACACTTAGGATCACGTAATTCATATCCACCCGGAGAGCTGGATTCAGTGCGATTTCCCTGACGTTGATCTGATTAGTCTGATAATCATTTTTCTTTCCATTGTTTTGTTTAACCTTTCTCTCCGAGTTGTATTATACTCCGAGTTGTCATTCGATAAGACCGTATTCTGCATCAGAGTGCACACGGAGAGTAGGATCCTGCAAGTTGATCGATCTTCGGTGTTCTCTAAACTCGACTTGAGGTTGGGTTATCACCAGATCCGTGTCCGCGAAGAGGATATTCCCAAGACTGCATTCGTTACTCGTTATGGCTCATACGAGTACACCGTCATGTCATTTGGTCTGACGAATGCTCCCGCTACATTCTCCCGCCTAATGAATTACATATTCATGGATTACCTCGACAAATTCGTCGTGGTATATCTGGATGACATCCTGGTATATTCAAAGAATAAGGAAGAACATGCCGAACATCTTCGTCTTGTTCTGGAGAGACTTCGAGAACACAAGCTGTATGCCAAGTTCTCTAAATGCGAATTTTGGCTTCCTGAAGTGACCTACCTTGGACATGTGATTTCCAAGGACGGTATTGCCGTTAACCCGGAGCGTGTTCAGGCTATCCTTGACTGGACTCCTCCGAAGAATGCCAAGCAGGTCCGAAGCTTTCTCGGTCTAGCCAGCTATTGTCGCCGATTCGTCGAGAACTTCTCCAAGATCGCCAAGCCCCTGACTAATCTGCTTCACAAGGGCGTTAAGTTTGAGTGGACAGACAAGTGTCAGGAAAGTTTCCAGACCCTCAAGGACCAGCTCACTTCTGCTCCAGTGCTTGCTCCTCCTGATTCTCGCAAGGACTTTGTCATATATTGCGACGCCTCTCGTCAGGGATTAGGCTGCGTCCTAATGCAAGAGCGGCGAGTAATTGCATATGCTTCACGTCAATTGCGTCCACATGAAGAGAATTATCCAGTGCATGATCTTGAACTTGCAGCAGTGATGTATGCATTGAAGTTATGGCGACATTATCTTCTGGGTAATCGGTGTGAAATTTATACCGATCACCAAAGTCTGAAATACTTATTCACTCAACCGGATCTTAATCTCCGACAACAACGATGGTTAGAAGCTATTGCGGATTATGACTGCGGTATTTCTTATACCCCGGGCAAAGCTAATGTAGTGGCCGATGCCCTGAGTCGCAAGTCATATTGCAACAACCTCATGGTTAGGCAAGCTCAACCTCGTCTTCACGCAGAACTGACTCAGCTGAATCTGCGAATTGTTCCCCAGGGTTCTCTTAATAACCTTGTGGTACAGCCAGACCTTCTGAAGGCTGTTAAAGAAGCGCAAGCCAAAGATGCTGAAATTGACTTGATGAAGAAGGAGCTTCACCTTGCTAAGTATCGGGATTTCTCAGTTGCTGAAGATGGTACATTATATTTCAGAGACCGCATAGTAGTACCTCGCTTCGAACTGATGACTGACAAAGTCATGAAGGAGGCCCATGATACACCGCTATCTATCCATCCGGGTAGCACTAAGATGTATCGAGATCTACGTCAAAGGTACTGGTGGTCTAGGATGAAGCAGGATATTGCTCGTTATGTTGCCGAGTGTGACGTTTGCCGTCGCGTGAAAGCAGAACATCAGAAACCTGCTGGAATTCTGCAACCGCTCCCTATTCCTCTATGGAAGTGGGATAAAGTGCAAATGGACTTCATTACTGGTCTTCCCAAGTCTCAGAAGGGTCACGATGCCATTCTTGTCGTCGTCGACCAACTCTCCAAGGTTGCTCATTTCCTACCTATTAAGGAGACTATCACCGCTAGCCAGCTAGCAGAACTGTACATTGCCAGAATTGTTTCCCTCCATGGTATCCCGAAGGAGATTAGTTCAGACCGTGGTGTTCTTTTCACTTCCAAGTTCTGGGAAAGTTTCCAAGAAGCCATGGGAACTCATATTACCTGGAGTTCCGCATATCATCCTCAGTCCCAAGGCCAAGTTGAGCGCGTTAATCAAGTGCTTGAAGACATGCTTCGAGCTTGTGTTATATCCTTCGGTAAGAAATGGGAGGAATCTCTCCCGTATGCCGAGTTCTTTTATAACAACAGTTATCAAGCCAGCTTAAAAATGGCCCCATTTGAGGTTCTTTATGGACGTAAATGTCGAACCCCTCTGAATTGGTCAGAAACTGGGGAACGACCTCTTGTTGGACCGGACATTATTCAACATGCCGAAGAACAAGTTAGAATTGTCCGGGAAAATCTCAAGGCGGCTCAAGACCGCCAGAAGAGTAATTATGATCGCAAGCGATGGGGTCTGACTTATCAACCAGGTGATCAAGCTTACCTTCGCGTCACTCCGATGAAAGGCACCCGTCGTTTCGGAATCAAGGGCAAGTTAGCTCCTCGCTATATTGGTCCTTTCCGCATCGTGGCTAGACGTGGACATGTGGCATATAAATTGGAGTTGCCGCCACAGTTCTCTCATATTCATGATGTCTTCCACGTGTCGCAACTTCGAAAGTGCTTCAAGGAATCTCCGCACCGTGCAGTGGATCATGAGATGCTCCAGCTCCAAGATGACTTATCTTATAAGGAGCATCCGATCCGCATCCTCGACGAAGCTGAACGACGAACCCGTCAGAAGACAACCAAGTTCCTTAAAGTGCAGTGGTCGAATCACACTGAAGATGAAGCCACTTGGGAACGCGAGGAGCATCTCCGAGCAGAATATCCCGAACTCTTTCCTTCTACCTCCTAAATTCTCGGGACGAGAATTTCTTTTAGTGGAGGAGAATTTGTAACACCCCCTTGTAATGACCACAGTGATCAGCTGTTAATAATGCCATGTCATCATCATTTGCAGTGCCAAGTCATATGTGTTAATAATTCAATTCAAATGCAAATCTGAAAATCAATTTAAAATTTCAAAGTGTAAGTTGAAGTTGATCCAACTCTGCTGGAAAAATGTTCATTAAAAGGCAAATAATCCAGGAACCTTTCTAAAATCAACCTCAAAATATTTGGAGTTGGATAGATGACTCAAGCAAGTTGGAACAGACCTAAAAACAGAATATTTGATATAATTAAAATCATAATAAATTCAAACAAACTTCAAATCAGTCCAAACCACTTTTTGGTGAGAGATATTATTGCATCACAATATCTGGACCAACTCCCATATTTTTCAAAAGTGCACTAGAGGCCTATTCATTTTGAAACAGAAGAGAAAAGAGAAGACAGAAAAGGAATAAAAGAAAAAAAGGCCAAAGCCAGACTGGACCAAGTGCACAGTGCACCGGCCCAGCCCAGCTGGCCCGTTCCCTCTTCTCTCTCCCCCTCCGTGTCACCTTCCTCCTGGCCGAGCGCCTGCGCGCCGGCGAGCGCCCGACACGACGCCTCTCCACCGACGAAACAGGACCACAGGAGGATAAGGGCCGCTCCCGTTCGACCCCCCTGGCTTCCCCTGTCATTCTTCCCCTCTCTCCCTCATCCGCTCCGCCCCTCCTCTCCCTCTCAGATTCGTTCCCGAGCGCCGCCGTCGTCGCGCTGCCTCACCACCGCGGCCACCATCGTCGCCTCGCGTCACCATCGTGCCGCAGCGCCTCGCCGCGCTCGTCTACGCCGTCTGGAGCCAGCTGGTGGAGACGGGGAGCGCCGCAGACGCCGCACAACGCCGCCCCCTTCCGCTTCGGCTCTGGCGAGATTTCGGCGACCCCGAGCCCTTCTGCGCTCCCGTTCAATCGAGGGCCACCGTGTGCCGCATTTGTAAGCCACAGCTTCCCCCATCTGCCCTTTGCGTAGCCCTGCCTAGTCGCCGTTCCGTCGCCGCCTTGTCCAAGCTCTGCCCGCCGCGGGTGAGCTCCGTCGCCGCGGCCACCACCGTAGTTAGGAGCGTCCGAGCCCAGGGCCGTGCTCCTGGTGCTCCCAGGGGCCCGACGAGCTCGAGCCCGAGTCTCACAAGCCTCCTATCGCCATCTCCCCGTTTTCCCGAACGCCGGCGCCCGCTCGCGAGCTCGCCGTCGACGAACCCGACCACCGTAGCCGAAGCCACCACCACCAACGCACGCGGCTCGCTCGCCCGTTCGAACGCGCCCTCGCGCGCGTCAAATGACCGTCTGTAGGCGAATTCCGACGCAAACCCGAGCCCTCCGCCGTGCTTTTGTGCACGCCGGCGGCGAGCCGCCGGCAACGCCACGCTGGCAGGCCTGGGTCCCACCCAGAGTCACTGCCTGCGGGCCCCGCCGCGCGCTTTGATCGCGTTGACCCGGGTCAACGCGGGTACTGTTCATCCACTCTCACTGACACGTGGGCCCCACCTCCCTGTTAATCTAATTAAAACGTTTTAGAAATAAAAATAAACTAATTACCCTAATGAGTCTATGACATGTGGGACCAGAAGCCTAATTAGCTAATTAGATTAGTTTAACTCACTGCTTAGGTAAACAGAGGCTGACATGTGGGTCCCACTGGACCCACATGTCATATTTGACTTAGTCAGCCGACTGTTGACTTGCTGACGTCAGCAGCGCGTCATGCTGACGTCATAATTCATTTTCTGATAAATAAAATAATTCCAAAAATTCAAATAATCTTTAAAAATTGATAACTTTTAAACCGTAGCTCGGATCGAAAAAGTTAAAACATGAAAGTTGCTCAGAACGACGAGACGAGTCTGATCGTGCCGTCTGTTTCTCCATCGGAACCTCCTACGTAGAAGAACTCGTAACTCCGGACCCGAATCCGGCAGATGAATAGTGCACACACGTCGGATATTAAATCCCAGAATAATTCTAAAAATAACTAAAATGACTTAGATGCATAATTAGGCAACCCTGCACTGCATCATAGCATCACACGCACCGTATTGCATCTGTTTGCATTATGTTTACCTGTTTCTTCCCCCTCTTCTCTCTCGGTAGACCCCGACGTTGACGTAGCTCCCGAGGCAGACGCCGCACAGGAGTACGACTACGTCCCCGAAGTTAGCTCCTCGCTATATTGGTCCTTTCCGCATCGTGGCTAGACGTGGACATGTGGCATATAAATTGGAGTTGCCGCCACAGTTCTCTCATATTCATGATGTCTTCCACGTGTCGCAACTTCGAAAGTGCTTCAAGGAATCTCCGCACCGTGCAGTGGATCATGAGATGCTCCAGCTCCAAGATGACTTATCTTATAAGGAGCATCCGATCCGCATCCTCGACGAAGCTGAACGACGAACCCGTCAGAAGACAACCAAGTTCCTTAAAGTGCAGTGGTCGAATCACACTGAAGATGAAGCCACTTGGGAACGCGAGGAGCATCTCCGAGCAGAATATCCCGAACTCTTTCCTTCTACCTCCTAAATTCTCGGGATGAGAATTTCTTTTAGTGGAGGAGAATTTGTAACACCCCCTTGTAATGACCACAGTGATCAGCTGTTAATAATGCCATGTCATCATCATTTGCAGTACCAAGTCATATGTGTTAATAATTCAATTCAAATGCAAATCTGAAAATCAATTTAAAATTTCAAAGTGTAAGTTGAAGTTGATCCAACTCTGCTGGAAAAATGTACATTAAATGGCAAATAATCCAGGAACCTTTCTAAAATCAACCTCAAAATATTTGGAGTTGGATAGATGACTCAAGCAAGTTGGAACAGACCTAAAAACAGAATATTTGATATAATTAAAATCATAATAAATTCAAACAAACTTCAAATCAGTCCAAACCACTTTTTGGTGAGAGATATTATTGCATCACAATATCTGGACCAACTCCCATATTTTTCAAAAGTGCACTAGAGGCCTATTCATTTTGAAACAGAAGAGAAAAGAGAAGACAGAAAAGGAATAAAAGAAAAAAAAAGCCAAAGCCAGACTGGACCAAGTGCACAGTGCACCGGCCCAGCCCAGCTGGCCCGTTCCCTCTTCTCTCTCCCCCTCCGTGTCACCTTCCTCCTGGCCGAGCGCCTGCGCGCCGGCGAGCGCCCGACACGACGCCTCTCCACCGACGAAACAGGACCACAGGAGGATAAGGGCCGCTCCCGTTCGACCCCCCTGGCTTCCCCTGTCATTCTTCCCCTCTCTCCCTCGTTCGCTCCGCCCCTCCTCTCCCTCTCAGATTCGTTCCCGAGCGCCGCCGTCGTCGTGCTGCCTCACCACCGCGGCCACCATCGTCGCCTCGCGTCACCATCGTGCCGCAGCGCCTCGCCGCGCTCGTCTACGCCGTCTGGAGCCAGCTGGTGGAGACGGGGAGCGCCGCAGACGCCGCACAACGCCGCCCCCTTCCGCTTCGGCTCTGGCGAGATTTCGGCGACCCCGAGCCCTTCTGCGCTCCCGTTCAATCGAGGGCCACCGTGTGCCGCATTTGTAAGCCACAGCTTCCCCCATCTGCCCTTTGCGTAGCCCTGCCTAGTCGCCGTTCCGTCGCCGCCTTGTCCAAGCTCTGCCCGCCGCGGGTGAGCTCCGTCGCCGCGGCCACCACCGTAGTTAGGAGCGTCCGAGCCCAGGGCCGTGCTCCTGGTGCTCCCAGGGGCCCGACGAGCTCGAGCCCGAGTCTCACAAGCCTCCTATCGCCATCTCCCCGTTTTCCCGAACGCCGGCGCCCGCTCGCGAGCTCGCCGTCGACGAACCCGACCACCGTAGCCGAAGCCACCACCACCAACGCACGCGGCTCGCTCGCCCCGTTCGAACGCGCCCTCGCGCGCGTCAAATGACCGTCTGGAGGCGAATTCCGACGCAAACCCGAGCCCTCCGCCGTGCTTTTGTGCACGCCGGCGGCGAGCCGCCGGCAACGCCACGCTGGCAGGCCTGGGTCCCACCCAGAGTCACTGCCTGCGGGCCCCGCCGCGCGCTTTGACCGCGTTGACCCGGGTCAACGCGGGTACTGTTCATCCACTCTCACTGACACGTGGGCCCCACCTCCCTGTTAATCTAATTAAAACGTTTTAGAAATAAAAATAAACTAATTACCCTAATGAGTCTATGACATGTGGGACCAGAAGCCTAATTAGCTAATTAGATTAGTTTAACTCACTGCTTAGGTAAACAGAGGCTGACATGTGGGTCCCACTGGACCCACATGTCATATTTGACTTAGTCAGCCGACTGTTGACTTGCTGACGTCAGCAGCGCGTCATGCTGACGTCATAATTCATTTTCTGATAAATAAAATAATTCCAGAAATTCAAATAATCTTTAAAAATTGATAACTTTTAAACCGTAGCTCGGATCGAAAAAGTTAAAACATGAAAGTTGCTCAGAACGACGAGACGAGTCTGATTGTGCCGTCTGTTTCTCCATCGGAACCTCCTACGTAGAAGAACTCGTAACTCCGGACCCGAATCCGGCAGATGAATAGTGCACACACGTCGGATATTAAATCCCAGAATAATTCTAAAAATAACTAAAATGACTTAGATGCATAATTAGGCAACCCTGCACTGCATCATAGCATCACACGCACCGTATTGCATCTGTTTGCATTATGTTTACCTGTTTCTTCCCCCTCTTCTCTCTCGGTAGACCCCGACGTTGACGTAGCTCCCGAGGCAGACGCCGCACAGGAGTACGACTACGTCCCCGACGATACTACTGAAGACCTTGCCCTTGCCCCCGAGCAAACAGGCAAGCACCCCCATTTTGAGCATGCCTATATCGCCTACTCTCTTCTCTCTTATGCTTGCATTAGAACTGCTACTGCTACTGTTTTCCTATATCTGCTGCATAGCCTGATTATTGTACCCTGCTTTGTTACCTTACCGGTTATCCTAGACTGCTTAGTATAAGGTGGGTAGAGACACGACCGAGACCCCCACTTGATTCCGACTGCCCTGCTGGACATCAGAAGACCCGATCATCGGGATTGAAGACTAGACCATGGCACCGCACATCACTTCCCCTTAGTTGCCGACACTGCTGGGTTACCATCGAGTGCCGAGGGTGATACCTCGTCAGCACTTCTGATGTTAACCTTGTAGGTTAGTTACTCGGTCGTGGTAAGCGAGGGTGATTCCTCCTACACCACCCCCGATAACGACGTCGTCGCGCAACTCCTCAAGGTGGACCTCGAGGGTGATTCCTCCTTCGTTCACCTTGATGATAACATCGAGCGGGAATTCCATCGAGGGTGATTCCTCAGGGTTCCCTTCGGTGTCCGACACACAGTTACCTTGGATATTATGACTTGACTATGAACCACGATACTAAAGACGGGTCGGCCCTGCGGGGTACCCGCGCGAGCTTATTGCGAAGTGATGTGGAGTCGGGTTGACCTGGATGGTGCCCGCGAGATAACTACGAGGCGTGGCCGGGCATTCTTAGCCCTTGCCGCAAGTCCTCGAGACGGGGCGACGGGGTCACATCGATCGTGAGTCTCTGCTCGTTTCCGCGCGCTCCTAATCCACTACGGTTTGGATATTTGATCCGAGGGGCCTCTGGCCCGATAGCACTAACCATCACGTGGGCATAGTATGGGCGTTCTGCGTCGTATACTTCAGCCGAAGCTTAATGGACGTCAGCGACTGAGCGGCGCGCGCTGAATTGGACTGGAACGCAACTGCGCTTGTATAAGGGGTTGCTAGGTCTGCTTTCAGCCGCGTACGCAATGTGCAGGAGTTCCTGGGGCGAAGGCCCAAGACCCCTGGGCGCATAGGTTAGTCCGGCGTGCTGACCTCTCTGTTAGGTATTCGGTCGGGTTGCGGCGTGTTGCTTAGCCGAGGCCGGGCATGACCCAGAAAAGTGTGTCCGGCCGGAGTTAAGCGAGCGTGGTGGGTAAGTTGGTGCACCCCTGCAGGGAAAAACTTCTATCGATAGCCTGTCCTACGGTAACGGACACTCGGAGTTGTATCCCGATCGGTACAACTAGAACATGTGATGAGAATTGGATAGTACGGCTCTGGGATTGCTTTCTCGCAGGGAGTCGAGAAAGGATCTCAGGTCGAGGTTGATGATATTACTATTACTACTTTACATTATGTTCATCTGCTCTCTCCTGATGCTGCAAGACTGTCGAAGATTGTTGAAGATGCTAGTCTTCGATAGGACTAGGCTTTCCCCCTCTACTCTGGCATTTCTGCAGCCCAGTCCACATATACAGCCATTCCTTTGACAATGATGCATATGTAGTGTAGATCCTTGCTTGCTGAGTACTTCGGATGAGTACTCACGTTTGCTTTATTTTCTTTTTCCCCCATTTTCCATTTGATGCCACCAGACGACGAAGCCCCTGAGTCGGACGCCCCAGCCGACGACCAGTACTACTACCCGCCGGGCGAGTACTACTACTACGAGGAGCCGTTCGACGACCAGGAGTAGGATCGGAGGGTCCAGGGCAGGAGGCCTACGCCTTTCGATCATAGTATTTTTATTTTACCCCGCCTCTGTGAAGGCTTATCTCTCTCTCTCTCTGTAATATATCTGTACTCAGATATCTAATGCTTCCGCTGACGCTTGTATGCCATCGAGCTATGTATTCGAGCCCTCGAGGCCCTGGCTTGTAATATTAAGCTTGTATGACTTTATTTATGTTTTAGAGTTGTGTTGCGATATCTTCAAGTGAGTCCTTAGGCTTGATCGTGCGCATTTGCGTGTATGATTAGTGCACGATTAAGCCGGGGTCGTCACAGAAAGTTTCTATTTATGTGTGTGTGTATATATATATATAGTATCAAGAACAGTTTCATATGTTTGGCCATGAACCATTACAAACTTTGATATATCTATCTCTGCATATTGCAGACTATCACAAATGAAAAGTATTTTTTTGTTTAGCTGCTCCATGGAACAACTTCTCTATATACTAAACATTCTCACAGATAACCAAAAAATGAAAATTCGTATCAAGACATGAATATGTGTGTTTGACAAAGTAATTACCAGTCTATGAACCATACTGCTAAAAACTGACAGGAACATGGTCATGAACTCCTCCCCAACAATCTCCCTGAAACCAAACACTCCCTGACCTATGGTCCTCCTCCTGCTCACCTGCCTGCCAATCAAGAAAACATAGGACCTTCACATCAGCTCAGGATCGCATATAAAGAAGTGATCGGCCATTGACTTGCGCATGTCTACCAGGAACAAAGAAGAAAAATTAATAAACTGAAGGTCCAACGGTTAGGTTATTTTCCGTTATAGCACAGATAAGCAAGTATACCTGGGATCAATAAATCTAACAGCTTCTAGTCAATACAGTAGCAACATCTAGCGGTTTGTAATATCTCCCTGAACATCATCTACCACGTAGCAAGCAAAGCAAAAAACACATCCCAAAAAAACAATGTGTTTCTCTCAAACAATTTCACTCGCTTGTTTTCTTCACAGATAGCCTGCAGCAGCGGCACCACAATTTTTCAGAGATAGCCTGCAGCGGCACCGCAATGTTTCCTCTATCTGAATCTTTCCCCTCCAAATCGATAGTAAGCAGTAGCCACGATCCCCTTTCTCAAGATCCAACACCTCACCAACGACGCCTTGCCCCATGGGGAGGATCGCGCGGCAGACGGCTGGGGTGTCCGATGCGGCGCGGAGGAGAGGGGCGGAGGGGATCGCCACTGGGTTCCTATCGATGCCGTCACCGTCGATGTCGTAGTCGTCGGCTGGTGGTGCGATTGGTATGGCCTGGAACGGATTGGATCGAGGGATGGTGACCGGGGGGGCGCGCGCCATGGGGAGGGGACGCTGGTGGGAGGGAGGGAGGAGGCACCATGGAAGAGGAACACGAGGGGGCGCGGGAGCGAAGGTGCGGGGAGGAGACGGGGTGGAGCGAGGGTGCGGGGACGGAGAGAAGCTTACCTAGGCCGCCGTCGCCGCCGGGGTTCCGCCGCCGCCGCCGAGCGCTCGTCGAGCTGCTGGCCTCTATGAAACGGGGGGAGAGAGAGGAAAGGAAGGAACGGCACTGCGGGTTGAATACACCGAACGACGGGGTTTTTTTGTGAAAAGACCACGATGAGTGAGCGGGCAGAAGCCATGTGTGCTACTAAAACAGGGACTGCGAGTTGATTTGACAGAAACAGAGGGGCTTTTATGCAAAAGTGCCACAACGATGACGGACGACAGAAGCGATCCGTGGTTTACTATTAGGTAAAGAGGTAAAGATACCGTCATGCATAGCCAAAGATCCCAACACAAAGTAATATTCTGCACCATGTCCCGGTGCACATGCATGGCAATCCGCGGCTAGTCGCGATACCATGAACCAAACATGGCAGCATCGTTGCCCATACCTCGCCCATATCCGCGTCCATCCAGATCGATCCTTCTTCCCATGCATTCTCTAGACGAGATGCATGCACGACACAGCCTATAAATGCTGGTCGAACCCGCACACAAACATAGCAGCCAACTCGCCATCCCGCTCGCCGATCTCTGCTCCAACACTTCGATCGCCAACACCGGGCAAGCAAAGCAAGTCAGCATGGGCAACAGCAAGGCCGCGGTGTGCGTGCTGGCGCTCGTCCTGTGCGGCGTGCTCGCCGCGGACACGGCGGCGGCGGCGGCGGGGTGGACGCGAGCGCGCTGAGCCCGTGCGTGGGCGCCATCATGCTGGGCGGGGCGG
The DNA here is from genome assembly GCA_011799875.1 of Thinopyrum elongatum. Lineage (NCBI taxonomy): Eukaryota > Viridiplantae > Streptophyta > Magnoliopsida > Poales > Poaceae > Thinopyrum > Thinopyrum elongatum. Next base: position 556,616,378 of record CM022303.1, on the reverse strand, counting down.
TGACGCCGGGGTGCTGCGCGCGGCTGCGCGCCCAGCGGGCGTGCCTGTGCCAGTACGCGCGCGACCCGTCCTACCGCGGCTACGTCAACAGCCCCAGGGCGCAGAGCGTCGTCGCCGCCTGCGGCCTCCCAAGGCCCAAGTGCTGATCGCCCGATCCCGCACTCTGGCCGGCATTGCGCACGATGCCAGGCACCGGTGGGCGGCGGTCTACGTAATGTAATGTGTGGTTAATTATACGGTCGACGACGCCATCGAACTGGCAGTACGTACGTGTCCGTGCTTGCGTGTACGGTTGAGTTGTGGACGTCTGTCTAAATAAACGTCGCTTCGTGTGCGTTCTCATGTTTTACTACCGCCTATGAATAAAGTTTTTCCCCAGCATTAGTTCCATCCTTCGAATTGGTTTGTGTTTATTTACTTGACTCACCTACACTAAATCTTCTTCATCACCATGTGCGGGAAAAGCCACCGTACATCGATTTGTTGCATTTTCATTGCCCTTTACACTACGGCACGGTAGAAATGAGGAGGCGCTAAAAAATGCCTTTGATTACTCAGAAAACGCATGCAAAAGTATATGGAGGCGTTTGCAGAAAGGGTGTGGCTAAGTCTCAGTTAACCAAATCTCAGTCAAGTGATATAGTATATAAGAAGAAAAAAGAAAAACTCAAAAGAATTTTTTTGTACGAATCTTAATGCAAGATCAAAGACATATAGCATCGACTAAGACATAATGAAGTCTTAGTCGACTGAGACATAGCAAAACTGTTGCAGAAAACGCCAATGACTATCGCGGCGAGATATTTGGACAAATGTCTTTATAGCGACGAGATATTTTAAAAAAGACCTACAGAAAACTGATCTATGTACTATATATAATATATTATACTAATACATTTTTTTTAGAAGTAACTGCATTCATTAGAGAAAAACAAAGCTAGCCGTGGCATACACGCAGAAACTACTAGAGAACACACGAGAAGACAGGTGTCCCTGCACAAATGCAGAAATGCCCCCAACAAAAGAAAAACGTACAGTCAGGTCCCTGGAGGGCTTCTCTGCAAACCATCCGACGCCCAGTGCCGACCACCGTCGCTGCCGAAGCAACTGCCAGAGGAAGACAAGGGCCTCCACAATCCCGAGAACCGAGACCACACAATCACCGAAGCCGGCTTTGTGAGCCGAATAAGATCCCCGCCGCGAACAGCAAGGCCCTGTCTCTGTGGCGCGTCGACCGGGGCATATCCCCGTGCGTCTCAGCCCCAGCACCGGCTCCTCCGTCCAACGCCGTCGAAGGAGAAACGCCGGAGCTGCTGCCTCGAACCACCAACCCCGCACTGGATAACCAATCCTCTCGCCGGCCACCGAGATCGCCGCGAAGACGACCACCGCCGGCCACGAAACTCCTGCACAAGCTCCTCGGCTCCGCAACGACGCCGGAGCGCTCGTCGTCACGACAGCGGAACCGGAGCACAAAAGGCCGCCACACGAGCGCGGCCAGGACGGCCGCTCCGAAAGCCAAGCCAACAGATCAAAGCTAAGCCCTCGATTCGGAGCACAAAATCGAACCTGAGCCGCAACCGCCACCGACGACGAAGCCCTCGGACGGGAGCAGCACCAGGACGAAGCCATATACGCGGGCATATACAGCAGCGCCTCCCCAGCCGGAGCCAAGGACGACGCCGGCAAGCCCGCAGCCCTTGCCACCAGATCAAAGGAAACCAATCGATCTGAAGCACACACGCTCACCTGATCTGCAGCCGCCGCAAGCAGGACGGCGGAACACCAAGGGGGAACTTTATTCATGGCCATCTCCGTCGCCACCATCCCAAAGCTGGAACTGGGGACACCACCGACGGGAAAGACCTGAAAGCCTACAAAAACTAACCTAAATAGGTAAGCTGTACATAGATCCAGCCGGCGAGCCGCCGTCCCCCACCCCTCCGACAGCACCGAGGCTGTCAAGAAGGGGAGAAACGGGGATCCCGCCGGCGGAAGTGGTTTCACCGACCAGGCGCCCTCGCTCTCTACTGTAGACAGAGGAAAGGGGCCCGTGGCCTTGTGATCCTGTTTGGTTTTGGGTTTCAATGCGCATCAAACTTATCTATAGAAAACTTGATGAAACTTGGTTCATATTTTTAACAGTTTCATAAGATCTTGTCACGTTTTAGATTCAAAATTTAAAACTTGTCAAAATATATTCAAGAGTGGTCTCTTTTTTAAGTCTTCTCGCAAGGAAGACAAATATGCAAAAATATCATAAATCAAACTGACGGTTCAAAAGATAAAATAAATTAAAATTTTAGTATCATATGGAAAACCATGAGTGAGTGTAGTTCTACTCGTCTTTACTTGGGGGGTGAGAGGAGAGATATTGCAGGTAACTCGTAACTATGGGAAAAAGTTGTCTGTACATGGAGAAAAAGTGACTGGTTGACGTGACATAAATTGATTGAATATAAGGGGTCATAAATGAAGGTTAACTAAGCAATGTAATGAGAACATGCATGTATGGATCCGAATCTCAAAGCTGACGAGTGGCTGATACATGCACGGTATATACCTTGGGAGGATTCCTTTTCTCCCGCCTATGAATAAAGTTTTTCCCCAGCATTAGTTCCATCCTTCGAATTGGTTAGTTCATCATAATGTTACCCCAAGAGAAAACATCATCGGTCTGCACAAGAAATTGGAGGTACTACCACTTAACAGTCCGATTATTTTACACGTCCACCTGTCTGGTGAATTAATACGACATTTGGCCGACGCTAAGCTCGCCAATCTTCATTGATTCTGCGCTTCAGATAGGAGCTGATGCTAATTCAGCTCGCTGATGAAACGGACAAGCCGCTTCATCTCGGACGACGACGTCCCTAACTCCATCACATCCAGCCTCAACTGCTGCGCCATGGCTTGAGCCACCCCCCTGATCTCGTCGGACTCCATGACCTCCCTCACCATCCTCTCCACGACGCCTCTATCACACACGTCCTTCATGTCCAGCCCCGTCCTCCACACGGCGCCCACGAAGCGGCTGTTGATCTGCTGGTCGAGGAAGAAGGGCCAGCACACCATCGGCACGCCCTCGACGGCGCCCTCCAGCGTCGAGTTCCATCCGGCGTGTGTTAGGAAGCAGCCCACTGCCCGGTGACGCAACACGTCCCGCTGAGGAGCCCACTCGACGACGCGCCCCTTGCCGCCTTTCGCTGCCCCGACGGCTTCTCGGAGGAGCGCGGAGCTGGTCATCTGGACCATGCCCGGCCGGAGCACCCAGAGGAAGGCGTACCCCTTGGCTGCTAGGCCGGAGAGGAACTCGGTGAACTGCTGGTGCGTGATCACGGCGATGCTCCCCAGGCTCATGTACACGACGGACCGGTCCTCATGGCCGTCCAGCCACGCCATGCACCCGTCGTCCTCCCGCCACAGGCTCGCGCTTGCGGCGAACCTCGACCTAGCGTGCAGTGGACCTACGGCGAAGACGTCGCTTGTGCGCGACGTGATGTGGGCGAGCGCTTGCCGTTCCATGGACGCCGGGGTGTTGATAATGAGCGCACGTGCCTTGCAGCTACGAGCGGTGACCTCGGCAAGCTTGAGCACCATGGGGTCTCCATCACCTTGATCAACGCAGTGGAGCCCACGAGGAAGATCTTGTCGCCGGAGGATGCCCTCCATCCCCGGAACGCCACACACTGGGTCGTCCGCGGGGAAGGAGGTCTCGCCGAGCTCGATGAGCTTGGGCATAGACAGGAGCGCCAGGTAGCTGCACGCGCTGTTCCCGGCGAAGGCGAGCGCCGGGACGCCGAGGTCCTCGGCGATGTTGATGGCGAACGGCATGTTGCCGTCAGCGACAACGCATGTCACCGGCGCATTGGCGACAGAAAGAAGCGACGAGAGCAGGGCGCGGTACGCGGCGCTGCCAGTCTCGCACATGGACTCCATGAGCTGCAAGAAGCTGCGGGGGTGGTCATCGGGAAGGCCGTCGGGGAGGGAAAGCAAGCGTAGGCCCGGCGGAGGTGCCTGGGCAAGACGGCGGAGGCTGTGCTCTGTATGGAGGAAGGTGACTTGGACGCCGGCGTCGACGAGGGCGGTGGCGAAATGGAGCATGGGGTTGATGTGTCCCTGCCGTGGCCAAGGGAACACGAGAACGTGTACCCCGGCGTCCATCACTGCGGTAAATCGGCAGTCGTCCAACTCGCACATATATAGGCCCAGCGTCTCATAAGCGGCATGGAGGAAGAAACCATTGGCAATTAGAACACTCCAATTACAAGTACTCTCCAGTAGCATCTGCACTCGTCCGGTCGTTGCTTATAACTGTATCTGCAACACGCCGCTGTTCATTGCTATACTGTATTTGCCTTCCTGTACCCACGAGTCGGTGTACATAATGAGTAAGGATCTAAAGGACCGGCTACAGGTCAATCGCCTGAAAACACACACACACAAAAAAAAAGAACAGTCAGTCGATTCTCCATTCTCCTATATCAACCGTTCGATCAAGATCCGATGAATGTTGATCATCTTCAACCTCCTACTGTTTCTCTTCTTCCTCTCTATCACCCCCGCCGATCCAGCTCAGGCCTAACCGACGTCCTCCGCCACCTGCGGCCGGCGGCGCTCGCGCGCCAGCACACGGCCCGACCCGCCCTCCCCTCAAACCGTCGCCCCCGGACCATCCCGCCACCACCACCCCCCCCCCCCTTCTTTCTAAGATAGATGATGGGGTAGTCTGTCAGCGAGCTCATTTCTTCCCTCCGGCGCCGCTCCTTCCACTGAAAATCGACCGACCCAAATTAGATTTTTCAGACGCCGACGTTTAGCTATCGTGATGATCTAAATTAATTACTTTTAGCAGCTCACCGTGCCAAAAGCGAAGCTAGATGCTCCTCCTACTTTGGAATATCTGCTCCAGGCGGCGGAGGAGAGATCGAGATGCAGCAAGCCCAAGCGGTGCTACACGCCACGTCATTGATTACAACCTGACATCAAAATTGGACATGTGCACAAGAGCCACATTGTACTTAATTATTTTTATATTTCAGAATCCCAGTTAGGGCATCTTCAATGGGGACCCGTAAATTTTCTTCTGCATCTGTCCACGGACAGGGGAGACCACGAATGCGGAAGGCGCCATCCAACGCTAATCGCATATACTGCAAACTCTTTTTTAACAAATCGGATGAAATTCATGCAAACACGGTCGGATTTCATATGAACATGACGGATTTCATATGAACTGGACAAAAACAATTAAATTTTGGACATATTTTCAACTAAAAAGCTAAAACTATATGCACTTACGGTCGCGCGGAGCTCCACTCCCACGACACACATAAACTACACTAGTCTACGGCCGGCCGCGGCGGATTCCTTTGTCTTCCCCATGTCCGGCAGCCCGCTAACCGGATTGTCGGGAGTTCTGGAGGCATATTCTTCCCCCGTATCTTCCCTATGTCCGGCTGCGCCGCTCATCGAAATGGCAAACAAGGTGCTTCAGCCGAAGGGGAAGGGTGCTCCCGTGAAGCCTAGACGGGTGTGCCCAGGATGATCTGAGATAAAGACCGGACAGGTCACCGGCTGTACAAGCCGGCGACGCGCCAGCAGTGGCCTTCGTGGGATACAAGCATCGGCGGCCTCCCGTGTTCTACTTCTTCTCGATGTTGGCGGCTGGCGCGGATGTGCGGGCCACCACCTCGTCGACATCCGCGCAGCCGTCTTCTTTCTCTGCCTGCATGCGCGGCTAAGCGCGCGTCGACGGCTGATGGCGCGGTCGCATGCACTGGAGGCGCGGTAAGACGTGGTGTCGTCGAGGCAGCGACGATGCCCGTGTCGACCTGAAGCAACTCGCCACTCCTTCGCGAGCTGCCTTGGAGCGGCGAGTTCCTGAAGCACGCGCCGACTTGAGGCAGAAAGTTGCTCTGTCGGGCTAGGCGAGGAGGTGGAGCAGCGAGCTGCCTCGCTCGTATCCGCCGGGCTCGGGGGCCACCCAGCCTACTATTATGCCGGAGAACTGCTCTTCCTGCTCGTCGGATGTCACCGAAAGAGTGGAGAAAATGGTGGAAGGAGGAGATGGGGAGCGGCTGAGTGGTGCGATTCTTGCCCGACATCTGGCCTCGTTTAAATAGAGGGCAGACCGGAGGAGCTTGCCGGCATTGTGTTTAATGTCAGCTCGCTCGTGGACGGACGTGTGGCCGGAGTAGGTTTCTCGGCTTCCATGCGGGTTATGGAGACGTTTGAATGCGGCGAGAAGGCGTGTTCAGCCAGATGTGCAGTGGGCGGCGCCCTCGGCCGGTGCGCCGCTTCAATGGCGGAGGCAGTGAGAGGCCGCGTCCGTCCTGAGCCGCCTTCAATGTGGAGCGAGAAGCTCTACAGCGCCATGAATGTGGGCAGCTGGCGACGGGCGGGAAGCGCGTAGGGGAAGGGGAGGGGTTTTTGGTGGGCCAGGGCGGCCAGAAGCGGGCATGATAGCGGTCCGGACTCCCGCAAATCTCCCCACGTTTGTCTCCTGTTAGCGGAATAAAACGTGTCCGGAACGCACTATGGATCGATACAGAATCGTGTTGGATTTCTTTCGCAGTCCGGACAACGCGATCCGGATTGATGCGGGAGATTTGTGGGTCGGCGTTGGAGATGCCCTTGTAAACATGTGGATTGCAGGTACTACTAGAACGATGCATAGGACAAGACTACTAGGGCCGGGATTGGTGAGTTGTTTTGTGTTGGTTGGCGGCGGCTGCTATACGGTGCTCTCTGGGTCATCATTGGTAGTGGAGACTGTTGGGGAACGTTGCATGAAAAACAAAAAAATTCTACGCACACACAAGATCTATCCATGGAGATGCATAGCTACGAGAGGGGGAGAACATCTTCATACCCTTGAAGATCGCTAAGCGAAAGCGTTTATTAACGCGGTTGATGTAGTCGTACACCTTCATGACCCATCCCGATCAAGTACTGAATGTACGGCCCCTCTGCATTCAGCACACGTTCAGCTCGATGACGTCCTCGCCTTCTTGATCCAGCAAGAGGGGCGAAGTAGTAGATGAGTCCTGGCAGCACGATGGCGTGGTGACGGTGGTGGTGAAGAATAATCTCTGCGGGGCTTCACCAAGCACAACGGAAACTATGACGGAGGATAAACTAGAGGGGCGGGGTTGTCGGCACACGGCTTGGTGAATCTTGATGTGTTTCGGGTGCTAGCCTACCCCTTTATTTATATGTTGAGCCCTGGGGTTATTTCTTGGAGAAAGAGCCTCCTCAAAGTCGGTTTAGCCCGCAAGGCAAGAGTCCTTCTCGGACTCTAGGACCAGACGCCAAGGTCCCTGGCGTCTGGTCCCTGACCTCCGCAAAACTTCCTTTTGCACCGACCTAAAGCCCTGTGGGCCTTACCCCTTGGCCCAACCATATCATCCTATATATCAATCTTTACCTCCGGACCATTCCGGAGCTCCTCGTCATGTCCGTGACCTCATCCGGGACTCCAAACAACATTCGGTCACCAACATACATAACTCATATAATACTATATTGTCAACGAACGTTAAGCGTGCGAACCCTACGGGTTCGAGAATGATGTAGACATGACCGAGACGCTTCTCCGGTCAATAACCAATAGCGGGACCTGGATGCCCATATTGGTTCCTACATATTCTACAAAGATCTTTATCGGTCGAACCTTTATGACAACATACGTAGTTCCCTTTGTCCGTCGGTATGTTACTTGCCCGAGATTCGATCGTCGGTATCTTCATACCTAGTTCAATCTCGTTACCGGTAAGTCTCTTTACTCGTTCTATAATACATCATCCCGTAACTAACTCCATAGTCACTTTGCTTGCAAGCTTCTTGTGATGATGTATTACCGAGAGGGCCTAGAGATACCTCTCTGTCATACGGAGTGACAAATCCCAATCTCGATTCACGCCAAATCAACAGACACCTTCGGAGATACCTGTAGAGCATCTTTATGAGCACCCAGTTACGTTGTGACGTTTGATAGCACACAAGGTATTCCTCCGGCATCCGGGAGTTGCATAATCTCATAGTCATAGGAATATGTATTTGTCAATAAGAAAGCAATAGCAATAAACTGAACGATCAATATGCTAAGCTAACGGATGGGTCTTGTCCATCACATCATTCTCCTAATGATGTGATCCCGTTATCAAATGACAACACATGCCTATGGTTAGGAAACCTCAACCATCTTTTGATCAACGAGCTAGTCTAGTAGAGGCTCACTAGGGACACGATGTTGTCTATATATCCACACATGTATCTGAGCTTCCTTTCAATACAATTCTAGCATGGATAATAGACGTTTATCATGAACAGGGAAATATGATAATAACCAATTTATTATTGCCTCTAGGACATATTTCCAACAGAGACGAGGTGTGATATGTGCTTATGCTATCCTTCGGTGGTTGCGGTTGTCCTATTCGGCTGGCCGGTGGACGGCGTCCCCATATTGTGGCACGGCTTGGACGTAAGGGAGACAGGGTTTCTCCTCCGGCATTGGCATGATAGGGATGTAGTAGAGTCGATTTTTTTCTTCGTGCAGGCATGATCCTCTTCTCCCCTGCTATTTTCGTGCCCCTAGCATGATCCTCCGCCTCCACGTTCCCTTCTCTAAATCCCTAATTCTTGCAACGCAAAACCTCACATCTGAACTCCCTATGAGTTATTGCCTCGCATGCTACCCATCTGAACATCGTGCTTTGTCAGCCCCATTCCTCCTTATAGATTTGTCATCCAAAGTTATGGCATGATCACCATCTGCCACACAATGGAGGACAAATGTGTAAGTAGAGGGTGGTAAAAAGGTGTACACTATACGGGAGATTGGATACTTAAACGAGACAACATGGACTTTTTTATGCGGGAAACTTCAACAAGGACTTTGTTGGGGATATAGCTTTGAGGTGTGACCCGCCTAGGAGGGGCCGGGTTACACCGTTGGTGGTTTAACAAGAAGAAGGTCCAAGGAGGCCCAAGGAGAAGTATGAAGACGGCGGCTCTTGGAGGCAGGCCTGGTGAAGGCCCAAGACCTGGGCCTATGAACCGCCGTATGATAACTTGCCATGTAAGGCATGGTTAGTTAGAAACCGAGCCGGTCACGATGTGTGAGCCGGCCGGGACTCTGTAAGCCCCTCGGTCTCGACCTATGTATATAAAGGGGAGACCCGGTGGCGGATTAACTCAAGAAACAAGCAATCGAGAACTAGGTCAAGCGTATTCGCTCCCTTGTAATCGAAACTCAAGCAATACAACTAGAAGCAGGACGTAGGCTTTTACCTCATCGAGAGGGGCCGAACTTGGGTAAACTCCTTGTGTCCTTTGTCCCGTTCAACCCCTTCAAGCTAACCTAGTTGCGATGGCTCCACACCTAAGTCCTTTCACTAGGGCATCTGCCGTGTTAAAACCACGACAGTTGGCGCCCACCGTGGGGCCAGAGCACGGTGGTTTCGAGTTCTTGAAGGGCAACTTCTCAGGGATCAAGGGATACGCCGTGGGCCGTATGACCAAGAGTCGCTGCGGCAAGCTCTACATCGACGACGCTGGCTGGGGTCCCGAGGCCGACTCAATCGAGTACGGGTACTGGGTCCCCTTCGGCGGAATTCACGTCTTCATCAGCAAGATTGGAGAGCCGGAGCCTGAGCCGAATATCTGCACCGACACCATCGAGATGGCTCAGCGCGCACGACCCACCAAGATCCAACCCACCAGGAAGCGTGCTTTCGTTGGCTTTGTTCATGGGGCAGATCTCGGAGAAGGTTCTATGTCTGGCGAGGAGACATCCATCTATTCAGGTGACGAGTCTTCAATCGGCGAGACCGAATCAATCTATCAGCTACAAGATGGCGGGCTTGGGGGCTATTCCGATGGTGACAGTATTCCGGACCCCTATGAGCTGCCAAGCAGGGCTGCTATCTTCATGGCCGGTACGTAACAGATGCTGAATTCATCGACTGTCGCGGCTATGACCTCTAGTTCAACGGCTGCTGCAACGGCTGGTGTGAGCGTTTCTGCACGTCCGCCAGCTCAGGTCCTATCTGAGCTCCTGGATGCTTTGGTGACTCTCTTAGCTGCAGAGGTGACTCCGGTGACTCAAGCACAACATAATGTGGAAGTTGCGAAACTGTGGGACGAGGTAGCTCAAGCTCGAGAAGAGCTTAATGCTGAGAATGCCAGGATGGCAACGGAGCAAGCCGCGTTAGAAGCCGAGTCACAACGGATTCAAGCAGAAACTTTCCGGTTAAATCTTGACCAGAATGCATCAAACGTTGTCATGCGAAGAAGGCACCAGAGCCGTCTACTCCCGGAGTTTGAAGCGAGGAATCTTTTTAATACACCTGGTGCGGGGCCAAGTAACCCGCCTAGGGTGACCAGGGCTGCTGAGGCGCCTGTGACAGGGGCAGCGACTCAGCCTCGAGTGGCGAACCCGTCTCATGTGGTTTTGACTGCGCATCAACAAGCGCCAACACCCCCGGGTCATTATTCCAATCCACTGGACAACATGATTGCCGCGGCTTCACGGCTGGCGGCCCTTCCAGTAGAAGGCGAATCTCCCACTGCGGTCGAGGCTCGGAAGGCTGTGGAGCTTCTTCAGACGGCTGTGGCTCAACAGGCGGCTTACTCGTACAGCCGTGAGCGGATTCATTCAACTCCGCGCCCTAGTCGAAGTTATAGCCGACGCATTGAATCGCCGGCTTCCAGCAATGACCGACGCCGTAACCCGCCCCATGGGCATAACCCGCCACGTGATGATAACAATGTTCAGGCCCTGATGGATCAGGCCAGGGCACGTCAAGAGGCGGAGCTGGCAGCTCAGTTAGCGGCTCATCAACAGCTTCAGCGTAACCCTTCCGCGTCTGTAGAAGCCGGGATGACTTCCAAGACAGTGGGCGTACCATGCCTAGCGCCAGCTCTTCGCAATGAGCGGTTGCCCAAGGACTTCAAGGGTCCTCAAAAGTTGCCTAATTACATAGCTGATCAACGACCCGAGGCTTGGATTGAGAGCTATGAGCTAGCTATGGAGATGTTAGGTGTTAACGATGATGTGTGCGCCAAATACTTCACCATGATACTGGACGGGCCAGCTCGAACCTGGTTGAAGGGATTACCCCCTAATTCTATCAATTCATGGGTGGAGTTGAAGGCGCGTTTTATTCAGAATTTCAAAGACACGTGCAAACAGCCTCTGTCAATCATCGACCTAGACGCTTGTGTCCAGCGCGAGGATGAGTCGACCCACCATTGGGTCCGTCGGGTTTCCACTATTATCCACTCATCGGATGGCATCAACGCCGGCTCTACTGTTCTAATTCTGGAGAAAAATTGCCGTTTCACCACTCTCAAGCAAAAGTTAGGGCGGCTTAAACGTCACTGCAATGACATGGGAGAGCTCATGGCGGCTCTCATCAAATACGCCGACTCTGACAATACTAAAGTGTGGCGCCCCCGACTCAATCGTACACTAATCATACAAGCAAACGTGTACGATCAAGCACAGGGACTCACGGGAAGATATCACAACACAACTCTAACACAATTTAAACGGAGGTCCACAATATTACAGACCAGGGATCCGAAGATCCGAATACATAAGTCAGTCATACAAATATTATCTGAGTACAGACATAGTTAGACAAGTTTTGCCTTAAGAAGGCTAGCACAAATAGCGACACTAGATCGAAAGGCGTTGGCCTACTGCCTGGGAGCCTCCGATCCTACTCCTGGTCATCTGGCTCGATCCAGTAGTAAGTACCCTCTGGACCCTCCTGGTAGTATGCTCCGGTGGTGGCATCTGGCTCCTGGACTCCATCGTCTGTTTGTATCATCAAGGTAGGGGTATATGGGGAAAAGAGAAAGTAAAGCAACCGTGAGTACTCATCCGAAGTACTCAGCAAGCAAGGATCTATACTACATATGCAACATTATCAATGGAGAAAGGCTGTATATGTGGACTGGGCTGCAGAAATGCCAGAATAGAGAGAAGGCCTAGTCCTATCGAAGACTAGCATCTTCAAACATCTTCGCAAGGCCATCATCTTGCAGCAGTAGAAGAGAGTAGAATAACATTTTATTTAGCAAACATGTTGAAGTACAGCTTAAAGATCCTTCCTCGACTCCCAAGCGAGAAAGCGATCCCGAAGCTTCAATTAAGTAACAAGTATCCAGTTTAAGTAGTAGATCGGAATACACAAACTGAGCGTCCTTTACCGTAGGACCGGCTATCGATAGAAGACTCATCCCTGCAGGGGTGCACTACTGTTACCCAACACGCTCGATCAACTCTGGCCGGACACACTTGCTGGGTAATGCCCGTCCTCGGAAGATCAACATGAAACAGCGCTCTACCTAGGCTCGGCAGAGAGGTCAGCACGCCGGACTAACCTATGCACCCAGAGGTCTCGGGCCATCGCCCTGGGCACCCTGCGCGTTGCGAGACTGGCCGGGGTGCAGGCGCGACACTGAACTCGTCAGTGAAGTATCCAGCCCAATCCCGACAATCAGCCCGCACGGTGAATCATGACGTCAGACGAGCTTTCAGAGAAACGTACTTCGCAGAGGGTCCCATAACCATTATCCCGCGTGGTGGTAGTGCGTATAGGGCATGTCGACCCACTCAGATCACACACCCAAATCCAATAGGCTCAATTAGTATCACGCGGAGACAATCAGAGTCTCTGATGCTCCGCCACAATGTCACACTCGAGTGCCCTTCCGGCACACCCGAAAATCATAGATCCCCAGCGGGTACCCACCAGGGTGGACCCGCCTGTAACAAGGGTCAAAGTAATCGTGTGGTCATAACATCAAGGGGGAAACCCGAGGAATCACCCTCGGCGGATTCCACTCGACGAAATCATCAGGGTGAACGTATGAGGTATCACCCTCGAGGTTCATACTGAGGGGTCGCACGACAGAGTCGTATCAAAAGTGGAGAAGGAGGAATCACCCTCGATGACCATGACCGAACAGCTACATTGCAGAGTATTCATCGGGAGTGCGTTACGAGGTATCACCCTCGGCACTCGATAGTTACTAAGCAGAGTCGTACAACTAAGGGGGTGTGAAGTGAGGTGTCGGTCTCTGGTCGACGATCACGTTGATCGAGTCATCGATGATCAAGCAGGGGCAACAAAGGAAAGGTGGTGGGGTCACTGATGGTTCATTCCAACCTAAACTAAATAGTTTATCATAGGCAGGTAAGGTAGCAATGAACAGGTTACAACAGCAGGCTATGCATCAGAATAGGAGCATACATTAACAGTAGCAAAATCTAATGCAAGCAGGAGAATAGAGTGGGCGACATCTGGAATGCTCAAGGGGGGGGGGCTTGCCTGGTTGCTCTGGCAAGAGAGAGGGGTCATCAACGGGCTGCTCGTCGGTAGTGTAGTCGTACCCGGGTGCAGCGTGGTCGGTCTCAGCGTCTATCGAGAGAGAGAAGGAGGGGGAGAGAAACAATAAATTCACGGCAATAATGCAAACAATATGTATGACATGCCTAAATGATATGCCGGGGTGTTCTACTGCCTAACTAAATGATTTAGTTAATTTAGGAATTTATTTGGATTTATTTAATTAAAGTTGGACACTATTCATTTACTGAAATCGGTCTAAAAGTTCAACTTTCTTATAGCTAGAGGCGTCTGACGGGAATACGGAGGACGTATTCGGGTTCGTATCGAAATTCTGAGCAAGTTTCATGTATAAAGTATTTTCATCGGAGTTACGAATTATTTAATATGATTTTCTAAAGTTTTTATTAATTTCTGGAATTTAATTAATTATTTAAATTAACATTATCCGAAACAGTGTTGCGATGACATCAGCATGACATCATGCTGACGTCAGCAGTCGTCCTGACAAGGTGGGTCCCACCTGTCATAGACTGTTAGGCTAATTAGGGTTAACTAATTAATTAACAATTAATTAAACTAATTAATTAAATTAGATTAGTCTAAACAGAGTTAATTAACTAATTAATTATTTATTAATTTTAACTATTTTTATTTTTATTTTTATTTTAATAATAATTTTTTAAACGTTTTTCGGGCCGGGGGGGTTCGGGCCCAGCGGCCAGGGGCACAGGGGCGCGAGGCCCCACTTGGCGGTGGCCCAGGGGCCACGGGCGGGCGCGGGTGCGGCGCGCGTGCGCGGCGCGTGCGCGGGCGCGCGGCGAGGGGCAGGGGCGAGCGCGGGCAGCGGCAGGCGGCAGGCGGGCGCAGCAGCTGCAGCGGAGCCGCAGCAGCAGCGCGGGGCACGGCGGCGGAGCGCGGGCAGGCGAGGCGAGCGGGAGGGGGCCACGGGCGGCGAGCAGCAGAGGGAGAGGCGAGGCGAGGCCGACGCGGTCGGGCGCGTGGGCGTGGGGTGCGCGCGCGAGGGAGGGAGGCAAAGGCCGAGGCCGGGCCTCACCGGCGTTTGCAGGGGCACGGGGTCGTCGAGGCTCGACGAAGCGAGGCGAGGGGGAGACGGGGACGCGGCGGGGCAGCGCAGTCCAGCGAGGGGCGGCGTGAGCTACGGGTCGAGGCGGCGAGCGGCGCTCGGGGGGCGGGGGCCAGCGCGGGGCGCGTCGCTGGGGCGTGGGCGCGTCGTCGCCCAATCCGGACCGAGAATGGGGGAGTGAGCAGGGTGGGGGTGTCGGTGGGGTGGGGATTAGGGTTTGGGGCTACAGGGGGAGGCCAAATAGGGGAGGAGGGTGGGCCGAGGGCCCAGTTGGGCCGTGGGAAAGGGGGGGGGGGGTTTCTCTTTTTCTTTTTCTTTCTTTTATGTTTTTCTTTTTCTTTTGTCTTTTTCTTTATTCTTTTCTCTTCTCAGTTTAGTAAAAAGTTAAGCCTCAAAATGGTTTTTGTAAAACTAAAACAAATGTTCCAATAAATACTAGGCATTACCTAACACTACCAAAAATTAGTTTGAGACAATTGGAGCTCCCACAAATTTTACAATAATTAATATGCATTAATCCTCACTGTTTTAATTATGTTAGAGCCACCTAATTATTTTATTATTTGTTGGTTACAATTTTAGACTAGCCTCTGCAATTTTTGCTAGTTATCGAACATTTTAGTTTTTATGTTGGACAACTTTTATATTTTACTTTCATTTAAATTTGAATTTGAGTTAGGAGTTGAAATGCAATATGATGCTAATGATGATTATGCACTATTAAGCTTGCTGACATGTCATTATCAAAAGTGATTACTGTAGCTAATGACAGGGGGTGTTACAATTCTCCTCATCTATTAAGAATTCTCGTCCCGAGAATTAAGAGGAAGACTGAAAGAAAGCGGGGTATTCTTCACGAAGACGATCCTCGCGTTCCCAAGTGGCCTCATCTTCAGAACGATTTGACCACTGAACCTTGAGGAATTTGATTGACTTTTGACGAGTCCGACGTTCAGCTTCATCAAGAATACGGATGGGATATTCTGGATAAGACAGATCTTCCCGTAATTCAAGCACTTCGTGATCCACAGCTCGAATAGGATCCTTGAAGCAGCGACGGAGTTGGGATACATGAAAGACGTCATGTACTTGAGAAAGATTTGACGGCAACTGCAATTGATATGCCACTTCTCCTCGACGGGCAAGAATACGGAACGGGCCAATGTAGCGAGGAGCTAACTTGCCTTTGATTCCGAACCTATGAGTGCCTTTCAACGGAGTGACGCGGAGGTAAGCTTGCTCGCCAGGTTGATAGACTATTTCCTGGTGTTTTCGGTCATAGTTGCTTTTCTGACGAGACTGAGCAGCTTTCAAATGTTCACGGACAATGCGGACTTGATCTTCTGCTTGCTGAATAATGTCCGGCCCGACGAGTGAGCGTTCCCCAGTTTCTGACCAATTCAGAGGGGTTCGACACTTACGACCGTATAGAACTTCAAACGGTGCCATCTTCAGACTAGCTTGATAGCTATTGTTGTAAGGGAATTCGGCATACGGGAGAGATTCCTCCCATTTCTTACCGAAGGAGATGACGCAAGCTCGAAGCATATCTTCGAGCACTTGATTAACTCGTTCAACTTGACCCTGTGACTGAGGGTGAAAAGCGGTACTGAACGACAGATGTGTTCCCATAGCTTCTTGGAAACTATTCCAGAATCTGGAGGTGAAGAGGCTGCCACGATCAGAACTGATCTCCAACGGAACACCATGGAGTGACACAATTCGGGAAACATACAAGTCTGCTAACTGGCTAGCAGTGATTGTCTCTTTAACTGGCAGAAAGTGAGCAACCTTGGAGAATCGGTCAATGACGACAAATATAGCATCATTACCCTTCTGAGATTTGGGAAAACCAGTAATGAAATCCATTTGGACCTTGTCCCATTTCCATTCAGGAATTGCAAGGGGTTGCAGAGTTCCAGCGGGGCTTTGATGTTGAGCTTTAACGCGGTGGCAAACGTCACACTCAGAAACATAACGAGCAATATCTCGCTTCATATTAGGCCTCCAGTATCTCTGACAAATGTCACGGTACATCTTTGTGCTACCAGGATGAATTGATAGAGGAGTGTCATGAGCTTCCATCATAACATGTTCTCTCTCATCTTTGAACTTAGGTACGAAGAGACGGTGTTGGAAAAATAGGATCCCATCATTATCAAGATGGAACTCCGACGGTTTTCCTTTTTCAAGGTATCGCTTGATCCTTTCAACTTCAGAGTCATACCGCTGCATAGTTTTGATGCTGTGTTCTAAATCTGGTTCGACAACCAGGGTATTGAGATAACCCTGTGGAACAATATGGAGGTTCAATTTACGAAATTCATCATAAAGAAGAGGTTGTGATTCCTGAACCATATGGTTGTTGCAATAAGCCTTATGGCTCAAAGCATCGGCCATTACATTTGCCTTGCCAGGGGTGTATGAGATATTCATATCATAATCGGCAATTGTTTCGAGCCATCTTTGTTGACGAAGGTTCAGATCCGGTTGAGTATATAAATACTTCAAACTTTGATGATCAGTATATATCTCGCAACGGTTACCGAGGAGGTAATGTCGCCATAGCTTCAGGGCATAAATAACCGCAGAAAGTCCGAGATCATGCACTGGGTAATTTTCTTCGTGAGGACGCAATTGTCGGGAGGCATAAGCAATCACCTTGCATTCTTGCATGAGGACACAGCCTAATCCTTGATGGGAGGCATCGCAGTATATCACGAAATCCTTTTGGGAATCCGGGGGTGCTAATACTGGGGCAGATGTCAATTTGTCTTTTAGTGTCTGAAAGCTTTCTTGACATTTTTCTGTCCACTCAAATTTAACACCTTTGTGAAGCAGATTTGTCAATGGTTTTGCAATCTTGGAAAAGTTCTCAACGAATCGATGGCAATAACTAGCAAGTCCGAGAAAACTTCTGACTTGCTTAACATTCTTCGGGGGAGTCCAGTCAAGAATAGCCTGAACTCGTTCGGGGTTAACAGCAATTCCATCCTTGGAAATCACATGTCCAAGGTAAGTTACTTCAGAAAGCCAAAATTCACATTTGGAATACTTGGCATACAACTGGTGTTCTCGGAGCCTTTCTAGTACCAAACGGAGGTGTTCAGCATGTTCTTCTTTATTCTTAGAATAAACCAGAATATCATCCAAATAAACCACGACGAATTTGTCGAGGTAATCCATGAATATATAATTCATCAGACGGGAGAACGTAGCTGGGGCATTCGTTAGGCCAAATGACATGACAGTGTATTCATAGGAGCCATAACGAGTGACGAATGTAGTCTTGGGAATATCCTCTTCACGGACACGAATCTGGTGATAACCCAACCTCAGGTCGAGTTTAGAGAACACCGATGATCCAGCGAGTTGATCATAAAGATCATTGATCCGGGGCAGTGGGTATTTATTCTGGATTGTGGCTTGGTTAATGGGCCGATAATCCTGAACCAAACGGTTAGTTCCATCCTTCTTCTTAACGAAGAGTGAAGGTGCTCCCCAAGCAGAGGAACTGGGGCGGATGAAACCACTCTTAAGTGACTTTTCAATTTCTTACTTAAGCTCGAGTAGGTGATGCAGAGGCATCTTATATGGTCGCTTGGCAATAGGGACGGTGCCAGGCTTCAAGTCAATGACAAACTCGACAGCTCTAGCCGGGGGTATTCCTGGAAGTTCTTCTGGAAAGACGTCTGGAAAATCTCGAACGACAGGAACGTTCTCGATTCCTTCCAGAGGTGAGGCGTTCAAAGCATTCAGAGCATATATCTGAGCTTCGGCGTCCCGAGTAATGCGGGCGGTATAGTTCACTATCTCATCGGTGGGGTGAAGAAGTTGGATGACTTTAGTGGCACAATTGATCGAAGCAATGTGAGCTTTCAACCAATCCATTCTGAGTATAAGGTCTATGGTGGAAGATTTCAGGACGATGGGCGATGCAAGGAATTCCAATCCTTTAATTTCGACGGTAACGTCAGGTGCTATCACGTCAGCATGGCAGTGACCTCCGGGAGTTTTAATGACTAACGGGGTATGCATTTTCTCATATCGAATGCCATGCATAAATGCAAATTTTCCAGAGATGAATGAATGTGATGCTCCTGAATCAAATAAAACAGAAGCAGGTACTGAGTTAACAAGAAGGGTACCCATCAAAGTAGCAGGTTGATCCTGGACTTCTTCAATGTCAATGTTGTAGGCGTGTCCACGACCATGTGCAGCAGACCTAGTATTATAGTTGCGGGTCTGATTTTTGCCACGACCATTGCCACGGCCAGTACGAGGAAAGGCTAACTAATTCTGATTCTGGCGGCAGTCTTTAGCCTGGTGTCCTGGTTTGCGGCACTTGAAGCATAGACCATCTTCAGGACGAAGAGGAGCATTGTTCTGAATAGCTTGAGCTTTTGGCTGCCTCGGTGGTGGAGGAGGCAGACATGGTGAAGCATAGTTGTTCTTTGGCGCAGAGGTATTGGAACGGAATGCATTGTTGGGAATCCAAACTCGACGCTTCGATGCTGAGCCCGAAGATGAGCCAGCATCACGATAGCGCTTCTGCGAGTCCTTGTATTCCATCTGAGCGGTCTCAACAAGAATAGCCTTCTTCGTCAGAGTTGAAAAGTCATTGAAGTCTTGAGCAGCAAGTGCAAGCTTGAGGTCGGGGTGTAGTCCACTACGGAACTTCTCTTGTCTGCGTGCATCTGTGGCGATGTCTTCTTCAGCATAGCGGGAGAGGTCTAGAAATTCCCGCTGATAAGCTTCGACAGTCTTGTTGCCCTGAGTGAGGTTACGGAACTGGGTCTTCATGCGTTCCATAATTGCCTGAGGGATGTAACGTGTACGGAAAGCAGCCTGGAACTCATACCAGGTGATGACTGTTCCAATAGGCAGAGTACGCTTGTGTGTGTCCCACCATTGAGCTGCGGGGCCCTTTAAGAAAAAGGCCGCGAAGTTGACGTAGTTGGCAGGGGCGACATTAGCTGACTCCATCTCGTGAGTGATGTCGCGGAGCCAGTCATCAGCATCCAGTGGCTTGTCAGAATTGCGGAACTGAGTTGGGTTGAGTCGCATAAACTCTGTCAAAGTTATTGAAGCTGGGTTCTGGTTCTGGTTGTTCTGATGCGGAAACTGAGCCATGATTCCAACCATGAACTAGCGGTTAAGCTCAAACTGTTGCATCATAGCCGCCATATAGTCTGGCGGTGGTGGGCGTTCAGGGGCACGACCACGACCACGACCACCTGGTCTAACCATCCTGCTAAGTATCAACAGGGGGTAGTTTAGTAAAAGCAATTGCGAGCGTTTAGTGACAAACATGATGTAACTCGACAACAATTTAAGTAGTGTAACAGATACATAACAGTAGTCGATTAAGACATACATATCCATACACAGAGTCGGGTACATGCGGACAGCATAACGGCGCAAATTCAAAAGCTAGACATACTAGGCGGCGCGCAGGCACGCGGTAAGGAAGTACACAACGAGACATAGCAAAGGCTACATCAACGTCGGAGAAAACCACCGAAATGGGGTAACTGCAAGTGTTGACGACGAATGTTCGTCGTGGAAGGATCCTGCGCTCCATGTGCACTCTGATGCAGAATCCGGTCTCGAGCTGTAAGAAGAGGTCCACGTGCAGGTGTATGACCTCCAACAGCAGGCCAATCAATACCAGCATACATCTGAGTCCTGCGCGGGTAAAGGATGTGCTCAGGATGTATCCCTGCGCGAACAGCGGGTAGCAACTGCGTCATAGCATCGTAGAGACGTGCTCGAGTGGCATCCAACTCAACGGCAAGAGCCCGAACAGTGCGATCTAGAGCCTGAGTGCACTGAATCAGATCGCGCGGGTCATAGCGACGAGGCTCGAACGGGGCATAGATAGCTGTGTAGTATCCAGTAGCATCTCCAACAGGGGCATACGGAATGTATCGGAACTCAGAGTCATCCAAGATATCGCTGAACTGTCCTCGGAGACGTGCGACGGCAGAGTAGGCGGCATCATGGACTGCCATCTCAATCGTCACGCCGATACCGTGGAAAAGGTGTAGCTCGGTGTCTGAGTCATTCTGCTGATCATAAATACGAACATCAGCATGGTACTGCTCCTGATTGAACTCGCGGTAATCCTCGTAAACCAAGTACTCAGGATACCAACGGTAGCCAAGTCTGGTCTTGAGAGCGATCAGGACAGCTGGAAACCCAAGGGCATTACGAGCCCAAGTGCGAAGCACAAGCTGTGTCGTTGGACGTGGTGGAAACAAACGATCCATCTGAAACAGAGGAAATTCAGATTTGTCAAATGACAATGAGAAGTTTAACACAACTCGGAGAGAAAGGTTAAACAAAACAATGGAAAGGAAAATGATTATCAGACTAATCAGATCAATGACAGGGAAATCGCACAGACATCCAGCTCTCTGGGTAGATGGGATTTACGAGATCCTAAGTGTCGGCGTTAGTAAAATTTATTTAACCCAAGTAGAAGAGAGATCAGAGTCCCAGAGTATAGACGAGGAATAAAAGATCCTAATACCACCCAGTTGGCGACGTGGGCCCGTAAGCCACACAGCCAAGTTAGTAAATTAGTTTTTCGGTTTCTAGACTCAACTTCGGCCAAGGAATTGGAAGGGGGCTTCCTACAGGCAGTCGGCTCTGATACCAACTTGTGGCGCCCCCGACTCAATCGTACACTAATCATACACTCAAACGTGTACGATCAAGCACAGGGACTCACGGGAAGATATCACAACACAACTCTAACACAATTTAAACGGAGGTCCACAATATTACAGACCAGGGATCCGAAGATCCGAATACATAAGTCAGTCATACAAATATTATCTGAGTACAGACATAGTTAGACAAGTTTTGCCTTAAGAAGGCTAGCACAAACAGCGACACTAGATCGAAAGGCGTTGGCCTCCTGCCTGGGAGCCTCCGATCCTACTCCTGGTCATCTGGCTCGATCCAGTAGTAAGTACCCTCTGGACCCTCCTGGTAGTATGCTCCGGTGGTGGCATCTGGCTCCTGGACTCCATCGTCTATTTGTATCATCAAGGTGGGGGTATATGGGGAAAAGAGAAAGTAAAGCAACCGTGAGTACTCATCCGAAGTACTCAGCAAGCAAGGATCTATACTACATATGCAACATTATCAATGGAGAAAGGCTGTATATGTGGACTGGGCTGCAGAAATGCCAGAATAGAGAGAAGGCCTAGTCCTATCGAAGACTAGCATCTTCAAACATCTTCGCAAGGCCATCATCTTGCAGCAGTAGAAGAGAGTAGAATAGCATTTTATTTAGCAAACATGTTGAAGTACAGCTTAAAGATCCTTCCTCGACTCCCAAGCGAGAAAGCGATCCCGAAGCTTCAATTAAGTAACAAGTATCCAGTTTAAGTAGTAGATCGGGATACACAAACTGAGCATCCTTTACCGTAGGACCGGCTATCGATAGAAGATTCATCCCTGCAGGGGTGCACTACTGTTACCCAACACACTCGATCAACTCTGGCCGGACACACTTGCTGGGTAATGCCCGTCCTCGGAAGATCAACACGAAACAGCGCTCTACCTAGGCTCGGCAGAGAGGTCAGCATGCCGGACTAACCTATGCACCCAGAGGTCTCGGGCCATCGCCCTGGGCACCCTGCGCGTTGCGAGACTGGCCGGGGTGCAGGCGCGACACTGAACTCGTCAGTGAAGTATCCAGCCCAATCCCGACAATCAGCCCGCACGGTGAATCGTGACGTCAGACGAGCTTTCGGAGAAACGTACTTCACAGAGGGCCATAACCATTATCCCGCGTGGTGGTAGTGCGTATAGGGCATGTCGACCCACTCAGATCACACACCCAAATCCAATAGGCTCAATTAGTATCACGCGGAGACAATCAGAGTCTCTGATGCTCCGCCACAATGTCACACTCGAGTGCCCTTCCGGCACACCCGAAAATCATAGATCCCTAGCGGGTACCCACCAGGGTGGACCCGCCTGTAACAAGGGTCAAAGTAATCGTGTGGTCATAACATCAAGGGGGAAACCCGAGGAATCACCCTCGGCGGATTCCACTCGACGAAATCATCAGGGTGAACATATGAGGTATCACCCTCGAGGTTCACACTGAGGGGTCGCACGACAGAGTCGTATCGGAAGTGGAGAAGGAGGAATCACCCTCGATGACCACGACCGAACAGCTACACTGCAGAGTATTCATCGGGAGTGCGTTACGAGGTATCACCCTCCGCACTCGATAGTTACTAAGCAGAGTCATACAACTAAGGGGGTGTGAAGTGAGGTGTCGGTCTCTGGTCGACGATCATGTTGATCGAGTCGTCGATGATCAAGCAGGGGCAACAAAGGAAAGGTGGTGGGGTCACTGATGGTTCATTCCAACCTAAACTAAACAGTTTATCATAGGCAGGTAAGGTAGCAATGAACATGTTACAACAGCAGGCTATGCATCAGAATAGGAGCATACATTAACAGTAGCAAAATCTAATGCAAGCAGGAGAATAGAGTGGGCGATATCTGGAATGCTCAAGGGGGGGCTTGCCTGGTTGCTCTGGCAAGAGAGAGGGGTCGTCAACGGGCTGCTCGTCGGTAGTGTAGTCGTACCCGGGTGCAGCGTCGTTGGTCTCAGCGTCTACCGAGAGAGAGAAGGAGGGGAAGAGAAACAATAAATTCACGGCAATAATGCAAACAATATGTATGACATGCCTAAATGATATGCCGGGGTGTTCTACTGCCTAACTAAATGATTTAGTTAATTTAGGAATTTATTTGGATTTATTTAATTAAAGTTGGACACTATTCATTTACTGAAATCGGTCTAAAAGTTCAACGTTCTTATAGCTAGAGGCATCTGACGGGAATACGGAGGACGTATTCGGGTTCGTATCGAAATTCTGAGCAAGTTTCATGTATAAAGTATTTTCATCGGAGTTACAGATTATTTAATATGATTTTCTAAAGTTTTTATTAATTTCTGGAATTTAATTAATTATTTAATTTAACATTATCCGAAACAGTGCTGCGATGACATCAGCATGACATCATGCTGATGTCAGCGGGCGTCCTGATAGGGTGGGTCCCACCTGTCATAGACTGTTAGGCTAATTAGGATTAACTAATTAAATTACTGTTTAATTAACACTAACTAGTTAATTAGATTAACCTAATCAGGATTAATTAACTAATTAATTAATTAATTATTTTTATTTTTATTTTTATTTTTTTTCCTAAAACGTTTTTGGGCCGGGCCCGCTGTCAGTGGCCAGGGGGGTTTCGGGCCCAGCGGCCAGGGGCACAGGGGCGCGAGGCCCCACCTGGCGGTGGCCCAGGGGCCACGGGCCGGCGCGCGTGCGCGGCGCGTGCGCGGGCGCGCGGCGAGGGGCAGGGGCGAGCGCGGGCTGCGGTAGGCGGCAGGCGGGCGCAGCAGCTGCAGCGGAGCCGCAGCAGCAGCGCGGGGCACGGCGGCGGAGCGCGGGCAGGCGAGGCAAGCGGGAGGGGGCCACGGGCGGCGAGCAGCAGAGGAAGAGGCGAGGCGAGGCCGACGCGGTCGGGCGCGCGGGCATGGGGTGCGCGCGCGAGGGAGGGAGGCAGAGGCCGAGGCCGGGCCTCACCGGCGTTTGCAGGGGCACGGGGTCGTCGATGCTCGACGAAGCGAGGCGAGGGGGAGACGGGGACGCGGCGACGGTGGTCGGCGACGGCAAGGCAGCGCAGTCCGGCGAGGGAAGACGAGGCGGCGACGGGCGCGGCGTCGAGCTCCCAATTGTCTCCAAACTAATTTTGGTAGTGTTAGGTATGCCTAGTATTTATTGGAACATTTGTTATGTTTTACAAAAACCCTTTTGAGGCTTAACTTTTACTAAACTGAGAAGAGAAAAGAATAAAAGAAAGACAAAAGAAAAAGAAAAAACAACGAAAAGAAAAAGAGAACCCCCCCCCCACTTCCCCACGGCCCACCCCCCTCCCCTATTTGGCCCCCCCTGGAGCCCCAAACCGTAATCCCCACCCACCGACACCCCCACCCCCCTCGCTACTCCCCCCCCCCCCATCTCTCGGTCCGGATCGGGCGCCGACGCGCCCCACGCCCCTGCGCCCCGACGCGCCGCTCGCCGCCTCGACCCCGTCGCTCACCGCCGCCCCTCGCCGGACTGGCTGCCCCGCCGCGTCCCGTCTCCCCCTCGCCTCGCTTCGTCGAGCCTCGACGACCCCGTGCCCTGCAAACGCCGGTGAGGCCCGGCCTCGGCTCTCGCCTCCCTCCCTCGCGCGCGCACCCCATGCCCGCGCGCCCGACCGCGTCGGCCTCGCCTCGCCTCTCCCTCTGCTGCTCGCCGCCGTGGCCCCCTCCGCTCGCCTCGCCTGCCCGCGCTCCGCCGCCGTGCCCGCGTGCTGCTGCGGTCCGCTGCAGCTGCTGCGCCCGCCCTGCCGCTGCCGCTGCCCGCGCTCGCCCTGCCCCTCCCCACGCGCCCGCGCCCGCCTCGCCGGCGCCCGCAGTGGCCCCTGGCCGCTGGGCCCGAACCCCCCCCCCCCCCCCGGCCCGAAAAACGTTTAAAAAAATTTATTATAAAATAAAATAAAAAAAAAATAATTAAAATTAATAAATAATTAATTAGTTAATTAATTAGTTAATTAACTCTGTTTAGACTAATCTAGTTTAATTAATTGTTAATAATTAGTTAACCCTAATTGCTGACAGTCTATGAGGTGGGACCCACCCTGTCAGGACGACTGCTGACATCAGCATGATGTCATGCTGATGTATGCAGACACTGTTTCGGATAATGTTAATAAATAATTAATTAAATTCCAGAAATTAATAAAAACTTTAGAAAATCATATTAAATAATCTGTAACTCCGATGAAATACTTTATACATGAAACTTGCTCAGAATTTCGATACGAACCCGAATACGTCCTCCGTATCCGTCAGATGCCTCTAGCTATAAGAACGTTGAACTTAGACCGATTTCAGTAAATGAATAGTGTCCAACTTTAATTAAATAAATCCAAATAAATTCCTAAATTAACTAAATCATTTAGTTAGGCAGTAGACACCCCGGCATATCATTTAGGCATGTCATACATATGTTTGCATTATTGCGTGAATTTATTGTTTTCTTCCCCTCCTTCTCTCTCTCGGTAGACGCTGAGACCAACGACGCTGCACCCGGGTACGAATACACTACCGACAGCAGCCCGTTGACGACCCCTCTCTCTTGCCAGAGCAACCAGGCAAGCCCCCCTTGAGCATTCCAGATATCGCCCACTCTATCTCCTGCTTGCATTAGATTTTGCTACTGTTAATGTATGCTCCTATTCTGATGCATAGCCTGCTGTTGTAACATGTTCATTGCTACCTTACCTGCCTATGATAAACTGTTTAGTTTAGGTTGGAATGAACCATCAGTGACCCCACCACCTTTCTTTGTTGCCCCTGCTTGATCATCGACGACTCGATCAACATGATCGTCGACCAGAGACCGACACCTCACTTCACACCCCCTTAGTTGTATGACTTGCTTAGTAACTATCGAGTGCGGAGGGTGATACCTCGTAACGCTCCCGATGAATACTCTGCAGTGTAGCTGTTCGGTCGTGGTCATCGAGGGTGATTCCTCCTTCTCCACTTCCGATACGACTCTGTCGTGCGACCCCTCAGTGTGAACCTCGAGGGTGATACTCATATGTTCACCCTGATGATTTCGTCGAGTGGAATCCGCCGAGGGTGATTCCTCGGGTTTCCCCCTTGATGTTATGACCACACGATTACTTTGACCCTTGTTACAGGCGGGTCCACCCTGGTGGGTACCCGCTAGGGATCTATGATTTTCGGGTGTGCCGGAAGGGCACTCGAGTGTGACATTGTGGCGGAGCATCAGAGACTCTGATTGTCTCCGCGTGATACTAATTGAGCCTATTGGATTTGGGGTGTGATCTGAGTGGGTCGACATGCCCTATACGCACTACCACCACGCGGGATAATGGTTATGGCCTCTGTGAAGTACTTTCTCCGAAAGCTCGTCTGACGTACGATTCACCGTGCGGGCTGATTGTCGGGATTGGGCGGATACTTCACTGACGAGTTCAGTCGCGCCTGCACCCCGGCCAGTCTCGCAACGCGCAGGGTGCCCAGGGCGATGGCCCGAGACCTCTGGGTGCATAGGTTAGTCCGGCATGCTGACCTCTCTGCGAGCCTAGGAGAGCGTGTTTCGTGTTGATCTTCCGAGGACGGGCATTACCCAGCAAGTGTGTCCGGCCAGAGTTGATCGAGTGTGTTGGGTAACAGTAGTGCACCCCTGCAGGGATGAATCTTCTATCGATAGCCGGTCCTACGGTAAAGGATGCTCAGTTTGTGTATCCCGATCTACTACTAAACTGGATAATGTTACTTAATTGAAGCTTCGGGATCGCTTTCTCGCTTGGGAGTCGAGGAAGGATCTTTAAGCTGTACTTCAACATGTTTGCTAAATAAAAGCTATTCTACTCTCTTCTACTGCTGCAAGATGATGGCTTGCGAAGATGTTTGAAGATGCTAGTCTTCGATAGGACTAGGCCTTCTCTCTATTCTGGCATTTCTGCAGCCCAGTCCACATATACAGCCTTTCTCCATTGATAATGTTGCATATGTAGTATAGATCCTTGCTTGCTGAGTACTTCGGATGAGTACTCACGGTTGCTTTACTTCTCTTTTCCCCATATACCCCCACCTTGATGATACAAATAGACGATGGAGTCCAGGAGGCAGATGCCACCACCGGAGCATACTACCAGGAGGGTCCAGAGGGTACTTACTACTGGATCGAGCCAGATGACCAGGAGTAGGATCGGAGGCTCCAGGCAGGAGGCCAACGCCTTTCGATCTAGTGTCGCTGTTTGTGCTAGCCTTCTTAAGGAAAAACTTGTCTAACTATGTTGTACTCAGATAATATTTGTATGACTGACTTATGTATTCGGATCTTCGGATCCCTGGTCTGTAATATTGTGGCCTCCGTTTAAATTGTGTTAGAGTTGTGTGTGATATCTTCCCGTGAGTCCCTGTGCTTGATCTACACGTTTGAGTGTATGATTAGTGTACGATGAGTCGGGGGCGCCACAAGTTGGTATCAGAGCCGACTGCCTGTAGGAGCCCCTCTCCAATTCTTGGCCGAAGTTGAGTCTAGAAACCGAAAAACTAATTTACTAACTTGGCTGTGTGGCTTACGGGCCCACGTCGCCAACTGGGTGGTATTAGGATCTTTTATTCCTCGTCTATACTTGGGACTCTGATCTCTCTTCTACTTGGGTTAAATAATTTTACTAACGCCGACACTTAGGACTCGTAAATCCCATCTACCCAGAGAGCTGGATTGTCTGTGCGATTTCCCTGTCATTGATCTGATTAGTCTGATAATCATTTTCCTTTCCATTGTTTTGTTTAACCTTTCTCTCCGAGTTGTGTTAAACTTCTCATTGTCATTTGACAAATCTGAATTTCCTCTGTTTCAGATGGATCGTTTGTTTCCACCACGTCCAACGACACAGCTTGTGCTTCGCACTTGGGCTCGTAATGCCCTTGGGTTTCCAGCTGTCCTGATCGCTCTCAAGACCAGACTTGGCTACCGTTGGTATCCTGAGTACTTGGTTTACGAGGATTACCGCGAGTTCAATCAGGAGCAGTACCATGCTGATGTTCGTATTTATGATCAGCAGAATGACTCAGACACCGAGCTACACCTTTTCCACGGTATCGGCGTGACGATTGAGATGGCAGTCCATGATGCCGCCTACTCTGCCGTCGCACGTTCGAGGACAGTTCAGCGATATCTTGGATGACTCTGAGTTCCGATACATTCCGTATGCCCCTGTTGGAGATGCTACTGGATACTACACAGCTATCTATGCCCCGTTCGAGCCTCGTCGCTATGACCCGCGCGATCTGATTCAGTGCACTCAGGCTCTAGATCGCACTGTTCGGGCTTTGCCGTTGAGTTGGATGCCATCGAGCACGTCTCTACGATGCTATGACGCAGTTGCTACCCGCTGTTCGCGCAGGGATACATCTGAGCACATCCTTTACCAGCGCAGGACTCAGATGTATGCTGGTATTGATTGGCCTGCTGTTGGAGGTCATACACCTGCACGGGACCTCTTCTTACAGCTCGAGACCGGATTCTGCACAGAGTGCACATGGAGCGCAGGATCCTCCACGACGAACATTCGTCGTCAACACTTGCAGTTACCCATTTCGGTGGTTTTCTCCGACGTTGATGTAGCCTTTGCTATGTCTCGTTGTGACTTCCTTACCGCGTGCCTGCGCGCCGCCTAGTATGTCTAGTTTGAATTTGCGCCGTTATGCTGTCCGCATGTACCCGACTCTGTGTATGGATGTATGTCTTAATCGACTACTGTTATG
The DNA here is from genome assembly GCA_011799875.1 of Thinopyrum elongatum. Classification (NCBI taxonomy): domain Eukaryota; kingdom Viridiplantae; phylum Streptophyta; class Magnoliopsida; order Poales; family Poaceae; genus Thinopyrum; species Thinopyrum elongatum. The sequence continues at coordinate 556,587,523 of CM022303.1, read as the reverse complement.
ATCTGTTACACACTTAAATTGTTGTCGAGTTACATCATGTTTGTCACTAAACGCTCGCAATTGCTTTTACTAAACTACCCCCTGTTGATACTTAGCAGGATGGTTAGACCAGGTGGTCGTGGTCGTGGTCGTGCCCCTGAACGCCCACCACCGCCAGACTATATGGCGGCTATGATGCCAAGTTTGAGCTTAACCGTAGTTCATGGTTGGAATCATGGCTCAGTTTCCGCATCAGAACAACCAGAACCAGAACCCAGCTTCAATAACTTTGACAGAGTTTATGCGACTCAACCCAACTCAGTTCCGCAATTCTGACAAGCCACTGGATGCGATGACTGGCTCCGCCACATCACTCACGAGATGGAGTCAGCTAATGTCGCCCCTGCCAACTACGTCAACTTGCGGCCTTTTTCTAAAGGGCCCCGCAGCTCAATGGTGGGACACACACAAGCGTACTCTGCCTATTGGAACAGTCATCACCTGGTATGAGTTCCAGGCTGCTTTCCGTACACGTTACATCCCTCAGGCAATTATGGAACGCATGAAGACCCAGTTCCGTAACCTCACTCAGGGGAACAAGACTGTCGAAGCTTATCAGCGGGAATTTCTAGACCTCTCCCGCTATGCTGAAGAAGACATCGCCACAGATGCACGCAGACAAGAGAAGTTCCGTTGTGGACTACACCCCGACCTCAAGCTTGCACTTGCTGCTCAAGACTTCAATGACTTTTCAACTCTGACGAAGAAGGCTATTCTTGTTGAGACCGCTCAGATGGAAAAGGACTCGCAGAAGCGCTATCGTGATGCTGGCTCATCTTCGGGCTCAGCATCGAAGCGTCGAGTTTGGATTCCCAACAATGCATTCCGTTCCAATACCTCTGCGCCAAAGACAACTAGCTTCACCATGTCTGCCTCCTCCACCACGAGCAGCAAAAGCTAGCTATCAGAACAATGCTCATCTTCGTCCTGAAGATGTCTATGCTTCAAGTGCCGAACCAGGACACCAGGCTAAAATGCGCCGATCAGATAGTCCTAGCTCTAGATTTTCCTATATTTTAAATCCATTATACCTCATCAACTCTACTTATCTCCGTGGCAATGGTCGTGGCAAAAATCAGACCCGCAAATATATACTAGGTCTGCACATGGTCGTGGACACGCCTAAACATTGACATTGAAGAAGTCCAGGATCAACCTGCTACTTGATGGGTACCTTCTTGTTAACTCGTACTGCTTCTGTTTTTATTGTTCAGGAGCATCACCTTCATTCATCTCTGGAAAATTTGCATTATGCATGGCATTCGATATGAGAAAATGCATACCCCGTTAGTCATTAAAACTCCCGGAGGTCACTGCCATGCTGACGTGATAGCACCTGACGTTACCGTCGAAATTAAAGGATTGGAATTCCTTGCATCGCCCATCGTCCTGAAATCTTCCACCATAGACCTTATACTCAGAATGGATTGGTTGAAAGCTCACATTGCTTCGATAATTGGGCCACTAAAGTATCCAACTTCTTCACCCCACCGATGAGATAGTGAACTATACCGCCCGCATTACTCGGGACGCCGAAGCTCAGATATATGCTCTGAATGCTTTGAACGCCTCACCTCTGGAAGGAATCGAGAACGTTCCTGTCGTTCGAGATTTTCCAGACGTCTTTCAGAAGAACTTCCAGGAATACCCCCGGCTAGAGCTGTCGAGTTTGTCATTGACTGAAGCTGGCACCGTCCCTATTGCCAAGCGACCATATAAGATGCCTCTGCATCACCTACTCGAGCTAAGTAAGAAATTGAAAAGTCACTTAAGAGTGGTTTCATCCGCCCCAGTTCCTCTGCTTGGGGAGCACCTTCACTTCGTTAAGAAGAAGGATGGAACTAACCGTTGGTTTCAGGATTATCGGCCCATTAACCAAGCCACAATCCAGATAATAACCCACTGCCCCGGATCAATGATCTTTATGATCCACTCGCTGGATCATCGGTGTTCTCTAAACTCGACCTGAGGTTGGGTTATCACCAGATTCGTGTCCGTGAAGAGGATATTCCCAAGACTACATTCGTCACTCGTTATGGCTCCTATGAATACACTGTCATGTCATTTGGCCTAACGAATGCCCCAGCTACGTTCTCCCGTTGATGAATTATATATTCATGGATTACCTCGACAAATTCGTCGTGGTTTATTTGGATGATATTTGGTTTATTCTAAGAATAAAAGAAGAACATGCTGAACACCTCCGTTTGGTACTAGAAAGGCTCCGAGAACACCAGTTGTATGCCAAGTATTCCAAATGTGAATTTTGGTTCTGAAGTAACTTACCTGGACATGTGATTTCCAAGGATGGAATTGCTGTTAAACCCGAACGAGTACGGCTATTTTGACTGGACTCCCCCGAAGAATGTTAAGCAAGTCAGAGAGTTTTCTCGGACTTGCTAGTTATTGCCATCGATTCGTTGAGAACTTTTCCAAGATTGCAAAACCATTGACAAATCTGCTTCACAAAGGTGTTAAATTTGAGTGGACAGAAAAATGTCAAGAAAGCTTTCAGACACTAAAAGACAAATTGACATCTGCCCCAGTATTAGCACCCCCGGATTCCCAAAAGGATTTCGTGATATACTGCGATGCCTCCATCAAGGATTAGGCTGTGTCCTCATGCGAAGAATGCAAGGTGATTGCTTATGCCTCCCGACAATTGCGTCCTCACGAAGAAATTACCCAGTGCATGATCTCGGACTTTCTGCGGTTATTTGCCCTGAAGCTATGGCTGACTTACCTCCTCGGTAACCGTTGCGAGATATATACTGATCATCAAAGTTTGAAGTATTTATATTCAACCGGATCTGAACCTTCGTCAACAAAGATGGCTCGAAACAATTGCCGATATGATATGAATATCTCATACACCCTGGCAAGGCAAATGTAATGGCCGATGCTTTGAGCCATAAGGCTTATTGCAACAACCATATGGTTCAGGAATCACAACCTCTTCTTTATGATGAATTTCGTAAATTGAACTCATATTGTTCCACAGGGTTGATCTCAATACCCTGGTTGTCGAAACAGATTTAGAACACAGCATCAAAACTATGCAGCGGTATGACTGAAGTTGAAAGGATCAAGCGATACCTTGAAAAAGGAAAACCGTCGGAGTTCCATCTTGATAATGATGGGATCCTATTTTTCCAACACCGTCTCTTCGTACCTAAGTTCAAAGATGAGAGAGAACATGTTTGATGGAAGCTCATGACACTCTATCAATTCATCCTGGTAGCACAAAGATGTACCGTGACATTGTCAGAGAACTGGAGGCCAATAAGATGAGGAGATATGCTGTTATTGTTTCTGAGTGTGTGTGTTTGCCACCGCGTTAAAGCTCAACATCAAAGCCCCGCTGGAACTCTGCAACCCCTTGCAATTCCTGAATGGAAATGGGCAAGGTCAAATGGATTTCATTACTGGTTTCCCAAATCTCAGAAGGGTAATGATGCTATATTTGTCGTCATTGACCGATTCTCCAAGGTTGCTCACTTTCTGCCAGTTTTAAAGAGACAATCACTGCTAGCCAGTTAGCAGACTTGTATGTTTCCCGAATGTGTCACTCCATGGTGTTCCGTTGGAGATCAGTTCTGATCGTGGCAGCCTCTTCACCTCAGATTCTGGAATAGTTTCCAAGAAGCTATGGGAACACATCTGTCGTTCAGTATACGCTTTTCACCCTCAGTCACAGGGTCAAGTTGAACGAGTTAATCAAGTGCTCGAAGATATGCTTCGAGCTTGCGTCATCTCCTTCGTAAGAAATGGGAGGAATCTCTCCCGTATGCCGAATTCCCTTACAACAATAGCTATCAAGCTAGTTGAAGAGGCACCGTTTGAGATTCTATACGGTCGTAAGTGTCGAACCCCTCTGAATTGGTCAGGAAACTGGGGAACGCTCACTCGTCGGGCGGACATTATTCAGCAAGCAGAAGATCAAGTCCGCATTGTCCGTGAACATTGAAAGCTGCTCAGTCTCGTCAGAAAAGCAACTATGACCGAAAACACCAGGAAATAGTCTATAACCTGGCGAGCAAGCTTACCTCGCGTCACTCCGTGTGAAAGGCACTCATAGGTTCGGAATCAAAGGCAAGTTAGCTCCTCGCTACATTGGCCCGTTCCGTATTCTTGCCCGGAGGAGAAGTGGCATATCAATAGCAGTTGCCGTCAAATCTTTCTCAAGTACATGACGTCTTTCATGTATCCCAACTCCGTCGCTGCTTCAAGGATCCTATTCGAGCTGTGGATCACGAAGTGCTTGAATTACGGGAAGATCTGTCTTATCCAGAATATCCCATCCGTATTCTTGTGAAGTGAACGTCGGACTCGTCAAAAGTCAATCAAATTCCTCAAGGTTCAGTGGTCAAATCGTTCTGAAGATGAGGCCACTTGGGAACGCGAGGATCGTCTTCGTGAAGAATACCCCGCTTTCTTTCGCTTCCTCTTAATTCTCGGGACGAGAATTCTTAATAGATGAGGAGAATTGTAAACACCCCCTGTCATTAGCTACAGTAATCACTTGATAATGACATGTCAGCAAGCTTAATAGTGCATAATCATCATTAGCATCATATTGCATTCAACTCCTAACTCAAATTCAAATTTAAATGAAAGTAAAATATAAAAGTTGTCCAACATAAAAACTAAAATGTTCGATAACTAGCAAAAATTGCAGAGGCTAGTCTAAAATTGTAACCAACAAATAATAAAATAATTAGGTGGCTCTAACATAATTAAAACAGTGAGGATTAATGCATATTAATTATTGTAAAATTTGTGGGAGCTCCAATTGTCTCCAAACTAATTTTTGGTAGTGTTAGGTAATGCCTAGTATTTATTGGAACATTTGTTATGTTTTACAAAAACCATTTGAGGCTTAACTTTTTACTAAACTGAGAAGAGAAAAGAATAAAGAAAAAGACAAAAGAAAAAGAAAAACATAAAAGAAAGAAAAAGAAAAAGAGAAACCCCCCCCCCCCTTTCCCACGGCCCAACTGGGCCTCGGCCCACCCTCCCTCCCCTATTTGGCCTCCCCTGTAGCCCCAAACCCTAATCCCCACCCCACCGACACCCCCACCCAGTGCTCACTCACACCCATATCTCGGTCCGGATTGGGCGACGACGCGCCCAACGCCCCCACCGCCCCGGGCCACGCTGGCCCCCGCCCCCCGAGCGCCGTCGCCGCCTCGACCCGTGCTCACGCCGCCCCTCGCTGGACTGCGCTGCCCCCGCGTCCCCGTCTCCCCTGCCTCGCTTCGTCGAGCCTCGACGACCCCGTGCCCCTGCAAACGCCGGTGAGGCCCGGCCTCGGCCTTTGCCTCCCTCCCTCGCGCGCGCACCCCACGCCCACGCGCCGACCGCGTCGGCCTGCCTCGCCTCTCCCTCGCTGCTCGCGCCCGTGGCCCCTCGTCGCTGCCTGGCCCGCGCTCGCCGCCGTGCCCCGCGCTGCTGTGCGGCTCCGTGCAGCTGCTGCGCCCGCCTGCCGCCTGCCGCTGCCCGGCTCGCCCCTGCCCCTCGCCGCGCGCCCGCGCACGGCCGGCACGCGCGCCGCACCGCGCCGCCCGTGGCCCCTGGGCCACGCCAAGTGGGGCCTCGCGCCCTGTGCCCCTGGCCGCTGGGCCCGAACCCCCCGGCCCGAAAAACGTTTTTTAAAAATTATTATTAAAAAAAAAATAAAAATAAAAATAGTTAAAATTATAAATAATTAATTAGTTAATATAACTCTGTTTAGACTAATCTATTAATTAATTAGTTTAATTAATTGTTAATTAATTAGTTAACCCTAATTAGCCTAACAGTCTATGACAGGTGGGAGCCCACCTTGTCAGGACGACTGCTGACGTCAGCATGATGTCATGCTGATGTCATCGCAACACTGTTTCGGATAATGTTAATTTAAATAATTAATTAAATTCCAGAAATTAATAAAAACTTTAGAAAAATCATATTAAATAATTCGTAACTCCGATGAAAATACTTTATACATGAAACTTGCTCAGAATTTCGATACGAACCCGAATACGTCCTCCGTATTCCCGTCAGACGCCTCTAGCTATAAGAAAGTTGAACTTTTAGACACGATTTCAGTAAATGAATAGTGTCCAACTTTAATTAAATAAACCAAATAAATTCCTAAATTAAACTAAATCATTTAGTTAGGCAGTAGAACACCCCGGCATATCATTTAGGCATGTCATACATATTGTTTGCATTATTGCCGTGAATTTATTGTTTCTCTCCCCTCCTTCTCTCTCTCGATAGGCTGAGAACCGACCACGCTGCACCGGGTACGACTACACTACCGACGAGCAGCCCGTTGATGACCCCTCTCTCTTGCCAGAGGAACCAGGCAAGCCCCCCCCCCTGAGCATTCCAGATGTCGCCCACTCTATTCTCCTGCTTGCATTAGATTTTGCTAATGTTAATGTATGCTCCTATTCTGATGATAGCCTGCTGTTGTAACCTGTTCATTGCTACACTTACCTGCCTATGATAAACTATTAGTTTAGGTTGGAATGAACCATCAGGACCCCCAACCACCTTCCTTTGTTGCCCCTGCTTGATCAACGATGACTCGATCAACGTGATCGTCGACCAGAGAGACCGACACCTCACTTCACACCCCTTAGTGTACGACTCTGCTTAGTAACTATCGAGTGCCGAGGGTGATACCTCGTAACGCACTCCCATGAATACTCTGCAATGTAGCTGTTCGGTCATGGTCATCGAGGGTGATTCCTCCTTCTCCACTTTTGATACGACTCTGTCGTGCGACCCCTCAGTATGAATCGAGGGTGATACCTCATACGTTCACCCTGATGATTTCGTCGAGTGGAATCCGCCGAGGGTGATTCCTCGGGTTTCCCCCTTGATGTTATGACCACACGATTACTTTGACCCTTGTTACAGGCGGGTCCACCCTGGTGGGTACCCGCTGGGGATCTATGATTTTCGGGTGTGCGGAAGGGCACTCGAGTGTGACATTGTGGCGGAGCATCAGAGACTCTGATTGTCTCCGCGTGATACTAATTGAGCCTATTGGATTTGGGTGTGTGATCTGAGTGGGTCGACATGCCCTATACGCACTACCACCACGCGGGATAATGGTTATGGGACCCTTGCGAAGTACGTTTCTCTGAAAGCTCGTCTGACGTCATGATTCACCGTGGGGCTGATTGTCGGGATTGGGGGCGATACTCACTGACGAGTTCAGTGTCGCGCCTGCACCCCGGCCAGTCTCGCAACGCGCAGGGTGCCCAGGGCGATGGCCCGAGACCTCTGGGTGCATAGGTTAGTCGGCGTTGCTGACCCTCTGCCGAGCCTAGGTAGAGCGCTGTTTCATGTTGATCTTCGAGGACGGGCATACCCAGCAAGTGTGTCCGGCCAGAGTTGATCGAGCGTGTTGGGAACAGTAGTGCACCCTGCAGGATGAGTCTTCTATCGATAGCCGGTCCTACGGTAAAGGACGCTCAGTTTGTGTATTCCGATCTACTACTTAAACTGGATACTTGTTACTTAATTGAAGCTTCGGGATCGCTTTCTCGCTTGGGAGTCGAGGAAGGATCTTTAGTGTACTTCAACATGTTTGCTAAATAAAATGTTATTTACTCTCTTCTACTGCTGCAAGATGATGGCCTTGCGAAGATGTTTGAAGATGCTAGTCTTCGATGGACTAGGCCTTCTCTCTATCTGGCATTTCTGCAGCCCAGTCCACATATACAGCCTTTCTCCCATTGATAATGTTGCATATGTAGTATAGATCCTTGCTTGCTGAGTACTTCGGATGAGTACTCACGGTTGCTTTACTTTCTCTTTTCCCATATACCCCTACCTTGATGATACAAACAGACGATGGGTCCAGGAGCCAGATGCCACCACCGGAGCATAACTACCAGGAGGGTCAGAGGGTACTTACTACGGATCGAGCCAGATGACCAGGAGTAGGATCGGAGGCTCCCAGGCAGTAGGCCAACGCCTTTCGATCTAGTGTCGCTATTTGTGCTAGCCTTCTTAAGGCAAAACTTGTCTAACTATGTCTGTACTCAGATAATATTGTATGACTGACTTATGTATTGGATCTTCGGATCCCTGGTCTGTAATATTGTGGACCTCCTTTAAATTGTGTTAGAGTTGTGTTGTGATATCTTCCCGTGAGTCCCTGTGCTTGATCGTACACGTTTGCTTGTATGATTAGTGTACGATTGAGTCGGGGGCGCCACACTTTAGTATTGTCAGAGTCGGGTATTTGATGAGAGCCGCCATGAGCTCTCCCATGTCATTGCAAGTGACGTTTAAGCCGCCCTAACTTTTGTTTGAGAGTGGTGGAAACGGCAATTTTTCTCCAGAATTAGAACAGTAGAGCCGGCGTTGATGCCATCCGATGAGTGGATAATAGTGGAAACCGACGGACCCAATGGTGGGTCGACTATCCCGCGCTGGACACAAGCGTCTAGGTCGATGATGACAGAGGCTGTGTTTGCACGGTCTTTGAAATTCTGAATAAAACGCGCCTTCAACTCCCACCATGAATTGATAGAATTAGGGGGTAATCCTTCAACCAGGGTTCGAGCTGGCCCGTCCAGTATCATGGTGAAGTATTTGGCGCACACATCATCGTTAACACCAACATCTCCATAGCTAGCTCATAGCTCTCAACCAAGCCTCGGGTCGTTGATCAGCTATGTAATTAGGCCAACTTTTGAGGACCCTTGAAGTCCTTGGGCAACGCTCATTGCGAAGAGCTGGCGTAGGCATGGTACGCCCACTGTCTTGGAAGTCATCCCGGCTTCTACAGACGCGGAAGGGTTACGCTGAAGCGTGATGAGCCGCTAACTGAGCTGCCAGCTCCGCCTCTTGACGTGCCCTGGGCTGATCATCAGGGCCTGAACATGTTATATCACGTGGCGGGTGGGTTATGCCCATGGGGGAGGGTGTTACGGCGTCGGTCATTGCTGGAAGCCGGCGATTCAATGAGGAATAAACTCGACTAGGGCGCGGAGTTGAATGGAATCCGTCACGGCTGTACAGAGTAAGCCGCTGTTGAGCCACAGCCGTCTGAAGAAGCTCCACAGCCTTCCGAGCCTCGACCGCAGTGGGAGAGATTCGCCTTCTTACTGGAAGGGCCGCCAGCCGTGAAGCCGCGGCAATCAGTTGTCCAGTGGATTGGAATAATGACCCGGGGGTGTTGGCGCTTGTTGATGCGCAGTCAAAAACCACATGGACGGGTTCGCCACTCGAGGCTGAGTCGCTGCCCCTGTCACAGGCGCCTCAGCAGCCCTGGTCACCCTAGGGGGTTACTTGGCCCCGCACCAGGTGTGATTAAAAAAGATTCCTCGCTTCAAACTCCGGGAGTAGACGGCTCTGGTGCCTTCTTCGCATGACAACGTTTGATGCATTCTGGTCAAGATTTAACCGGAAAGTTTCTGCTTGAATCCGTTGTGACTCGGCTTCTAACGCGGCTTGCTCCGTTGCCATCCTGGCATTCTCAGCATTAAGCTCTTCTCGAGCTTGAGCTACCTCGTCCCACAGTTTCGCAACTTCCACATTATGTTGTGCTTGAGTCACCGAGTCTCTCTGCAGCTAAAGAGTCACCAAAGCATCCAGGAGCATCAGATAGGACCTGAGCTGGCGGGACGTGCGAGAAACGCTCACACCAGCCGTTTGCAAGCAGCCGTTGAACTAGAGGTAAGCCGCGACAGTCGATGAATTCAGACATCTGTACGTACCGGCCATGAAGATAGCAGCCCTGCTTGGCAGCTCATAGGGGTCCGGAATATGTCACCATCGGAATAGCCCCCAAGCCCGCCATCTGTAGCTGATAGATTGATTCGGTCTCGCCGATTGAAGACTCGTCACCTGAATAGATGGATGTCTCCTCGCCAGACATAGAACCTTCTCCGAGATCTGCCCCATGAACAAAGCCAACGAAAGCACGCTCCTGGTGGGTTGGATCTTGGTGGGTCGTGCGGCTGAGCCATTCGATGGTGTCGGTGCAGATATTGGGTCAGGCTCCGGCTCTCCAATCTTGCTGATGAAGACGTGAATTCCGCCGAAGGGGACCCAGTAACCGCTACTCGATGAGTCGGCCTCGGACCCCAGCCAGCGTCGTGCGATGTAAGAGCTTGCCGCAGCGACTCTTGGTCATCGGCCCACGGCGTATCCCTTGATCCCTGAGAAGTTGCCCTTCAAGAACTCGAAACCACCGTGCTCTGGCCCCACGGTGGGCGGCCAACTGTCGTGGTTTTAACACGGCAGATGCCCTAGTGAAAAGGACTTAGGTGTGGAGCCATCGCAACTAGGTTAGCTTGAAGGGGTTGAACGGGACAAAGGACACAAGGAGTTTACCCAAGTTCGGCCCCTCTCGATGAGGGTAAAAGCCTACGTCCTGCTTCTAGTTGTATTGCTTGAGTTCGATTACACAGGGAGCGAATACGCTGACCTAGTTCTCGATTGCTTGTTTCTTGAGTGTAATCCGCCACCCGGGTCTCCCCTTTATATACTAGGTCGAGACCGAGGGGCTTACAGAGTTCCGGCCGGCTCACACATCGTGACCGGCTCGGTTCTAACTAACCATGCCTTACATGGCAAGTTATCATACGGCGGTTCATAGGCCCAGGGTCTTGGCCTTCACCAGGCCTGCCTCCAAGAGCCGCCGTCTTCATACTTCTCCTTGGGCTCCTTGGACCTTCTTCTTGTTAAACCACCAACGGTGTAACCCGGCCCCTCCTAGGCGGGTCACCACTCAAAGCTATATCCCCAACAAAGTCCTGTTTGAAGTTTCCCGCATAAAAAAGTCCATGTTGTCTCGTTTAAGTATCCAATCTCCCGTATAGTGTACACTTTTTACCACCCTCTATTACACATTTGTCCTCCATTGTGTGGCAGATGGGATCATGCCATAACTTGGATGACAAATCTATAAAGGAGGAATGGGGCTGACAAAGCACGATGTTCAGATGGGTAGCATGCGAGGCAATAACTCATAGGGGTTCAGATGTGAGGTTTTGCGTTTGCAAGAATTAGGGATTTAGAGAAGGGAACGTGGAGCTGGAGGCGGAGGATCATGCTAGGGGCACGAAAATAGCAGGGGGAGAAGAGAAGAGATCATGCCTGGCACGAAGAAAAAAATCGACTCTTACTAATCCCTTACATGCCAATGCCGAGGAGAAACCCTGTCCCTATAATGATCCAAGCGCTTGTGCCACAATATGGGGACGCCGTCCACCGCCAGCCGAATGGACAACCGCAACCAACGAAGGATAGCATAAGCACATATCACACCTCGTCTCTGTTGGAAATATGTCCTAGAGGCAATAATAAATTGGTTATTATCTATTTCCCTGTTCATGATAAAACGTCTATTATCCATGCTAGAATTGTATTGAAAGGAAGCTCAGATACATGGTGGGATATATAGACAACATCGTGTCCCTAGTGAGCCTCTAAGACTAGCTCGTTGATCAAAAGATGGTTGAGGTGTCCTACCATAGGCATGTGTTGTCATTTGATAACGGATCACATATTAGGAGAATGATGTGATGGACAGACCCATCGTTAGCTTAAGCATATTGATCGTTCAGTTTATTGCTATTGCTTTCTTATTGACAAATACATATTCCTTGACTATGAGATTATGCAACTCGGATGCCGGAGGAATACCTTGTGTGCTATCAAACGTCACAACGTAACTGGGTGCTTCATAAAGATGCTTACAGGTATCTCGAAGGTGTCTGTTGATTGGCGTGAATCGAGATTGGGATTTGTCACTCCGTATGACAGAGAGGTATCTCTAGGCCCCTCGGTAATACATCATCACAAGAAGCTTGCAAGCAAAGTGACATGGAGTTAGTTACGGGATGATGTATTATAGAACGAGTGAAAAAGAGACTTAACGGTAACGAGATTGAATAGGTATGAAGATACCGACGATCGAATCTCGGGCCAAGTAACATACCGACGGACAAAGGGAACTACGTATGTGTCATAAAGGTTCGACCGATAAAGATCTTTGTAGATATGTAGGAACCAATATGGGCATCCAGGTCCCGCTATTGGTTATTGACCGGAGAAGCGTCTCGGTCATGTCTACATCATTCTCGAACCCGTAGGGTCGCACGCTTAACGTTCGTTGACAATATAGTATTAATGAGTTATGTATGTGGTGACCCGATGTTGTTTGGAGTCCCGGATGAGGTCACGGACATGACGAGGAGCTCCGGAATGGTCCACGGAGGGGTAAAGATTGATATATTAGGATGATATGGTTGGGCCAAGGGGGGTAAGGCCCACAGGGGCTTAGGTCGGTTGCAAAAGGAAGTTTTGCGGAGGTCAGGGACCAGACGCCAGGGACCTTGGCGTCTGGTCCTAGAGTCCGAGAAGGACTCTTGCCTTGCGGGCTAAACCGACTTTGAGGAGGCTCTTTCTCCAAGAAATAACCCCAGGGCTCAACATATAAATAAAGGGGTAGGCTAGCACCCGAAACACATCAAGAGTTCACCAAGCCGTGTGTGCCGACAACCCCGCCCCTCTAGTTTATCCTCCGTCATAGTTTCCGTTGTGCTTGGTGAAGCCCCGCAGAGATTATTCTCACCACCACCGTCACCACGCCATCGTGCTGCCAGGACTCATCTACTACTTCGCCCCTCTTGCTGGATCAAGAAGGGCGAGGGACGTCATCGAGCTGAAGTGTGCTGAATGCAGAGGGGGCCGTACATTCAGTACTTGATCGGGATGGGTCATGAAGGGTGTACGACTACATCAACGCGTAATAAACGCTTTCGTTAGCGATTCTTCAAGGGTATGAAGATGTTCTCCCCCTCGTAGCTATGCATCTCCATGGATAGATCTTGTGTGTGCGTAGAATTTTTTTTTTTTGCAACGTTCCCCAACAGTCTCCACTACCAATGATGACCCAGAGAGCACCGTTATAGCAGCCGCCGCAAACCAACACAAAAACAACTCACCAATCCCGGCCCCTAGTAGTCTGTCCTATGCATCGTTATAGTAGTACCTGCAATCCACATGATTACAAGGGCATCTCCAACGCCGACCCACAAATCTCCCGCATCAATCCGGATCGCGTTGTCCGGGACTGCGAAAGAAATCCAAACACGATTCTGTATCGATCCATCAGTGCGTTCCGGACACGTTTTATTCGCTAAAAGGAGACAAAGGGTGGGGAGATTTGCGGGAGTCCGGACCGCTATCATGCCCGCTTCTGGCCGCCCTGGCCCACCAAAAACCCCTCCCCTTCCCCTACGCGCTTCCCGCCGTCGCCAGCTGCCCCATTCATGGCGCTTTTGTGTAGAGCTTCTCGCTCACATTGAAGGCGGCTCAGGACGGACGCGGCCTCTCACTGCCTCCGCCATTGAAGCGGCGCACCGGCCGAGGGAGCCCGCCCCACTGCAACATCTGGGCTGAACACGCCTTTCGCCGCATTCAAACGTCTCCATAACCCGCATGGAAGCGAGAGAGAAAAACCTACTCCGGCCACACGTCCGTCCACGAGCGAGCTGACATTAAAACCAACATGCGGCAAGCTCACTCCGGTCTGCCCTCTATTTAAACAGAGGCCAGATGTCGGGCAAGAATCGCACCACTCA